>VZRV01001675.1:264740-446454 GCA_013398115.1 Falcunculus frontatus | reverse complement strand
AGCTTTTTTTTTTTTGTTTCATATCAGCCAACAACTGTATTTTAATCTCCTTCCCCCAGCCTTCTATGCTGCCTGCTCCCCTCCAAGAGCACACGCCTGCGATGCTCAGACTGAAACACTCAGACACATCCTACACACTCTGCCAAGGAGCTGCTGCTGCAACGGGTTTGCAAAAATTCTTGGAAACTTGAAAGGTGAATAAAATGCTCCATGGTGGACAAGGAAGGAGCTCAGGGCATTGAGATGCTCCATCCACCAAAAGATGTCCCTGCTCATGGCAGAGGGTGGAACTAGATCATCTCCAAAGTCCCTTCCCACCCACAGCATTCCATGATTCCCAGCAAAATGCAGCAGAGGATGAACAGTGCTCCTCATGTCACCAGGTGTAACAGCCATGGGGAGCTCTCCAGAAGGAGAATAAGTTCTTAGTCCAAGGCCACGGTTGCTGCTGCACAGCTCAGTGGTATAATTAGAGTTAATACCAGATAAGCTTTCGGCTCCACACAGTCTTCCAGGATGTAATTTTCCACACAGCTTAAATGTTGACCCATATCTCATTATGTTTTATGAGCCCAAAATAAGAGCAGTACAGGCTACATGTTTAAAAGAAATAATACTTCCCAAATGTCCAGCTACCCAAAGCAAAGCCATCTGGCTGACTGGACAGGTGACCAAAGCCCTCATGGACACAACAAGATGACACTGGTTGGTGACAAAGTGAGCCAGACCTGACCTCCCAGAGGTTACCTCCTCAACCCAGAGGGAAGTGGAGAACCCAGCAAGGCAGGACAGCACTGTGCAATCCCATGGGAAATCACTTGCAGCAGATGTGTCCCTGAGCTGTCACCAGACTGCCAGGTGTGGCACAAAGATTGTTCTCTCACATGGAAGTGATGTCATGGGGAGGAGAAGGCTGTGCATCATTTATTTGTTAACCTTTCCTGGCATGCCAAGTATTTTCACTTTTGTTCTGGGTCAAGGAGTGCTAAAGATGGAGCAGAGTGTTTGGCACATTGTGGAGGAGCTGTTGGAGAGGACCTGCCTTCTGCCAACCAGATGTGGGAGCTGGGGGATGTGGTGCTTAAAAGAGAACGAACCTGACCAATGATTCCCTCCATCTTAACCACAAATCTTGTTCCTTCCCTTCTCATCAGGTGTCATCCTGACAGTCCTCCAGATATTTTTTTCCCACTAACAGGAAACTGGTAGATAAAAAACTGTGTTTTAGTGGAAATCTCCTCCCCTTTCAGAAAAAAAAAAAAAAATCAAACGCAGAATCATGAAATACCCTGAGTTGGAAGGCACTCAGGAGGATCGTGGAGTCCAGCTCCCGAATCCAACCCAAGCCAAGTCCCTCAGCGTTTGAGGGGAGAGATGGAAGGGCACAGGAACACAAGAGCAGCACGTGGAGCAGCCAGAACCATTAAACCATGGAATGGTTTGGGCTGGAAGGGACCTGAGAGGTCACCAAGACAAGGCAGAGCACTGCACCCTGTCCATGCCACCCACCTTAGGGTGTTATCTCACGCACACGTAGGACCAGTCACGTTGCCCTTGTCTTATCAATGGAAGAAATAGGTACCTCCAGAGGGCAATTTAAACCTCGGGTGGATTAAAGTGCCCTTTGGCACTAAGCAGTTCAATAGTGCCTGAAATTAGCCAGGATGAATCTGGACCTTAATCAGCAAATGGACTTTTCATTCCATGAAAAGTGTCAAGATTGCAAATTATTTTTCATTTCAAATGAGGACCAAAAAAATCCTCCACCAACATTTCATTTTCCCCATGATTTATTTTTAAATTCATTTGAGTTAATCAAAATATATATATTCAGTCCCTTCAAAACATTCCCATTTAATTTCACACATCTTTAATTTGTCTACACATAAACTGCATTTTAAAAATTAAAACTTTTCCCTCCAAGGAGAAACAACAAATTCCTTTGGTTTGCACCTACCAAAGTCAGACATCTAATATTACTTCCCTCATGTTATTTAAAACAAAGATTCCTCAAAATTTATCCATTTTCACATAGAAAAAAAATCAGTTTTCATCAAGGGGATGACATTTCCCCAGAAGATGCAGTGGTATTTTCTGAGCCACTTAGGGTGGGCATGACTTAACTACCCTATAGAGGAAGATAAGTCAAGGGCTAGACAGGGCTTTGGTGAGGGACAATTCATCCCAGAGACAATGAACACTTGGAAAAGGACAAGGTGCCCATCTCCTCCCTAGTACGTGCTCTCCTGTTTGACTGTGGCTTGAATAATGCGCTTCTGTTAGAAACATCAATCTCCAGCAAGAAGTCTTGCAGCACACAGCTCGAGAGGGAAGGAAGGAGGAGAGGGAAAAACCCACCACCAAATTAGTTCTCTGATAGTTTTCAAATGTTCAGAATGTCAATCTCCTGGCAACACCTGCACATGGCACATAGACCTTGGCTTTCTAGAGTCTCCACAGCATCTTTTCAAGTAATCTACAGGAGAATAGAAGGATGTGGCCTTGGAAAAAACCCTCTAAGTGCATAAACAGCTGTGGCCACATTTCCTACGTCTGACATCTCAAGGTTGCTGCAAGAGGGGAGAATAAGGACAAACAAGGCTCTCACACAGGCTCTCCATAGGAAAGTACTTCCCATGTGTTGGCTGTTCATTAAAGAGTTCAGCAACTCAGTTTGCAGAAGGATTTTAGCTGATTCCTGGTAGCTGCTCTCTGCACTAGCAGTGGTGTAGAAGATTTCTGTGCTGCCTATCTGCAGCTCCCTGTGGATACCTGAGTATACCCTGTGTGGATGTTTGACCAGATAAAGTTACAGACGTGGTAAAATACAGTCAAATAAACCATCCTTGCTCACATGAGTGGACTTACAAGGGTGACAAGCATTTCACAGAGTGACCACAACAGCCAGGATCAGTACTGAAGGCAAAAGGAATCCTGAGCGCAATCCCAGCACTGTGGTTACTGTCACAGCCACTCCATGTCTGACACCCGGTATCACACCACTATGGCCAAGGAGGCAAACAATTCCCAAACCGGGAATGAAACAGTCCTCGTCCTGGGCAGATCTGACAACACAGCCTCACCTCAGGAACGGCACCAAATCCAAGTGGCTGGTGTAGCCATTAGTGCCTTCTGGTTAGCTCATCATCCCACAGAGAGGCCTGAGCATCCACCCGAGGAGAGCTGTCTGTACAATTCACACTCCTACTGAACCTGCATCGGGGCTGGGGGACTCATCCTACACCAGGAATTACCTCCAAAGCAACTGCCATGAGGCCACGCAGAACCCCCTCAGCCTGGAGGGAGCACAGGCACCGGCAGCCTCTCCTGGATCTCCGAGCTGTGCTCCCTCCATGCCTGGCTGGAGGGGGAAACGAGAACCATCCATCCACACACGCAGCGTCCACAGGCACTGAGCCCTGCACCCTCACCCAGCCTTTGCTGGGGCCTCAGGCAGCAGGGCCAGAGGAGCTTGGGGAACACATGAGGCAGTGCTGGCCTCTGAGGAGCTGCCTCAGCAGCCAGAGGTGGCTGAAGCAAAGCCTCAGTCTCTGTCACAGGCTGCAGGGAAGGACAGATGGCACCAGAAACAGTGCCCTGAGCTGACATAGAGCAAACTGCCTGCTGCAGGATGAGTCTGCACACCAGCAGAGCTGCCCTTAAATTTGTCTTACTGCAGCCTGTAGAAATCCAAGTGCCCTGCTGCTCCTGGTGTTCCATTTGGCCAAACTCTGCGTTCCTCACGCAACCAAACCCAGGGATAACTCTGGTGTTGGGATGCATCCCACCAGCACAAATGCAAATCAGCCCTTTACTGGAGGCAGCCTGCAAGGCTGTTTGCTGAGCACTTCATCAGGGCGCAGAGGAGCTGCTGGGGCTGCGGCAGGTGACGCCAGCTGTTGTGGAAAATGAGCAGAGAGCAGGAGACCGAGGCTCCCTCTATTCCCCTTGCTGGGCTCAACTCTCCATAATCCTTAAAAAGGGAGGAAAGGAAACAAAACAAAGCCCCTCCACATCAGCCTGTTTTGGCCATACATCCTCCCTACTGCAATGGCACTTGGGCCATCACGGCAACCCAATGAAGTGTTGCTGTAATTAAGGTTTAATGGAGCTGCAAGGCTGTGTCACAGCAAAGAGCCTTATAACAGAGGTGGAATGCAATTTACTACCCACCAGGTAGAGAGTAATAAATCTGCAATATTTATTGGCAAGAGAGAGAAATGTGATCCAGAATTCCATATGCTGGGATGGGGGAGGAGATGAACATCACTTCCAAAGGGGAAAAGTTCCTCAACTGCTCTTACTCCCTCAGTGCTGTGTCTTGGAACAGGGCTAGCACTGATCTGCTGGTGGCCATTCCCAAGGATCCCAGAGCACCTCCCACACTGCAGGCAGGCCACACCAGGCTGCTCCGAGGGCAGGGAGTGGCAGCTGGTACCCTGTCACTTTGGGAGGGGAGGGGATGCTGCGACCAGCACATCTGGCCAACCCTGCGTTCCTGCAATATGAGCCCCAGGATAACGGGAACACAAAACCTCAGGGCCAGCCCCACAGCTGGGGTAAGCCAGCACAGCCACACTGATTTGCACCCATGGAGTGGCTGGCCTCAGGCTCTGCTTCACCTCTTCCACTTGAAACCTGTGGGCAGGCAGTAAACTGAATGGTATTCAATTCACTGCCCTCGGAAGGGGGGAAGGCTGAGCAGCCTGCGGAGCTGAGCCTACTGTTCCCCAGGAATGGAGGCATTCCCAGGCTGCTGCTCAAGACCTTTAAACTATCCCTTCTGCTGCTGGGACTTCAGGGAAGCATCTGGAGCACTTCCACTGGCAAATCTGGATTAAAAAAAATTAAAAATCCCACTCCAGTGTCACACAGAGTGCAATGACACTGTGGAAGGGTCACAAGAGGATGCCACTGACCATCCTTAAGGCACAGACAGACAGATGTCAGAGCTAGAGAAGATCCATGCTTCTGGAAGACCTTGAACTGCACAAAAGTCCCATCATAGAACATGTGTCCATATGTAAAGGAGACATACACCCAGCACATGCAATGCATGGCTTTCTGCATTAATTTTTAAGCTGAGAAGAAAGGATGCACGTGGGGGAATAGGACACACCATTTCTCACTGTCCTGAGGTGAGTGACTAAATGCCAGTGTCAGAAATACCCCCATCAGATAAAGCCAACCACAGAACTACTGCCAGGTGGAAGAACACCCAGAGAAAACCCCCAGCTCTGGAAAGTGCTGAGTACCTGTGCTGGAGACTGTGGGAATGACAAACGGCTGCCCCCTCCCGTGGGACCACATTAGCTGTTTCCTATGTGCCCAACAGACATTTTCTCTTTGAGCAAAACAAGTAGCAGGTGGCTGGTCCTGCCTTACGAAAGGGCTGTGGCAGATGCAGGGTTGTGCTGAGGGGGAGCTAAGGTTTCACATCCCCAGATTCCCTGCTAGTGAACTGGGTTGGCAGAGGGTCACCGAGATTTGTTTGTGTGCATGCGCGAGTGTCAGACACCAAGCAAAGAACAAGAGGGAGTTTTGCAGTAAGATTAATCCTCTACCAGAACTGGCTCTGTCCCAGGAGTGACTCTCAGAAATGCTGGCATAAATCTACAATTACTGCTGTTTGCTTCAATGGAGCTGCTTGGGACGTAATTGACAGCGATGTTTGGCCCAGTTGGTGCTGATCCCACGGCTTATGCTCTCATTTTCCTCTCTCTGAATGCATTTCCCAGATGGATTTCCAGCTCCTCTCCACAGTTCAAGTGTTTAGGGGTGCAGAACTCCATCAGGAGTGATTCCTGCTGATGAAGAGGCATTGGCAGTGACACCGCTTGTCCATGGTAGCATCTGTTGTAACAGTGTGGTGACACCGGTGCTCTGGCTCCTGTCAGCCCAAGGTGACAGGGCCACGGGCCCTTCATGTGCTTCCAGCCTCTCAGCACGAGCCTGCTGCAGCCTCTGGCAGTGTTTCAAGGCAGCGGCCAGGCTCACGGCGGCCCTGCCAGGGTGATAACCTTGGCCATATCTGCCCAGGCAAAGGGTTCAAAGGCTCCTCCCGGGTCTGGCTTCCAAGTGGAAAAAGTCCCTCATTTATTGAGTGCAGTTACCACTGGCTGGGAATGCACTCAGCCCTTCAAGGAACCCTGGGGAAACAGGACATCTACCCAGAACGCAGACTCCCGGCCTGAAAGGGGCTGTGTCAGCAGGCAGCTTTTTAGTTCATCACCTTTCATCACGTTTTTCCAATGTCTCAGAGCAAGCTTTTCCCCCCAGTCTACTCATCCACAGGTTGCTGTGGCACTGAGTATTCAAGTCCCACACACGTGGCAGCAACAGCCTGTGTGTTGTATTAGCAGGGTTCAGAGAGCTCAGTGAGGGTTTTCTTCCCATCCTTGGGCTTAGACCACGTCAGGTCCCATCTGGATGCCCTGGTGTGCACCTCTGACTGCTGAGCTACGTAGTTTTGGGAAGCCAGGATTGTCTGGGAAGGCTGAAGCCTTATTTCCTCGGCGTACAGGAAAGGAAGGTAAACTCCACCATTTCTATAACACATTCCATGCAAAAATCTCTTTGTTGCCTCAAGCCTTTCACAGTGATTAGGGCTCAGGTCACACTTAGGTGGTGGGGACACCCAGGGACCCCTCCTCAGCTCTCCAAGCACCACAGTGAACTCCCAAGACATGGGGGCTTGGTTACACTTCACTTGGCACCCATGGAATGGAGTGCCAGAGGCTTCCTGTGACCCCTTCCAGAACCTGAGACACTTTTTGGAAATAGGAAAAGATGCAGAGAGGCTGTTTGGGATTGTCCCCAGCCTCTTCCCACAGCTGCCCTGAACTCTTGCACTGCACCAGCCTCCTGCTCGGGGCTGAGGACCCTCACAACTCTCAGCCTTCAACCCCTACGACTTCCAGGCTGAGACCAGACCGCCCACACGGGTCAGCTCAAAGCTCCCTTTGATGGTCCAGATGATCTCCAGGGCTGTTCTCTGAACCAAACCTCCTCCATCCCCTGGAGCTCCCACACCAGGGCCTGGCTGTAAAGCACTGAGGGCTAATCATCCTGAAACCATTCCTGCTCCCAGAAAAGCTCTGTCTGGCTGAGGGCAGACAGTTCCTCCCTCCTGAAGGCACTGCCTAAACACAGCAAAGATTTTGTCATTGGGTCAGGCTTTTATTCCTCCCTCCTTCTCACTGCCTACAGAGCCAAAGGGCCTGTTTGTTTTGCTGTTACTTATCAGAAAGGTTTATTTGCAATTGCTTGAGAGGGGAAAAAACCCTCTGTAGCCAGGGGCAGACAAGCTCAGTGCTCAGGAACATAATGGCTGCAGCCCGCGGGCCCATATGCTCGCCATCCTGCGAGGTGGAAGGCCAGCTCTGATCACATCCAGCTGCTGGGGATACGACTGATCAGGTATGGCTGGATATCAAAAAACCCAGGGTCAGGTTGGCTGGGGGTTGAGGCAGGGAGGGGAACAGGCAGGGAGCTGTTTAAAGTGTGTTGCAGAACTGGGAATTTTCCTGTTTGGAGATGTCAAGGCTGCAAACGCAGACACATCTACAGCCCCCCTGAAGGGAGGGAGGAAAGGAGGAGGAGGAGGAGGTTGTATTTCCCCTGTCAGCTACTATAGCATCCTCTGAGCTTCATGAGAGAAAGAACGGGGCTTTCAGACTGCACTGAATAATTCCTGCATTTTTAGGTTCCTATTTCCTCCTCCTCGATGAATTAAGACCGAGGAATTCAGCTTGTTTGTTGTTGCCTTTGTTACTGAATATCCATGAAAAGCTCAATGTCCCTGGGAACTAATTAGGTATTAACCCTGCATTATTGCTGCATATCAGCCATGGAAACACACCATTTAGCTAAATCTCCTTGAAATACGGAAATATTGAAGGGTCAGGCGGAATGGCTAAAAACAAGTTAAAAAATAAGAAGATTTCTAGGATAGGAAAAGAAAGGAGGAAATATCTGAACAAAATCAACTACATGGTATTATTTTCCCCAGTTTCTATCACATCCTAAGCAAAACTAACAGGTAGGAACAAATCTCTTTTTAGAAGACCAAGGAGCTCTCACTGGGAATTGTGTCTGGGGGAGATGTGGGAGAGGTCGGGAGCTACACAGGATCTATTCCAGCCTAACCTCAACTGCTTTCCTCTTTTGTTCTCAGATCCTCAGCACCAGGTTTTCTGGCAAGATACTTTTGGAAGAATGCCTCAACCAGACCACGCTTCCAGAGACATGAGCCTTCAGTGCTGGCAGGCAGTAATTCTGTATTTTGGATTTGTTTTGCTCCCGTGCATGGCAACCTTTCCCAGCACATCATTCACTGACAGAGACCACTAATGGCATGATAAGACTGAGTGTGTACCTATTCATATTTTATTACTCATGCCATTTCAGGGCTTTGCAGATAATTAACTCTCCATACTTATTAATCTCTTTTCCCTCAAAAATCTTCCCATTTCACTTAAAACCCTTATTTGTGGTCCAAGCAGCAGCAAACTTAAGCAGACTGAATAGGGCCACAGAGCAGCTTTGGCGAGGCCTTAAAATATCTGAACACTCTAAACCCAAGCCATGGGAAATGGGATTGCTCCCATCCAGCCTCCCCTGGCCACACGGAGCTACACTCCCCTCTCCTGTGGCTTCAGAGCTCCTGACCCCCCAGCGGCAGGGATCCAGCCCCTCAAACCTGAGTGTTTCTCCAACACTGTGTCAGCCCAGACACACTGACTCAAGCCAACACCACCACTGAACCAAAATATTTTGATTTGATAAAACAAACCCCTCAACTGTTTAGACTTTGGCCGAGCAGACTCACAATGGAGGTTTCCTTTTCAACTTCCCTATTTATTCTCATCTCTGCCATCGTGCAGTTGGAGTGAGCACAGCCAAACCCATTCCCTTCTCCTTTGCCCTGGATCCCCTGGGAAAGGCCAGGTCTCCAGGACTGTCTCCCACTGCACAGAGCCAACCCAACCGTGGATGCCTTCAGGAAACACTACACATGGCTATAATGCAAAATTATTGTTACAGCTCTTTGCTGCCCAGTTGTACGAGCACTTCCCACAAACCCCGTATGGAAGTGAAAGGCCTCACTTCAATTGTTAATGGGTTTACAGAAGGCAGTGTCCTTCCCAAAACATCGTCTCCCTGTTTCAGTAAAACAACCCTGTACCTCTCACAGCTCCCCGTGCACAAACCAGCCCTCAGTGCTCACCGTGGGAGGTCCCTTCTCACATCAGGTGAAAGCCAGACAGAATCAATTAAAGCAAAAAGATGGGGTCTGCTGAGATGACAGAAGGCATTTGGGGCAAAATCTCACAGCTGAAGGCAGGAGAGATGCCATTGCCCAGGCTCTTGCTCCTCCATGGAAGCTGTGGCACATCATCTCCAGATGATTTCAGATTACCAGTCCTACCCAAGTTTTTGATAATTTTTTTTTTTGCAGTGGCTCATGGTGCTAAACAGCAAGGAAGATACAAGTCAGAGACAGAGGATATGAATGCAGGAGATGATCAGAGGAGGGACTTTGGTATCGGGGAGGGATGAATACCAGCTTTGCTTCCCTCCATTACTTGGGGATGACTAATTCCTGTGGGGCCCTGGGATAAGAAAACCAAACCCAGATATCTGTACCTCACAGATGAACACATCATCGCTCCTTCCCAAGACTTCTCCACCTTAAGCAACCCCTCAGGATCTATTTTCTATATCTGCACCTATTCTACATGCCCTCAGAACCACCCTGTGCCCACTCCCACTTTTGTCCTGCGGTGACCCCAGGCCATCCCCTCGTGCCTTCCCAAAGGNCGTGAGCCATCCCCTCCCCCTCCTCAGCTGACATGCCATCCAATTTGTCACCTACAAGGGAGGTCAGGGTCCCGCTGGGTGCCCAACATCTCTCAGCTTGGGGCACTTAGTTTCACATTTTTTCTCCCACTAAACAAGATGTTCAAGCAGAGGAAGAACAAGGCAAAGAAATTGGCTTGAGAGAGGGATTGCAACAGGTCTTGTCTGGTGGGGGAAGAGTTTTGTTTGCTTTCCTCTCACCTAAATTCTCCTGGTAGCAGGCACAGATTTCAAGGGGGAAATGCCTCTGGCAGGCTCCTGAGACCTCCAGCTTCCTCTGGGAGCAAGTAAGCAGCATTAGCTCTTAGGAGTTTGCCTTGCTTGGCTGATCTGTAGTGTGAACAGGCTCTAATTAGTCATTTCACTTAAGGACTAAGACTCCCAAGAGAAGATTTCAGAGGGGAATTCCGAGCTCTTCAGACTGAAATCATCAGCTATGTAATGCAATCGCTCTGCACCCCCTTCTCATGAGATCTGCCTCCTCCTCCTCATTTGCCTATCTATTAAAACTGGTGCTCTGAATACTTCCAACAGCTTTACCAAACCAGGGCTTGTGCAGCCTCCCTGAAGCCACTGGGAAAATCCACATCTCACTGGCTCCTGGATTTGGGCTGGGAGAGGAAGGTGTGGCTGTTGGAGGATGTGGGGCTGCTCAGGAGCAAGGACTGCCTCAGGTTTGTGTGATCCAGCAGAGGGGACACGAAAACTGCTTAAAAACAACAGATTTCCAGCAAAGGGATTCCTAGAGCTGGATGCTCTCAACACTAGACTTGAACTGGACTGAGTTTTAAGGCTGATCTTCATTTAAATCCCAATCCAGGTATCAAACTGGAGCCCCCATCTTCAAATGATTCCAATATCAGCTGAACATTCCCACAACCTTGAGATTATCTGTATTTTATTATAAGCAGCCACGATGCAGTGCTAGTGTTTGCTACTTCCTAAAGTACATCCCAGTGATAGGAAGACTGCATCGGTGGCATTCCCAGCTCCAGTATTGCCATGCTGAGTTACCTTAACACAGTATTCTCCCCAGCTTGTACTATCCCTGGTAGAATACAGAATCATTAAGGTTGGAAAAGACCTTTAAGATTGAGTCCAACCATTCCACCAGCACTGCCAAGGCCACCACTAACTCATGTCCCCAAGTGCCACATCTATGTATTTTAAAACCCCCCAAACTGGGGGCTCCACCACTGCCCTGTAGAGAAGAAACAAGTGGAAACCTTGATCTCTACTGTGATTTTACATCATTCTAAACTCTTGTCTCCAGTAAATCATGGCCCTTCCAAGAGAATCCACCTACCCAGCACAAAAAAAAGAAAAAAAAAAGGCATTAAAACCATGCTGGTTTTTGCCACCAATGAGGGGTTTCAGGCCTGCCATGGGTTCAGCTGTCCCCATTTTCTGAGCCAGCTCTGCAGCCGTGTCACGCACACCCCTGCAAGTGATGGCAGTGCAGATCTCAGCAGGAAACGTTCTGTGTTCCTTGCATGGAGCACACACACAGAGCTTGACTGATGGAATAAACTCCCTGTGCCACCGCCTGCCTGCACAAGAGAGAAAGGTGGAATCTCACCTGTGCTAAATACCACTCTTGGTCTATTTTCCCTCTCCTATTGAACAGTAGACTCACAGGATGCAGTGTCTAGAGTAGATTAATGAACTCCTTCCAGAGTTCAGAGCCCACCACGGTGTTTTTCCAACACAACACTGAATCTAAGTGGAATTACAGCACTGACTCAGAAAAAGAAATTAAACCCTTGTATGACCTTTGAAACATTCTATGTCATATTAGTAATGTTTTATTCTGAGCCCTGGATTCCCCTGCCATGGGCAGGGACACCTTCCACTATCCCAGGATGCTCCAAGCCCCATCCAACCTGGCCTTGGACATTGCCAGGGATCCAGGGGCAGCCACAGCTTCTCTGGGAACCTGTGCCAGGGCCTCACCTCCCTCACAGGGAAGAGATTTTTTCCTAATAGCTCATCTAAGCCCACCCTGTGACAGTGGGAAGGAAGGAAAGGTTCAGGATGAGGTCCACAAGCACCAGTGGAAGCCCTCGATAACTCCTTGAGGAACACTCCGTTCCCTCCCCACGCAGGCCGGCAGATGCTGATGTGCAGAGCTGCCTGACACGGTGTGGCACAGGAAGAGAGGGAGGGAGGGAGGGAGGGATCCACACCGTCCCCAGGCCCCCGGCCGCTCTCCCAGGACCATGGACAGCAGCTCCCGGCGCGCTCCGAGCCCAGCGCCGGGCACACGGCGGGAGGGGCTTTGGATTCCTTGGCTACGGCTTGGGAACACTCACACAGCGTGTCATGAGCCAGTTCTGCTCACCCTGAGCGCTGGAGCTCCTCAGTGAGCGCGCACCAGCCCCAGGAACACCCTTCTCCCTACAGAGTTGTGGTGAACACCTTAGAACAGCAATCTTAGAACTTGGAATCTCTGCTCTGCTGGAAACAGAAGCCTGTTCCCTGCCCCATGTCCTGACAGCACCCAGGATGTAATGACAGCACCCAGTGGAACACCTGTGACTCTTTCAGCTTCCACTAAAAGCAGCCCCTGGTTTCCAGGACACACTCTAAGGATTTCTGTGCAAAGGACAGGTTGTTACACACTCACATTTATCCCATATCACCACTTGTGCCAGAAGAATTCACCAAACAAGAGTGTGATGGCACCTCACAGGATTTTTGGGGTGGTCCTTGTGAGTTCCTTCCAACTCAGGACGTTCTGTGATTCTATGATCTCCTTTTATGAGGTGACGATGCCACTTTATACACTGAATTTACAACCACACAACCCTGGATACATACACAGCACCAGGAATACACATCCTTCCAGGAGGAAAGAACAAACAGCACATTCATCTCTGCCATAACACTGCAAATTGTTTTAAACACCAATGCCAGTACACAATGAATTAATTCCCTCACGTTTCCAATTCTACACAGCTGTCTCAAAATAAGCGGACCATCAGCCACCACTTTTACTTTGACAAGGAGCACATCACTGAGATATTACAAGACCAGTACTCCAACTTCATTCTCATTCAGCATCCGAAGTTCAACTTGGAGGATAAGGAAAATGAGAGCAGTGGCTAGTGACAGTAAGCCTTGATAGGGTCATGGGCTTTGCAACAGCCCCAACATGCAGGCGGGTGAAAACATCGCTCTCGAAGCAAAGGGACAGAGGAAAGAAACGCAAAAGGGGAAGGGGGAGAGGAAAGAAAAATGAAAGGTTGATGGACAGTTGGACTTGTTGAGGGTGAAATCAATTAAAGTGCATCAAATTCAGAATTCATGCTTTTTCAAAGTGACAAATATGTGCTGGAAACTGAGAAAGACGAGGGGAAAATAATGTCTTTGACCTCCCGGAGACCGGCTGTTCCTTCCGTCAGAGGAGCCAGAAGTGAAGTGAGATGCGTTCATGATAAATTGTAACAGCCAGGCAGCCACCTTAAAAAAGAACGAGGTGAAAAGGTTACAGAAGGGACCCAAAATGCGAAGAATTCAACCAAACATCAAGATAAATCAGCTCAGGCCCCTGTGTGTGCAGAGCCAGCCTTCACAGAGCTGCTGCGGCTCATCTCAATTCGTTAGCCTGGCCTGAAGTGTAAGAGACACATACACAGCTTGTTTACAAAAGCTTTGGAAAACATCCTTACAAAGGGCTGCCTCACGTCAGCCCCGCCAGGTGAGGGGACACTGCCATCACCCTGCCTTACAAACTACCTGGATGCACACAAGTATCCCCAGCAACCCTGTGCTTTAGGAGAAAGCTTTCCAAGAGCTGAACACCTCTGTCCTACTAAAGCAAACAAAATATTCACACTTCTGAAAGTTTCAAAGCCTTAGTACCTTATTTTCTCTTGAAGTTAGATAGAACTTCCTAGTTTTGATCTTCAAAGTGTGGCACAAATATCTGTCTGGATGCTTCCACTAGTATGGAACTTTTGATCTTTTTCACTAACAACCAGAAATTACAAACTCTGATGATTACTGTCATGCAGAGTAGTTGAGTGCAAAGCTAAAATATTTTAAAGAATTTGTAAGTATATGACATATGCTAATAAAATTTTTGAAGCATTGTGCCCTGCCAGGAATATATATGTTCAGTCTCTTAAATATCCAAGAAAATATGTCAGTGCAGGTGAAATGGAACTCAGCATTAAAAACGGACACTGTTCATGTGACAGTGATGTTTTCTACACAAGGTAAAACTTCACAAATAATTTTGGTCAAAGTTCTGCTCCTGGCCCCAATTCTAGCAAAAAGCTTCCCCAGTGCTGCATCCAATGGTTTATGTGAGCTGTAAGAAAGGCAAAGCAGAATTCAGGGGAATATTTAGTGCAGTTCTGCACCCCCCGTACACCTCCCACTCAGACCGCAGAGTCCTCACTTTAACCCGGGTGTTTGTGATACAGGGTCCTCCTTAAGCTATTCATACAATCAATGGACACTTCACCAGACCTTCAAGCAAGAGCTACCCAAACCTTTCTGACTACTTCCAGACTGACCCTTGAGGAGGTCACTGAAGAAGCCATGGTTTCTCTCATATCCTGAGCCTTTCCTGGCACTGAAGGGACTGTAGGAAATGATTTATACCAGAGATGCTCAGCCAAGCCAGTTCAACCCGCTGACTGCTGCAGGGCAGCCTAAGCACGGGATCTACAGGAGATTCCCAACTGCAGCACGGAATTCCTCATGCCTGGGATCCTGGCTGGCATGGAGGACCTGTCCTGGCCAGTGCCTGCACTGGGGAGTGGGGCTTGGCTCACTGCTGTTGCTGGGAGGATGCTCAGCTCTCAAGTTCTGGCTGGCATCCTCACAGCTCTGCCTTCAGACAGCACTGGTGAGCATCTCACCAACTGCTCCTGACACACATGCCCACTCCACTGTTGCTGCATTTTTCCTCACAACAACCTTCCCTGGATGGTCCCTTCCCCGAAACAGCATGATTCTCTCAGGGAGACACGAGTTCACATCAACAAATCCTTCCCGACACTGCCCTGAAGCACATTCGCTATGATCAGCTATTCAGAGTGATGGGACACACTAGTTAGATCTCTCTGTGTGTTTATCAATCCCTTCTCAGCCATTTTCCTCTGTAAATCTGTCAAATCTTTTTCTTCAAGCTCTGTGGGAACAGTTAGGAGCTATCTCCTCAGAGGTGCCTGCTCTGCCACTTGGATTTCATCCCACTCCTGGAGAAGGTGGATGTTAGCAATGGCCGGCACAGTGCACACACAGAGCAGCAGCGCTGCTGCCAGTGCCCTTGGAACAACAGGATCTGCATCAAAGAGCCTTAAAAATCCCTTATAAAACCCCTTGTCCGTGGGCAGGGGACTGGGAGAAATCCCCTTAAACTGGGACAGAGAAGGAAGAAAGGGAAAAGCACAGGGATGAAGTCGAGTGAGTAAAAAGAGTAAAAAAACCATCCCGACATGGACATAAAATTTGTTCTGAGAGAAGCCAGGGTAAGAATCCAGCTGCTCCACAGGATCTTACAGGATTTTAAGGACACAGGACTTTGAAGTGCACTGGACTCAATGCATACATTACATATCCACACCCACACGTTACATTTCCACTACAACCCTGCGATGAACACCACTGAAGCCACACACTGGCACCCATAGATTCAGACCTGACAAATGTCCTTTTGTTCTTCCAGGGAATTTGAGCCAGAAAACACACACATCTTCCCTTTAAACAGGGAGCATCAGCCAGTCTCTCTGCCTTACAGTGATGCTCCTAACCTCCATGCAGGCAGTGATCTGCCAGCCTGGACGTGCCCAGATGCTGTCCTGTGGAACTGCCCTCTGCAGCTTACACGCACTTTGATTGTGCAAATCTGGGTCAGCATCCTGCATCCTGACAAACATCCAAGGAGAAGGCTTCTTTCTCCTCTCACCCTCATCATCAGCTGAGCTGGTTATCAGCCCCGTTCTGCGGTCAGAGAATGCAGCACAAAGCAGTGACAGGACCTGGCTGAGGCCACTCTACAGGACAGGGTCTGGTTAGAGAATCAAGCCCACGTCAACAAGCTCCAGGTCCTCCACACCACCAACCAGGTGACACCATGAACGTGAGACTGAATTGTGAAGATTTTAGGAAGATACACCTGGGGGAGGGCTGACAAAATCTGTAGGTATCACCAGTTATATTCTCTCAATCGTACAGAATTCCCACTAGTGACAGACCAAAACTTAGTACAATCTTTAGTCTCCCACTAAGCTACGTATTCCAAAGGAGAGCTACAAGGATGGTGAAGGGTCTAGAGGAATAGCAGAGGTCAGTTGGAATGTTCAGCTGGAGGAGACTGAGGGCAGAGCTCACTGAGGGCTGCAGCTCCAATCTCTGCTCTCGTGACTAGGGACAGGACCTTCCCCCAGAGGGTGCTGGGCACTGCCCAGGCTCCCCAGAGAATGGACATGGCCCCGAGGCTGCCAGAGTTCCAGGAGCCTTTGGGTACTGCTCCCAGGGATGGCCAGGGTGGGACTGTTGGGGTGTCTGAGCAGGGCCAGGAACCAGATCAATGATTCCTGTGGGTCCCTTCCCACTAAGGATATTCCATGATCCTATTCCTTGCTCACTCACCAGCCAGAACAAGCACCCAGGGTTTGGGATCCTCCCTTTGGAGCCCTGCAGAGCAGGGCAGGAATCTCCCAGAACCGCCCTTCGTGCTGGATTTCATCAAAGGCGCTGGATGCGAGCAGAGAGACAAACATGAGGTTACGGACACGAAACCAACAGAACATTTTACCATCCAAAAAAAGGGGCTCTGTCACTATGATTGAATAGTTTCTGCTCCTGCTTCTGATGTCTCCTGTCAGAAGAGGCAGATGAGAACAGACCACATGGCAGGAACAGCTTCACTAACACGACTCTGGTAACAAGCAACCAGACAGCTCCATATCCGACACATGCACGAGGGGAAAAAACCCTCCAAGAGCCACAGCAGTTGCTATTCTTCCAGGACTGAATTTGTGTCTTTGTTCAAAAATAGTTGCCATCCAACCACCAGCACTTTTAATATTTGGTTTTGCAGGTTTTGTTGCCTCTCCCTAAATTACCCTCGTAAAACCTTCCATCTGTAAAAGCATTTCAATTATTTTTTTTCCATCTCCTCTGAATTCTTTTCCTGTTTTTGAGGACTTCAAGGTAATTTGGTGCTGAAACGCTTTTTGGTAAGTTTGGGAGGGAAATTAAGCTTTTACTCTTTTAAGGAAGAAAATAAGGGAATCCTTTTAAAGCTATGGTTTCATTACAGCTTGTTATAAAACTGAACACATTTTTATTAAGGGAAAAAAAAAAATGTGTAAACAGTAAAATGTGCCTAACCAACAGCTCCTCTTTGCTGGTCCTTGACATTTGGCTTCACCACAACTGCTGCCATACAAAGCCAGGCTGCAGCTCGGGGATTTTGGCCATATAAATTGTAAAGCTTTGGTTTTAGAGGAACAGTACAATTGAAAGGGAAAAAAAATCCCACAACCAACCTTTTTCCTCATTAAAGGACTGGCTCTATAGAAGGACCAGAACTGAAACCTTGTTTGGAGTCCTGCCACAGCATGTCACTAACACATGCCACATGCTCTGTGCACATGAGTGACCAGGGCTGATGTTTCCAGCCCAGAATTCCCCCAGAAGCTCCTCAGTGTCCACCAAGCAGTACCAAGTCATCACCCCAAACAGGCTTTCAGCCCCTGAATTGTATAGAAGGGTTAGCTCCAGCCTCTCCTGGAAACCCCAAAATGCAGTGTTTGCTGGGGATACCAGGGCCTGATCCTAATGTGACCCCAAAGCAACAGAGAGAAAGAGGTGACAGATTTCACCACGAGTTTGTCTTTCCTGATACCCCAAGCATTGTGTGCTGGTGAACGAAATCCATCACCATATGAAACAAGGCCATTTCCTCCAAACGTAAATCCTGGAATTCCTGGTGGGGAAGGGAGTTCAGTACAAGTGCTGTAACACTGTGCCACGCACGTGATTCAGCTGGGGTAATTCACAGCTTTCCAGCCCATGGAAAGCCTGACTCTCAGAGATTTGTGAAGGACCTGAAGCTTTAGCCCCCTCCTCCTCCCCTCTGGTACAACTTCCTACACCAACCCTCTGGGACATTAAATCTTCCAGTTGCCATTTTCTCCTAGGCAGGGAGGATATGAATTCCATAACTCCTCAGCTGAGCTGCCATCAAAAGCCATGAAATACAACAGGAAACCAAGAGCACGGCCTGGCGAGCACTCTGTGCACAGCCACAAGAACCCAGGACTGGACAAGCCATTAAGGGCAGCCCACGGTGCCTGGGGCACAGGTCCATAGGGCGGGTGAGGAGAGCACTGACACTTGAGCAGCTCAGAGTGGGATGAAATCAGAGCAGGACAAAGCCAGAGCCTGGGCTGAGGCTGGTCATGCACAGGAAAACCTGTGCTTAGCGAGGAGTCACTCCTTACATGTCTGACTTCAGGGGTTGTGGAGGGACTGGGCTGCCAGAAGGGCTGGAGGAAGAAACCAAACCCTCAACTCTGGCATGTTCAGCTACAGGACTAAACCCCTGCCTATTTCCCACTTGAATTTGTGCCTCTCTGGTGGAGCCAGGGTGAGGAGAGAACTGGTGATGGCACAGGAGTGACGGAGGCTGAGGCACCCCTGCCTCCCTCACCCAGAGCGCTGCCAATGCAGATGTTTTTCCAGCAACTCACAGGTCGTGAGGCCCAGCACAGATCACAACAGGAACAAAGCGTTTCCAAGGAAAACAATCTGGCTGTGGACAGCCTTCCAGAGGAGACTAGCCTGGCAATCCATCCCCGAGGGCACGCTGCAAAGCTCCTCCTACAAACCATTTCATCATGAGCAAGAAGTTTACACAGATATTCCTACCCCAAAGGACTGCATTTAGCCCCTTCTTTCATATATTCAATATGAATTAAAATAAAACCCCAAGCATTTTTAATGAGTTAAACCAGTACCACAGTTTTTACTCCCCCAAATCAGAGCTGAGTAGATAAATCCCAGAGGGAATCAATACTTCTGTCAGACAATACACTGGGGCCTGGAGCAATCCGACCTAGTGGGTGACATCCTGGTCCATGGATGATCTCTGAGTTTCCATCCAACCCAGCCCACTCTGTGATTTCTATGATTCTGGAACTTCTGCAGATGATCTAAAGCCCTAAGCTGGCCAGCACAGCATTTCCCCTGTAGAGCTGGAAGCCAAGAAGAGGAGGAGGAGATACTTTGCAGAGGTTGAAGAGTCGATACCACAAATGCATCCAACTGCTGTGGCCAAACTTCAGCTACCCAAGGCTTGTCACTGCAATTGGAATAATCAATAGCTGGGGGAGCCCCTTTGTGCTTGTGTAGTAACCCGGGTCATGCAAAAGGAAAAATCAGTGTATTTCTGACACACTGTAAAACAATCACGATACATTGTAAAACAACTGCTGTAAAATATCTAGAAAACCCTTAGTAACACAGATACACTCACCTCTTCCAAAGCAAGGTTCACCTGCACCTAGAATGCTTTGTAGCACTGCAGCAATCCACAGAAAACACAGATTTCATTAAATAATCCATATCAGCAGCTGCTGGCTGCACCAATAACAGCAATATTTCTGTTGCCATGAAGTTCTCAGCACTAAAACCAGTATGCAAGGAGAAACAGCCAACAGAGAGAGGCAGTGGTTGTTCACCGTACCATAGCCTTCAGTTTAATTTCTGCTAATCAGCCAGTCTGAGCACGATGACACTCAGCTCTTCACTCCAGAATCATTTTGTGAACTACCAGAACAACCTCAGCACTTTAAAGCAGTTTTTGAGAATTCAAGTCTAACATACAGGCATTAACTTACCTGGGCTCTCTTCAGCCAAGACAACACTTCACCCACCCTCTACATTTGTCCAGAAAACCAAGCAAACAGCCAACTTCAACACAACAAAAATAAAAGCTCAACAGAGATAAGTGAGCTCCTCATGCACCTTCTCCTCAGCCATACTCCAGCCACAATCAGGTGAGCACCTTTCAGTACTAACAGGCTGCCAACCTTCAACATTTCTCTAAAGAGAAGTTTATCCAGCTGGCTCTTACCACATCCACTGCCCAATCCACCCGGGAAACTCTACCACCTCCCTAATGAGGCATCATTCTGCAGTCCTGCTGCCCACTACAACATTCCTGCTGCCAGTCCCTCCATTACCATATTCTCAACTGCACATAAAATTCACTTACTCACAGTCAGGAGCAGAAAGTGCCTTTCCTTCCCTCTCTTCCAGTCACTCCTGCCTGGGGCCTTTGCAGCAGGGGCAGCTCTGAAGCAGCAGCGCATTTCAGCCGGTCCCTCAGCAGATTCCACCTCTCCCCACGGTGAGTTTTCCTCGTGGCACCGCAGAAACTTTCCTTGTCCTTTAAGGAGACTCCACAGTCACTTGCCTACTTCCCACTCACCACATTACAGAGACTGAGAACAATCAAGTTTACTTTCAGTCATCACCACAGCTTGGTTTCTTATCCTCTTCTCCACACAGCACAGACACGAGGTGACACACCCTAGTTGCAGAATTATGGGATTTTTTATCCCAATATGGAACTTCTAAACTTGAATCCTCCATATGAGCCACAAAGAGAAAATCCAAGGGCGACCTTAGGCTGGCAAAAACAGAGCAGCCCCAAAGGACTGAGCTTAAATATAGCTCCTGGACCAATGAGCAGAGGCTGCAGATGAGCCCAGGTGAGGCTGGTTAGGGCAATCGGACCCTATGGATGCACCCAGGCCCTGCCGATTTGTACTTAATTCCTGCTTATAGAAAACACCTGAACATCATCAGGGACCTTTGAGCTAGAGAAATTTCTCAAATTTTGTGAGGGGATTTAACTCTTGGAAGACTGGAGTACAAGGAATGGATCACCTCAGAAGCCACATTAGCTGTTGTCTTCCTAAAGCCCAGGCTCCTGACCACCTCCCACTGCTGCCCAGCACTTCAAACTTACTAACGAGGCTGAGTTTAAATTGGATGAGCCCTATGAGCTGGCACAGATGCAGAGGATGTGACATAATTGTGCCCCTGAAATAACGTGGCAGCTTGTCCTTAAAGTCAAAATGTCCTTTGATACTTTGCAGAGGCAAAATGGACCCAAACTGGGGCTGGCAAAAGCACCTGGCAAATGGCACTTGTGTGAAACCCTCCCAGATCATGGGGTAAGGCCAGAGGGGAGCCAAGCCCTGAGGACAAGGAGCACAAGAGGAGGGATTCGTGTTCTTCACACGGTGACAGCTCTCCAAACCCACCCCCAAGCCCCCAGCCTGGCTGGGACACCATGGCCCATGCGGGCTGCAGCCTCTGCTTTTGCACTTGCTCTTTGCTTTTCTCAGGTTCAGGAGATGAGTTAAGCACACAAGTAAAAGGAACTGCCTTTTTACAATAAGCTTTTTCTTTCCTCCTTTCCCTTTATCATACAATCACAGAACGGTTGGGTTGGAAGGGACCTTAAAAGACCATCCAGTTCCAACCCCCCCGCTCCCTGCAGGCAGCTCCTTGGCACTTTCTGCTTTTCCTTGCTTTCTCTTCCAAGTCACCAGCAGCATCCTCCCCCCACCCTGCCGCCTGCTGTGGCAGCATTTCTGCCCCACAGAAGATAATAAATACATCAGGGCTGTCAAAGCCCCATTGTTTTGGCTGGGAAGAGGTGCCCCCCTGCTGGGTGAGATTACTTCCCACCAGGATGGATGGCTTTGCCCTCACTGACAGCTCTCCAACAGGGAGCAATCACCGTCCAGCCAGGAGGAGCAGGCAGAAAGGTGGCTAAGTGGCACCTAGGACTGATGAGGGCAGTGAGGGGGACAGGAGCTCAGCCCTGCTCACACCAGCCCTGCTCTGCTGCCTGGGGTGCTGCCAGGGACACGGCCGGGATCTCCTCGCCAGCCCTGCCCGGGATTCCCCAAGCAGGAGTGGCAGTGAGAAATGGGAAGTTCACATTCCTGCTCGAGTCTCAGGGCAAGTGTCAGCCTTAATCCTACCCAGGCCTGACACCTGGAACCAGCAGCTCTCAGTGCCTGAACACATCAGTGAATGGGAAACTCAGGAAGACATGGAGGAGGACAGGGAAGAACGTCTCTCTTTGCCCGTGGGAACACGTGCTTTCCACAGGCCCTCCACACTCCCCAAGCAGCAAATGCTCTGGGCAAAAACTCACCCTGAGCTGCACACTTGGCACAGATTTTGGGACAAGAGCTAGCAGGGAAGTGGCATTGACTTGGGAAATAGATTTCCCATGGGACAAAAAACCATAAAGAAAAGGTCTGGCCTGTTTGCGTTTCCCAAATCAGTCTCTGAGACATGCAGGTAAGCTGAGGAGCAGCCACCGGACCTGCAGGTCACCACCTGGCCCCAGGAACCTGCCGTGGTGGTGCTGTGGGTTTGGGTTATGCCAGCTGAATTACCCTTGGATTCTTGGCTTTTTAAATTAAAGAAACAGAAGAGAGTAAAATGAGCCCTGAGATGCTGTGATGAGACTGAGCACTATCACAGCGAGTCATCTGGAGTTTCTCCATCTCTAGACCGGCCTCTTCAAAGACACTTAAGGGAAGCAATTGCCCGTATCCCACAACCTCCATCCCTCACCTCTGAAGTCTCGGCAGTCCATTATTCTGGAGACTGGTTCGTGAACAGTGTGCTCACTTTCCGTACTGCCTAATGAAGATGTTCCTGGCCCTCAACATTAGATGTGCTGCACACTTAATGGAAGAAAATAGCTATTCTTATCATTGGGAGGTCAGAGGAGTTTCTTGGCAGTGAGGGTGGTACAGTTATGTGGACAATCAAACAAGCCAGTGATTATTGACAATGCATTTTTGAGGAAATCATTGCTGTTTAAACTCTAATCACAAGAATACCTCATTCAAAAGCATAAAAGCTTTCACTCAGCAGGCCTACCTTTTTTTAATAGCTAGACAATTAAATAAATCTCCTGACACTTAACCATCATTTACCCAACAGTCAGAAAATGGATTCAATGCCTTTGCATTAGTTAGATGACGATATTAAAGCAAAAATTGAACAAGTACAAGCAGGTGAAGGAAGATCTGGGCGGAGTGTGTGCTGCACTCAAGCATAACAGGGTACCTTCTGCAGGGGACAAGGGGATTTTTTTGTCTTCCCTTATTCAGACACTAAGATAATCTTCAGAACTATTGTGTTGCACAGATTTTAGCATTCTTGGGGGGAAAAAAAGGAGTTGTTCCCTCTTTAATAGGCCAGAAACTGAAGTACAGGACAATGCCACTGAAATTCTGTGTCTGGACCAGGAACTGAGTGTGGATGTGATGAGTTGTTCAAAAAGTAACCTCTCCACCCTTAACCCTCAACCAGTCTTTATTTTGTCAGCATTTCCACAAAACTGGTACCTGAAAACTTCAGAGTAAGTGTGGATTAAAGCTCAACAGGCAAAATAATCTGTGTTCTTGTGCATTTTTGCTGGCATTTTAGGAAAGACTGCATGATCCTACAACGCAGCCCCCAGATTAGCACTGAAACAACTGGGATTGACCCTGCACTGATCTGAGCATCAGGCCCTGGCAGATCACAGACCTTTTATTACCCCTGATCCCAGTGGTGCTCTTAGTTCCCAGCTCTAGCACTTCTCCCTCGTTAGGTTCCTCAAGTGAAGAGCTTGTCCTTCTGATGCCATTATTCAGAAGCTGATGCTAAATAACTCTAAATTTATTGCCTTCTGCCAGCCGCCAGCAGCTGTAATGGGAGTGTCTTTCTCCTTTTCGGGTAGCAAGAGCCATGAGAGAAAATTCAACTCTCCCAAGCATTGTTGGAGTTTGAGATGTATTATTATATATTCATTACCCTGCGCTGAATTTCATGGGCTGCTTTCTGATGTGCTGTTCAGAAATAAAATAAAAAATGGAAAGGAAGGCCATTGTTCCAGCCTCATTCCAGGCCCTAAATAACTGACAGCTACGTAGACAGTTGTTTCCTGATCTCTGCTTACTCAATTTTTAAAGAGATCCCACAGATAAATTTTACAGAGATGGATCTTTGTTTTCACCTCCCTCGGAGCCCTTGTTTTGGCAGAAAAATCTGGCTCCACAAAGGTGTTTATGATGGGGTGGAAAGAGTTAAGGGCTCCTCTTCCACTCCTCCCTCTTGATTGTTTTAATTGGCTGTTTGATGACCTGAGCACCTCTTTGATGGGAATCAAACGGGGCCGTGCAGGAGGGATCGGAGCTGCCGGACCAGGGTCACTCCGGTTGGCACAGGGCCATCAGTCAATGCCCTCAGGATGGATCCAGCGTGGACCAAGAGCCCTGACGGACACGGAATAACCTCTCTGGACACAACCCTGGCAGCTCCAGAGGGGTCACTGGCCCCGGGGCCGGCAAACTTCAAACCGGGAAAAGGCAACGGTGAGCAAACAGCAAAACCCCCAAAACCAACACAAAGGAACTGCCCTGGTGAACCCCCCAAAGCCAAGGTGAGCGAGGTGAGAGAGGTGGGAGCCAACAAGGGGGAGGAGCCCTTAAAGGATGAAGCAGCACAGGTCTCTAGCAGCAGTGCCTCCAGCCCTGGGCATCCCCCCGGGAGCAGTGGCACGACCACAACGGGACAGCACAGTGACACCAAAGTGCTTTCCACAACCCAGGGAATTAGGGCATGGATCTAAGGTAACACCAACCACAGCTCCTTCTGAGATTTGTGGGGACTGCCATGGAGCTGTAAGAACATCTGTGCTATTGAAAGAGCAGAAAGCACGGAAAAGCAGCTAAAGGAAGGAGGAAAAGTGGAAATACCTTTTTCTGGTGAGAATAGTGGCTTACATTGGCCTCAACAGCTTGAAAAATTACTGCTTTATGTGCTCCTTGGTGTGAGGGCTGCACTAGCAATGGCTTGTGCATCTTGGGCAGACACACCAAACACCTCACCTACTTGAGATCCTCTGCTTCTGAATGGGGCATAAAGGAGGGCTGATACTCCAGGTAACTCTGCCAGAAGAAGCAGCTTTAAGGTGTCACTTCAGAAGCAGGATTTTCTGAAGAAACAGCTCCTGAATCATACGAGCACATCCCAGCGGTGGAAGCACACCCTGAAGTCAAGTCCCCGTTTCCCTGTTGCTCTGGAGACCAGGCAGGAGCTTCCTAAACTCCCTAGGCCACTTGCCCCAGGGGCCATGTGCTGGTTTCACACCCTCTGGCCTTGCCCCTGCCCTGGGCTGCACCTCCTCGTGTCGCTGCTCACGTCCGGGGCTCAGAGGCTGCTCTGTGGCAAATATTTGCACGGTCTGGGGGAGGAACACAGTGCACTGGCCCCCAGGGGCAGGAGGCTCCGTATTTATCCTGGAATGGCAAACAACACCGAGAGCAAAGAAGAGAAAAAGGCAGATAAGATAAAAGTGTGTTACCAGGTCTAACAACACAGAATCAACAAAGACCACAGCAAAGAAGTTATCTGCAAAGGGCAACAAATGCAGCAGCAAGGGATCCTGATGGAGGAGGTTGGAGCACCCAGAGGACTGGTGAGACAGAGCTGTTTGGCTCTTGGAATATCCAATAGCAAGTCACGGGGAATCACTGTCAGTGACTCAAGACAATTTACATAAGATGTTTTTGTGGTCTTTGTCCTGCCCACACCATGAACCTGTAACTGCAACCAGCAGCTTCATGGTACAGAACTGAACCAAAGACTTCCCCATACATTCCAGTTCCAGAACAAGCCCCAAGCTGATGTGTGCCTGAAGACTGGCGTGAAACACTGCAGCAATTAATTCCCAGTATGTCGTGGGACTGGATATTTCTCCCAGAAGATAGATTCACCCAGCTGTGAAGGTTTTCTTTGTCATTCAAGAAATATCCACATTTGCTGAAGTTTTAATTCATGCGTGTGGTTAATTCATAAAGTGAAACAAAGTGTACTTGTTAGACAAACTGCATAATGATGAATCCAGAGGGGAAAAAATAAAAAGGAGGTACTGCGAGAACCACATGTGAAAACCATATGGAAGGGTGCTCCACCAGCTTCGAACCAGATGGAAGAAAACATTGTCCCTGGACACTGTACAGAGTCCTACTGATAACAGATGATAAATCATTCACTGAGTGTAGGCAGGAGAGTGAACATCACCACAGACCGAGCTGTGCAGGGACCACGGGACCACGAGCTGGGGGACGTTAGATAAAAGGACAGCATGAAAAGCTCAGATGTCACCCCCTCGTGTCGATCTAATCGGAGCCATTATCAGCGGGGACAGCCCGAAGAGCTGCAGAAAGGAACAAAGGCAGAGCAGCAGGGGAGGAATGCACTGAGGGAAACCACAACACAGCCCAGCCTGCAGTAATGAGAGGCTGAACAGGGATACGGGAGAATTGTCTGGATGTTCACCCCTACGAAGAAGATGTGAACTTAGTCCTGTCCTCGAGCTCTAACTTTTCAGTGTGAGCTTTGACGAGTCATTTAAGGTCACCTGAAGTCAAAGGGCACCCTCCCATCCACTCCAAAGCACTGCTGCCCTCTCCACCACACTGCATTTCCCAGGGGGCTGAAATCCTTCCACACTCCCGTTCAACTGAACGGTTCTCTGTGACAACATCTCTTTTCTCAGGAAGGACAGCCGCTCCTGACACAACAGGACTCCAGGTCTGACTGGGTCAGAAGACAGCACAATACAAGAGTGGCACTCAGAAGTGGGTTAGACAGAAGGTGGCTGTGCTAAATGATCAATAATTCATTCACAGCCATCAGTATCAAAAAGCATGGCTGTCCGCAGGAGTCCTGCTCAAGGTAACTGGCCTGGTACAATGCCATGGAGCTGCAGGTTTCAGACTGACAACCAGTTAAAGCTTCCCATCCAGCTGAACTCTCCAATGCTGGTTACAGCCCCAGAGGTCGTTCCTGATCACGATCCCTCTGCTCTTGCCAGTCTTTTCGTCCCTTTGGTCACAGGGAATTTTCCTACCAGGAGGAGGGGAGCCTAATAATAAACATCACTACTTCATACCCCCATGTGCGCAGTTATCTGTGTAAGCACCAAATGACTTCTTGCCTTAAAAAAAGCCCGAAATCTCTCTTGCAAGTACAGTGAAACGTCTTTTAGTGCCAGAAGCCTCTGTGACAGACCCCAGAGCAGGACGGGTCGCTGTGCACACAGAGACACACACAGACAAGGAAGCTGACCAAAACACTCGCGTGCAGGACCACCAAGGATGACCCTAAATTAGACCACCCAGTCACTCTGTTGGCCCTGTTCAGAGGAGCCAGAATCTCCAAGTATAAACCAGTGTCCGCACGCGGGTTCCTTGGCCTGCGTTTTAGACCATCGCATATCTCCAGTGACTTCCTGCCACTGACCCTCACGATAAATCATTCTAGCCAGCCTCCCTCCCTCTGGCAACATCCTGTTCCTTCCTCAAAAAGCCTCCCACTCACAATTCCAAGGTTTGATATCAATCTTAAATAAATGCCTCTATGACTGGGCTGCATTCCCCAAGCCACCTTATCTCCTGCCTCTCCAGGATGCTGCAGTTCAACAAGCACATGCAGATGCCCCTTAGGCCTTGCTAATTTTACTTCCATCCTTGTGTCCTCTTCCTTTTCCCCATATTTTCTCACAGGGAAGGGAAGTTATCTTCAGGAGAATGTGCACTGCAGTACAACCATGTGCTGTGACTTCTGAGAGGGGAAAGTGACAGGCCAGAAAAGAGACAGTGCTGCAATTTTCTGTATGAAATACGGTGAGAAGAGAATCCACGAGAGAGGTTCTTCTCCATTGTCTCCCTTGCTCTGGCTTCCCTCACTTCACAGTTTAGGTGAAGGAAAACTCTGTCACTGCATCTCCCCATCAGGGTCTCTTCTTCAGCATCCAACAGACGGGGACCAGGTGCTTCCACCTGATCTTTCCCATTTCCATCCAAAGCCCAGCTTGAATGAGGGTGAAAGCACCAGCCTGCACTCCCCAGATCACCACTGCAGAGCCCGCAGCAGGTCAGCAGGCCCAGGGTCTCCCAATCCCACATTTCTGCTGAACAACTGAACTAAGCAGGATGAATGCAGGCCCTGATACCAGCTATGTCTCTGAAAGCCCACGGAATAACGTGTGATCAAAAGGAATCACACTGGCCCCTTGACCCAGCAATGTCAGGGAAAACTGGTTCAGGTTGGACTTCATTTCATTTTCACTCAGGAACTCTTTCCCCATACACTTCATTATTTTGTCACTTCTGTAACCCTTTTTGTCACTGATTTTACCCCCCATCCTCAAAACCTTGTGCCTGTCAGGTCAGAATCCTTCCAAAGAACGGTTTCACAAACATCAACGAGATTTGCCTGCTTAAATGTCACAGTTACAAGGTGATACTGGTGCTTACCTGCTTGCCTACTCTTCTTATCTTCCTCTGCTCCACCCTCATCTTTCCTTGCCTTTAAGGGCACCAAAATGCCCCGATCATCTATTTCAACTTCCTGGAGTCCATTTCAATGAGGATCTGTTTCTGGCTGAGCAAGAATTCCTTGGGTCTCCCCAGACTCACATCTCTTTTTTAAAAATGTAAGCCTAACTAATTCATCAGCATTCACTTGATAACAAGCCAAGGATCATCTCTGAGAAAGCAGCAGCAACCCAGGAGATTTCCAAGTTGGAAGGAGAAGCCGGAGGAGAAGCAAAGAAAATGGGCTTTAGTCAGAAAAACCAAAGTGGGGTGAGTAAGATGGCATGGCAGGCTCCTAAAATGCCCTTGGAGTTTCTAAAGTAATCTTATTCCAGCACATGAATCCCAGAGATGCCCTCCCTCTCCTTATCATCCCACTCACTCAACCATGGCACTGACATATGTACTTAGCAGCAGTTATCAGCAGTGGCACAGAAATAAATGGCAGGTATCAAAGAATCAAGGTCGTCAACTCGTCATGAATATTTCAGAGAAAAAGCAACATGAAAAGCTCCAGTGTCCCAAGCGCTCAGATTTCCAGCAGAAGGAATAAAACACAAACCACACACACACACAGGGGCCGCTGGCTCGGCCATCACATGCACAGAGCTCATTTCAAGGCAGCACCACATATGTTACAAGACAATCTGTCACATTTTAAAAATATATAAATATATATTAGATATCTCCTCTGTATAATGTGCAAACTCTAAGCAGCTGGCAAGAGGGCAGTGGTGATTTAATGCAAGAAAACTGTGCTTTGCTGAAGGGGCTGGGGACCGGGGAGCTCGGGCTGTAACGAGAAGCCTCTTTGACAAAGGCGCAGAGTGGCATCTTTTCACACAATTATATGTGGGTCACATTAACCTCTGCTGGGCAGGATTCCCCTGAGCTGCCTCCGCCTGTGTCACTGGGAAGAAATCTGAGATTCCTCTCTCCATCTCTTGCTTTTTCTCACAGCATTGGGCACTGCAGGGAAAGGATGGAGAGGGAAATGGGGTTCCCACTGCCAGCACGAGGTTCCCACTGAGCTCTGGAGCAAACGCCACACTTCAGGGCCCAGCAGTCCCACTAATGAGATGTTAATCAACAGACAGATCTGAGATTTCCAGCTGTGTCACTGCACTATAACATATCTATTATACATACATTACTCTTTATTACCAAAGAAACTCTGCTAAGCTTCCCTTTCCACTTGCGTGCCAGATACTGATGGGAACTATTTGAATTTTGCCCTCTGGATGTGGATTGAAGGCAGATACACATTTTTTCACAGGCTTTGGAGGTACCAATTTTCTCCTGTCAAGTATAACTCAAATTTACAAAAGGAAATTTCATCAAAATCATCATAATTTATTAAACGAAACAAATATTTCTTTAACCAAATCATTTGAGTATTCCACTGTTCTAGGCTGGCTTGTTTTTTCATTCTTTGCAGGGAATTTATTTATCAGGCAACTCCATTTCTGGGAATGGGGTGACAAACTTCCAATAAGATTTATTTCCCACTTTCTAGTGCCACAAAAGTCTGGTTTTTACAGATTTTTTTTTGGTTTTCCAGGCACCTCACCATATTCTTCTCTGGGCTCAGTTGGTTTGATGTGGTCTATAGCAAATGAACTTTATGTCCCACGGCAAACTGGATTTAAAGGACAAGATCTTCTAAATTTGAGAAAGTCACCGTGGAAACCCAGCTTCCCCTTATATTAAAACAGGTTCTTTCTCAATGAACTCCCTCTGGAAATGAAGGAAACATTCCTTGCACTGACAACCGATACTTACACTGCCATTCAACTCCGATCCTTGTGCTCCCTCACACATTTCCAGTCCCAGTGGGCTGCAGGGTTTTGAACTTGCAGGACGAAGCAGCTGGGAAGCTTCTGAAGATGGCTGGAGCCTGGGAGATAAGGACACAAGTGGGAAGTGTCTGCCAGGACACCTACAAGCAAAGATTAAACCCGACAATTTGAAAGGTATTTGAGCATTTTTCACATGCTGAGATCAGCTGCAGATCGTGGACTGATATTAAAGTACACTGGGGCATTCCCAGCACCAGTAATTGCTGCTCACCTTTCACCCTTGCTGCTCATTTCCTCTCCATGCCAAAGTGCTCTTTCCACTCATTTGTGCCAGGAAAACTCGCTGTGACCAGGCACTGAACCAGACAGAGGAACTTTCCTGCTTTAAACAAACAAACAAACAACCAAACACATGAAACCTTTTTTTTCCCCCTTTCCAAGCTGGATGGCTCCTCCCACCTGGTTCCCAACCACAGGAGTGGCTGTGCCAGCAGAGCAGCAGGAATAAGAGGCCAGGAGGCAACAGAGTCTTAAACCAATGTTACCACCAAGCAATTTGTAATATCAAACCACAGGCTAAATCTCAACTAAAAGCTTTTTGGGTTCAGAGTGAACACCTCTATTAAGACGAATTAAGCAATTCACAGTGTTCAGAGCTGCACTTTAAATTGGAGTTTAAATCTTTATTTTCAACACTCACCCCTTTAGCGAAAATGTCCTTAAAGAAACCAGCTCGGAAAACCATTAATTCCAGGTTTCTGTCAAAGAGGGTTTGTGCATATTCATTCTGGTTAATACAAGAACCTCTGTCTGCACTGCAGTCACTGCCACAGGGACTCCCCTGCGCTGCAGAGACACCAGAACTACCTTAAAACTCGCCAGTGCAAGTCCTGATAACCATCTAGACTCAACAGCACAGGCTCAGCATGGGCTAATTTGTCCTGACAAGATTACTTGCAAATTAGGTGAGGAGGTCAGACAGCTGCCATATAACCACATAAAAATGTAGTAAATACTGGCTCCAAGTTTATGCCCTACCTATTTTTAATGTGTTTTTCACTTCATGTGCCCCCTCAGCACCAGGTTTTATCCACTCTTAGGCCCAGTTTCAGCCAGGCTGTGTTTAAGTCCCTTGTTCAGGCTGGATTGCAGGTGTATGCTCACCTAAGCCGCGGGTCTTTCAGCTGGGAGGTGTGAAACAGATCCTCAGCTGTGAAGACTCCAGTGTGGTGAGGCACAAACTGGATCAATGGATTTAATCGCATGTGAAGCCAAGGAGGATGAGATCAGGTTTTTCCTTGAATTAACAAAATGAGTGGTTTATGCACGGAAGGTCTGTGCCAGATGTAAGATCCTGCTCCATCTGGAGGTCTAAACATTAGAAGATGTTACTGTGAGAACAAATTTGGATCCCAACCAGAACACCCTCCTCCATTACCCTTGCAGAGGATCTGTCTGTGTGCTGCCAGGTGGAGGCAGGAGCTGTCTGTCAGGGGAATGAGCAGAGGATGAGGGATTTCCCATGTGCAGGGACCCAAACCCCATGGACTCACATGAACCCGTTCCAGATGTCCCAACTGTTTGCAGTGACACGTAGCACGAGCCTGCCCAGACGACAGAAGGGGCTGGAGGAGGGCTCACACTTGTCTCTAATTCCTGGTTTCATTGTCAGTTTGGAAAACAGCCCTGAAGTTTATCTCCTGCTCGGTATTTTTGGGAAGTACTAACACAGGAAAGATTGCCTGGTTCGGGCCATTGCATGCCCCATGGAAAACAAGGCACGAGGGTAGGATCCCCCAAATCCTACATGGATATAGGAACGGTGTCTGAGCACTACAAGTCATGTCCCAGACAGGCCCTGCAGGTCAGCGTGTGCAGACAAGGCTCAAGGACAGCCTGGACAAACCCTGGGTCACCTTCCAGTGCTGTCTCGAGATGCAAAGTCCTTGGAACAAGCATCAGAAATGCCACTGGACCAAAAATCAATCCAGCTCAATACTGATCTCTACCAAAAGCCACTGTATGAAGGAGCATACAACACCCAGGTTTTCCCAGGACTGGTCTTTCCCTGCTCTACCTGGCTTCCATTACAGTAATTTGCTTAATGACTTCCTCCATCAGGTGGCCAGCACAGCCATCCCTGGAGCCACCCTCCTGTTACAGTCCTAAATGTACCTTCAAAATATTTGTGCCTTTGGCCACTGGATCCCCTGGCAGTGCCTTCTGCAATCTGCTCAGCCTCTCAGGTCATAACTTATTTCCTTTTACCTGTTTCAGACTCATTATCTCAAGTGTTCTGCCAGTCCTCCTGACTCCAAAGCCTCCTTGTAAGAGCTGCTCAGGAAACTTTTCAGTGCAATTTCATTGGGAAAGATCAATTAAGTTAAACTGAAATTTCTTACAAAAAGAACTCTATTCTTAGTTTTAAAAATAATTTAAATACTTAGCTTAAAAACCAGTATGTTCTCAGGATCTGCATGGGGTTTCTTCTGCCTCTTCACTCCATGCCTTGTTTTTAGGGTTACCTGAGTATCAGGTACCCAGAGTTTCCCCCATATGCAAGTATTTAACCATGTACACACAACTGACGGTTCCCGTGTCTAATCCTGACCCAGGTAGATGGATGCAGCACAGACCTCTTCACCTGAGCCAGTACCATCACAAAACCCTTAAAGCCAGCAATAAGAGATTTCCAAGGCGTGATTCAGTCTGTCCTGAAGTGAATCACTAAACTGGAACACGGATGAGTGAATCACGTAAACATCTCCAGTGCACACCAAACTCGGTTAGAAGGAATCACGCCTTCTGTCCTTGCTGAGATTCCTCTCGACCACAAGGGAACATCACGCACTCCCATTTGCTCCTTGTCATTTTGGGAGCTTTAAAAGGAGTGAATACTCTCCTCCCATTATCCTTAGTTTTGATGGCATTGTCTTTGACTTTCCTTCTTTTTCCTTTCCCATTTGAATGGTTTTGTTTTCCACCAACCCCATCAGCTCACAAAGCTATCCCCCAGCAGTCCTGAAAGCAGTCCTCTTGCCCCAGAAGGAGAGTCTTCTAGCACTGCTTTATCCTGTCCAGAAACCCCTTGTGAAAACCCACCAGAGATGTTCTCAGATGGCTGCAATTAATTAGACAAAATGCCAAGTAGTGTTGTCTGTACACAACAAAACGTTCAGGTGCCCCCAAAATTAATTCAACTTTTTGGCATGAACATGACCTCCCAGCACCAAAGCATAACGATCCACACAAAAAAGAAACTAAATCAAAGCTGTAAAAAAAATTTCCCACCACTTCAGGAACAAGTCTTTCTTAGAATGTTGTCATATTAACAACTTTTGTTTTGGGAGTTTCAAAAGGATATGGGGAAAACAGGGTGGTAGGATCCTGGGGCTCTCTCCCGTGGCCTTCCCCCATCTCATGTGTCCCATCTGAACCCCAAACTCATTGCTCTGCTCAGTGGCCTGGGGATGGGGCAGGCAGAAGCCATTTAGGACAAACTTATTTGTAACCCTTAGAGAAATTCTAAAAGCTTTTTAGATAAAGGGCTGAATTGGCTTTTGTCTGAGCAGATCCGATGTATAAAGGGTAGCCCCCTCAGCAGGTGACATAACCCAGATGCCACAGTGACTTGACACTGACTTTACAGCACTCTGGAGAGAGGAAGCAACTTCCCCTTGATCAGGCAACACCTAGGACCTCTCCTGCATCACTGAACGCTCCGAAATCCCATCCCGCCTACTGCCCCCAGACAAAATGAAATGTCCCCTGTGCACCATTCATCAAAGCCAGCCCTGTAATTAATGGCACCATTTGTTCAGGGGATTTCAACAGGTACTGAAATCCAAAGCATCAAAGCACGGACAGTCTCTTCCTGGTCTGGCAGATATAAATATGCCAGGGAGACTTCATGTCACTCAGGAACCACTGTCCCTCCAAAAGGGTTTAAAGGCCTTTCAAAGCACTGAGATCCTGTAAACCAGGTCCTCAGCCCCAGCATGGATGGTCCTGAGACAGCTCTGTTACTTGAGGGGACCACAAGTTTGGTCTTTCTGAGCAAGATTTGGGGCTGGAACTGTCTTCACAAAAATGGCAACAGCCACGATTACAACAAATACCAAAGCTCCCAACATTCCAGCTCAGCTTATTCCGTGATTCTGTGAAATCGGGAGCAGTGAGGTACGAAGCAGCCTGGTCCTGCTGCCTTCTCCTTTGCCATCACTTCCCACCAGGCAGCAGAAACCAGGGAGTGGGTGATGTGAAGAGGCTGTTGCCCTCCTCAGAGATTCAGTCCAGACCTTACAAGGCCAGCAACACAGGACCTACAGAAACCTTTTCTCCCACCACTGCCCCCAGAATGGCTCAATCCAGCACAAGATCTCAGCCTCCTTCTTAAAACTCATCAGCTCCCTGCAACAGTTTTTTGGGGCCTGTGGTTTTTCAGTGGAATTTAAAGAACAAAAACCTTGGATCATTACATCATGGCTCCAGTAATGTCTAGGAACATTTTACATTTGATAAAATCTCCCCAGATTACCTTCTGAAAGCCTTGTGGTCGAGTGGCACGGCTGGAAACACAGGAATGATGTAAGAAACCACTGAATAGCTCAGAGATCAGCTCCTCACATCCCTAGCAGAGAAACTTGGGAGAGGCATCACTCCTTCTTCAAGGGAACATGGCAATTAGCTGAAGTCAGGGAGCTGCTGTGCCTATGGACAGACAGGAAGAATGGCCTGGAGTTGACACACACTTAGCCTCCCCTGGCAGGAATTCTGGGCCCAGGGTTGTCCAAGTGCCCACTCCCTGCCCCTCCTTAGCCATCCCTCCCTGTCCCAGTTTCCTCGGGGTATATTTCCCCACCTCCTGCCTGTGTGGTTTGGAATCTCTCTGGCAAAGAAGGTGAAACGTGTGGATTTGTATGGTGTGAGCCTCTGCTCTCACTCCTGGTTCTTTAAAAACAGGGGAGTCTTCCTACAAGTGGGAACTCACACTACAGCTTGGCTGTAGGGATGTTAGTTGGGATGGGCAGAGGGCATCCCCTCCAAATCTTCACAGATCTTACTTCTGTTAAAAGTAAATACAGTATGATGTGATAATAGCAACAATAACAGCAACAACAATAATAACAACACAGGCAAAACACAGGGAGATGAAAACTGCCAAGCCATGCAGAGAACCTCAGGTAAACTTTTCCAAGAAACTATGAGCTTGAAGGGAATCTCTGTTTTCTTCTCCCTTCAGGAGACGAACACTTAATTTTGCAATCTCCTACTAACTGGCTAAGCCCTGTGCTTTGGTGGAGCTCTGGACTCTGCCTCTCAGAGACACAGCGTGGACCTCAAATCTTTGTGCAAAGCCGTGTAAGCACAACTTGTGTATTTAACAGTGCAAGGATGGGCAGGAGGCAACCTAAAACCTGACCTCAGGTGACTTCTCCCATGTCACTCCAGTCAAAGACAAACTGAGACACAATAACCAAGAATTCTGATTCCCAGACTGTACTTACAACCACCAGTTCATGCTGCTTCTCATCAAAGCAATGTCACCACGAGACTTTTATTCAGCTGAGAAAACAGAAGTGACAGCAGCTCTTGGTTGGGGGTGCCCCCTGAGCTTCCCTTGTCACACCATAATTAGCTGTGCCGCTTTAGTGCAATTGGGGTGTTTCACTCACAGGTGTTTGGGTGGTTAATTCAAAGATTAAGTCTCACAAGCAGAGAAGACAACAATGTTACAACCCCTAAGAATTAGATGTTTATCCTAACTAGGTGGCTCATCCCTTTCACTTGCTCTCTCCTACAGACTTAACAAAAGTCTTTATTTTTGCCTGGAAGACCCAAAGGAGTTGAAGCTCCTGTTGTAAGCTCAAGAGTCAAAGACAGTACCTGGTCCAAAGAGCTGAGTGCCCAAACCAGGCAACAGGTAAGAAACAAAATCAATACTAACACAAGGTCCTTCTCCTTATAAACCAGGAAATGAACCAGGGGGAGATGACATGACCTGCCTGGGATCATTTCAGCCGGAACAGAGCTCCCAGCCTGGGTAATGGCTCAACCAGAAGACCACCCTTCTGCCTGAACAGGAAGTCTGAACCTGAGTAGCCTGGCAAAGGAGGGATTACATGGTTCACACGGTTGAAGGTTTCCAGATACCCCAAGGCTTTATTCCCCCCAAGCTCTGACACAGGACCTTTGGCAAAGCAGCTGAAGAGAAACGCCCCGGTCTGGTGCCGTTCCCAGTGGTCCATCTGCAAGCTTGGGCACTGACTTCCTGGTCAGTGCCTTCCTTTAGAACTGCAATCCAATTTACAAAGCCTTTAATTTTAAACTTTCTCATCACTGACTTAATAAAAGTAAATGACAGGTAATGGTCCCAGAAGCCAGGAGCCATTAGATCTTTCTCAACACTAATAAGGGCTGATCAGATGCTTGTGCGCTCCTTTTCCAACTCACGGAAACCCAGCTCCCCAAGGACTCTGCAGCCGGGGGAGAAACAGGAAACCAACCCTCTCACAGGCAAGGGAAAAAGGGAGAGAAAAGGTGGGGGAAATAAAAATAAATAAACCCATGTGAATGTGAACACTTAAAGCTGAAAATGGGCAGGAGGATGAGTGCGGGTAACGCCTGCGCTCTTCCTGGAGTTCATCTGGGGCCCACGTGCTCGCTCCATTTCCCCAGCAGGGCACTGGGGGCTCTGCGAGGCGCTACGGGCGTCGTGGCTGCACGGAGCTGTGGAGCAAACCGGCTCTGATTTCTGCCCAAAGGCATCAGTGTCAGACCGGTTGGGATGTCAGCTTGGCACAATGTCAAGGCGGCAGTCACGGTGTGCTGTCACAAAGAGAAATAGATATCATTTCAAACACACAGCTCGGGAGAGAGGAGGGAGAGGCAGGAAAGAGAATCCCATAATGCACTTTTTTTGGGGGGGGGAGAGAGGGACAGGAGGCTTAACTCTGCTTTGGCCACACGAGAGGAGGCACAAGTAAAGGATGCTCCAAGTCTTCCAGCCAATGCGTCACCAGGCTGGGAGGGAAGGTGGGTACTCCAGAAAGGACCCAATTTTCATCTCTTCTATGTACTTTTGGTTAGAAAAAAAGCATCTGGAATCGGTCTCCTAAGACTAATTCCTGATTTAAGGAACTCCTTGGCCAGCACAAAGCTTTAGTCTTCACCTCTACCACAAAGGAGAACAACAGTGGTGTGGTCACAATGACCAGGACTCTGGTGGTTTTCTGTCCTCCTCAGGTTACACCTCCACACTTTAGTGATAAAGACTTTAAACCCAACCTCGTTCCTGCCCCAACTGTCCCTTACAGTCTTCACATGCCAGGCCTAAGGCAATCCTGGCTCCATACATTGCATGACACCCTCTCCCAGGGAAGGGTGCTTGTGACACCCGCATCTTCCCCTCTACAGAAGCCAGCAAGGTGACTTAGGCATTATTTGGAGATGCTCTACCTCATTTACCTCATACCCAGGTGACAGAAAGCAACTGTGGCACAGTCAGGACTGGAAGCATCAGGCTCTCCTTGCTCTCTTTTACTACAAGACTGTGCTGGGGCAGCTCCTCGCTTGTTCCTTTTCTGTTTGTCAACACTGTCTGGCTTCTGTTTTTGTTTCTCTGCTGTTCAGGGTGGAATTGCATCTGCTGTGACTTCTCTTTCCCCGACCTCACTCCTTCCACACTGGTTTTCTGTCCTTCCATGGTCTCAAGGGCATTTGCCAGCCAGTGCACCCAGATGGAGGGGAAAAGAGAGAGTTGGAGGGGAGAGAGAAAGTCTTCACTTCAGTTTTCCTGCTTTGAACAGATACAATTTCATGAGATACGTGCCAGGAGTTCTGCCCACAACAAACAGTGACAGTACCATAACACTCCCAGTACCTTCATGTAGGTTTAAGTAACCATATCTCCATATTTTCAAAGCAAGAAACACTTCTCAAGTAACACCTTCCAGTGTTACAAAAACGCCATCCAAGAGCATATGTATTTTAATGAAAGGGAAGGGCATGGAGTTAATTTTTGAGAGGAACGTGACATTTCCCAGAGCTGATTATTCCTGGTTCCCTGTGGATCACTCACTTCCTGCCCACATGCACAGAGGGAGCAGCATCAAGGAATCTCAGGCTTCATCTTTGAGGGCATCTTTGTGGAAGGCTGGGAGACAACACAGCAAGTTTATCTCTTACTCCACCACTGGTGTCTGTGTAACATTTTTGATACACCAAGTCTGTGTCACAGAAAGCCCTGGAGCCCGTTGCAATATAATTAATGTGATAGGAAATCTTGTACTGGAGCACAGCCAGGATTCTCATCACACTCAAGCCTCACTCAGTAACCACTGGACTTTCCATTCCTCCCTCAGCCACCCACCTTATTTGTCTTTCCTTCTCAATTCCTCTGAAGCACCTTTTAAAGCCTACTGACATGATTGTTAGCTGTAGTAGCACGCAGCTCTAGGAAGGACTCTGTCTGGAGCAAATTCCTTGCCTGCTGGCTCATCTCTAGCCTAAATCCAGGCTCTCTTACCCTTGCACGTGACACTTGCTCACATAGCCTTGAATCCTCGCACTTCCCTACTCCCTTCAGACATTTTTACACTTGAAGTGGTTCCTCCTTCCTCGCCCCTGTTCTTTTCCTTCCAAGTCTGGCTTTCCAAATAAAATTCTTTCAGCTTTCTGAACAGGGAGAAATCTCCCAAGGCTCTGCTTCATCCTGGTTATACTCCACCCTGTGCCCCGGATCTCTCTCTGACAATAAGGTGCATACACTCTATATTACAGCTGTAGAAAGGAGGGGGATTTATACATTTCTCCTCTTCTAAGTGTAATACACAGGCCTGGATCCTCTCCCAACATCTGCTCCTAGTCTGGACCAAGGGAATGAGAGATGCTACAAAGTTTGTAGCTTGCGTAGGAAAGATCTCACGAAAAATTGCAATAGCACAGTTCTAACCCTTGGGAGATGGATATGGACAGCCTCTTGGAATGTGGTGTAGCCTCCACAGGGGTGCTTCATCTTGCATTGGAGCTTTTTCACCCCACTCTTTCCTTTAGCAAACAGAATTTGTATTGCTTTTTACTATATCGCAGTGCTGGACGGATGAAAATACCCATGGCTTGTAACAGATTCGTAAAGACACTTGTGCCACATCCTTACAATAAACTGAGAGCAGAGCAAAGAAGAGAAGTTGATGTTGGTGTTTGGGGTTACACATCTGTTTATCTGAGAATTTCCTTACTCTTTTGGGAAAAAGTCAACTACTGCTGATGTTTATTTCTGCTTCCTGGCCACCAGTGTGTTACATCAGGCTGTCACCTCAAGCAGGGTGCTGGTTCACTTTACCTAAAATCTGTGTCCATAGGGAAATGTAAGCAATGCCTTGTTGCCAGCTTTGGTTTAACCTGGCTCTGAAGTAACCCAGCCCCTTTCACTAATTATACCTCCCTGTCCCCAGATTTTAATGATTGCTATTCCTTAAGAGAACACAAACCTAACTGTGACTTTTCTCACTCTCCACGTAAGGCCATTACTTAGGTAAATCCAAAGGACTGCTGGGCTTTGTATCCATGGCTGGGGCACATCATACTTTAGGCCAGAACAAAGCACATGGTAAATCCTGAAGTCTGTTGGAACACTTGTTTTTCCAGGATAAGATAACAATACAAGGTCCACGATAACACCACAAGTTTCACAACAAGCAGACCCAAAAAACCCCTTAGACCTCAGTGCCCATAGGAATCCTAAATATGAGCCCTAATGCATCTCAGGTTGGGTGCCCAAAAGTCAGGGTTACTCTAAACCTGTAACTGAAAAGTTTGAATAAATGTCTAATTCTATTGGAGCTTTATCCGCGCTTGGCATCCGCAGTTATGCCTTTTTGTCCATGGTTTTGTCCTCATGGGATGCTTCAGACACTCCACCAGGATTTCACCCATTGGAGCAGTATCTGTGGTCAGACCTGCATGAAGAGTCCAAGCAGAAGCCTCACAAATAGGAAATCTGAGATGTCTGAGACGCACTGGGCTTCCTGGGTGGGAAAAGAGCAGCCCTCACCTCCAATATGCCCACACAGAAGCAAACCCAAGGACAGCAGGACTTGCTTCATAAATATCACTGATCTTTAAACCAACCTTTTCTCAGGCTGGGTATTTCATCTGTCATCAAAAATACTGGTCAAAAAAGGTGGTTTTGTCTTGAATGGAGAAGAGCTGAGTTGCTGTCTTGATCCTGCCATCTCCTCTTTTTCAGACTCACAGCAGTGTTCCATTGCCAGGCCTCAGCTCCCCAGCTGTAAAAGGGACACAACAGGTACCAACCTCCCTCTCCTCCTCTGCTCCTCTCCATATTCACCGTGCTGTTAATTCAAGCATTTCTCAGACCCAACCAGCTCGGACTCAGTGCAATGACTTCAGCTGGGCTCTTACAGGAGTGGCAAATCATAAATAGTAACAGAGGAGCTGTTTGTCCCAACAAATTGAAAACAAAAGATGAGATGTAATTGGGATGAATATATTCCAACTCTCACCCTCCATGACAGGGCTCTGGGAGAGCTGTGCTGCACATGCACGGCACAGCTGGCTTTGGGGATGGAAGCATGGCCCTGGGAAGAGCAGCTTTGCAGTGAATATGAGCAGCAGAATCTCCCTGGTTGTTACAAGCTGTGAGCTCCTCTTAGGCTATTATTGAATTACGGAATAGCACATCTCTTAGCAAGCCCCCTTCCTGTTCCCCTCCTGCGACTTTCCTTCTTGAGCTCCTAGGACTGTTTAATGAGGCAAGGCTTTCAAAGGAGCAGAAGCATGGCCAGATGGCCCAGTCAAACTGAGCCACCAAAGCAGAAAATTTGGGATGCAAATTTGATGTGGCCCCTGAAACAAGTCCAACTGCGGGTGTTGAGGTGAAGGCCTAGGAAAGGCCGAGGGCCTGGGCTGCTCCCTCCCAGAGCCCAGTCCCAGCCAGGACAGACACTTTTCCTTCCCACTGCTCCCTGTCTCCCCAAACCACACAACACTGTCATTGTTCAGATGGCAACTTCCCAGCAAAAGGTGACTGTCACATCCCTCAGCTGGAATTGGCTGCACTTCAGATTTCAAAGCCCACAGCGAGGTTTTTTCATGGCAGCTTTTCTGCTGGGAGCACACTGAGAAGCTCCTACCTCTCTTGTGCCAGGCCCTAATAAAATCACCAGTCACCCAGGAGCTCCTCCGGAGCAGCCCCAGGGACTGCAAGGGCAGCAGAACAGATGCCCTGCAAATCCCAGGAATCCTGTGGTGTTTACCAGGACTCTCAGCCCTATTCCTGCCACTCGGCTGGACCAGCTCCAGGCACTCAGGGTTCACACTGGACTGACTCCAGATTAGATGACAGTGTAATAATTGATGTGTCTCTGTGCTTTGGTTTGAAACCCTACAATTAAAAGGCTACGGAGACACAGCAATTTCCTTGTGAATCAGACCTGTGGGCCCGTTAGAGCAGGATCCCTTTCATTACACTGCTGAGTGCAAGGGTGACAACATACTCCTCTCTGCTCTGCTATTTGGGAAATTGCTGCTTTAGGAAGGATGACAAAGAAAACCTGGACAGTCAGGAGTGAAGAACAAGCAAACACTGCTCAGAGAAATGAGGAGCTCCCTCTGCAATCCCACTGCTGGAATATTTGTAACCCATGCACGGGTCAGCCTCTGAGTGTAACAGTACTGTTGGGATGGGGGAAAGAATGCAAGTTCCATTTGGCACAATTTCATTCTTTCATTAATTATGTTTTGCTTTGGAAGAGAACTGTCAAAATCTCAATATTCCCTCCACAATTTCATTCTGGACTCACTGGAACACATTGGAAATGTCTAACACACAACTAAACACGACTAGAAAAAGAAGGAAGAAAACTGGAAAAGAAAAACAACACCTAAATAAAACCTATGACTACAACTGAGTCAGGCTCTTCTTCTCTGAAGAAGACATAAAAGAATCAAATCATTGTGATTTCCTCAACCATTTCCAACAGGAAATGGCACTTTCCAGTGAGAAACTGATTATCAAAGTATTTACGACCAATTCTACGTACAACAGTTCCTAGAGAGTATCAATGTGAGCTGTGACAATTAGGACAAGATTTTAAAAGAAATTTTGTTGTTGTGAATTCAGTGCTTGGACATGAATTATAAAGCCATGTGATTCCTACCACTCTGTTTTCACCTTCAGCTTTCGAGACGTTGGCTAGGGACAATTATTATTTTATTGTCAGCCAAGAACTGAGCTTATTACAGAGGAAATGCATGTATCAACAGCATCAGTAATGAAATTTTATTTTTATTCTGTCCTGTTTAGCTGTTTTCTCTTAGAAAGTCATTATACAAAAGTAAATATATCCTTAGTTCATCAGCACAAAGATGACAAAACATTAAGGATATTTATCTTGTCTAGATGCCATTTAAGCTTCTATAAATGTGACCAGAAATTATTCTTACCAGCTCAGGGGAATCCTTTTTTGGGAAGATTTTCAGTGCTAAGAGCTTTTGCTTACATGAGAAATGCTGTGCAGAAGTGCTTTCTCAAGGCACCACGATGATCCAGCTGCCAATGCCAGCCCCTCTGAGGAATCTGAGAAGGGAATGAACAAACACGTCAGTGTTTGTGCTGGATGGGGAGCTCTGGGACAGTTGGAAAAGCGCTGCTGTGCTCCACAAACACTTCTCCCACAGCTCTTCCCTGCCAGTGACCAGCTCTCCCTGGCCTACAGCAGCAGTGCATTGCTGTCCTCGCACTGGCTCAGCTTCCTGGCAGGAACACAGAGGTGTGAGGCTGCTTTCTGTCTCTCAGCAGCCTTTTCCCAGCCAGAAGCTCCCTGTGAGCACTCCTACCTGCTCCTCCATGCTCACACACAGATAATCCATGTGGGAGCACACTTGTTATTCCAGCTCCCAGAGAGGGGACTCAGGCTCCCAGACTCAGTTGGTCCCAGAGATATTAACGCATATAATTCCCACCTCCCCAGTACATTAATTTTTACATTTTCCCAGTCCTTTCAATCCCCTTCAAACATTCCCTGTGGCTGAGGCACTGCCAGGTGTTTACCTGAATGAACTCAGCTGGGCTGTTCCACAAAGAGCCCAGTGGAAGGACAAGCTCCTGTGCCGCTGGAAATGGCTTTCATACCTGACTGAAGGTTAGAAGAATCCTTATCTCCACACTTCAAAGAGCCTCCTCCCGTTTGACAGCTTGGTGTCTCCCCCTGCATGATGTGAAAATCTTATTCTCAACAGTTTCAAGCCTTTTGATCTTCATAAAAGCCAGGTCACAGAACATCCTATCCTGGCTGTCTTGAGGAATGCCATAAACCCAGAGCCGTTGCCACACTGGGCCTCAGGATCTCTAATCTCCCAGGATTTATGAGCTCACATTTTCTTTGAAGGGACACAGCCTACTTTAAAATCACAAATATCATTACACATGCCAGCAATTTACATCAATAAAGGAAGAATAAAATCCACAATCTACTCATTTTTCTCCCACCAGTCCAACTTTTTCGTCATTTGCATTTATGCAGATGAGGGAATTTCCAGCCAGTTCCATTCTTTGAGCAGTGCTGCACATGTCAGTACCACAAATATTATACTGCAAACATTGTGGGGGAGGATTTTAATCTAAATACAGATAGTGCCTAATCTGGTGTCTTTAAACAACTGTCTGAATCAATTTCTTTTGGTAATATTTTGTAAGGCTGTTAAAATGCAGGCCATAAGCTTATGGATGATGTAAGAAACTTATATGAGAAAATTCTTATATTTAAGAAACTCAGAAGATCAAAAGCAGAATGAGAAGGATTTATTTCTACACGCTATGACTGCATTTCTTTTATCTGTCTGTGTGTCAGGATTTCTGAAAGTGCTTGTCATCACCTTGTTATCTTGGGGCCTGATCTCCATCCAGGGCACTGGAGGTGCCGAGGCCCCTCGCAGCCTCCCTGGGGATGCTGGGAACCCACAGCAGCCCCGGCCTCACCTCAGCCTTGCCAGATCTGGCCACAGCATCAGGCACATTGTCAGAGCTATCACCAGCCTTATCTGCCTGCATTTCCTAACGTCAAGACACGGAGAAAAAGGTAACACAGCCCCAACTCAAGACATTCCTGAGCTGAAGAATTCACATGGTGCATCGAAGGAATGTGCCACAGATATCAAATCAGGCTTACAAGATCTCCAACAAGAAATGGGTCTGTCACCAAGGTGGTATTTCCACTAATTTTAGAAGAACTAAAAAATACGCTCTTTTTCTTTCCCAGCTTTGTTAGCAGAGTATTCCAGCGTAGATAGAATAAAGTCAAGAATTGCTTATGTAGCCCCATTTTGAGATGTGGGAAAGCAAGCAAATATCCCTCCTTTTCTGGCCCTGCCACCCACGCAAGGTGTGAGATACTCAAGCCTTGCTCTTGTTTGTTAGGACAGGAAGATCAAGCTATGCCTCCCTTCTCCCCCCAAAGAACAGGGAATCCTGCAAACCCATGGCATTTTTACTGTTACAGTCAAGTACAACACAGATGTTCCTTTTACAAACTCTGTCATGGACTGAGTTCCCTCCTTCCTGCTTGATCAATCTTTGGACAGAGACAGAAGGGCTGATTGAATTTGTGGTGATGCTTCACATTTCATGGAGTATTCCCCATCCCTCATCCACAAAGTGACAACAAGCCAGCACATCCCAAGTCATGGAGCAAAAGATCTGCTGGAATTACTTTGCATTACAAAATATGGGACAAATATTTCCAGTATCATTAAATTTCTCATTTGTCCAGTGCATTTGTCCAGATCATAAAATCACATCAGGGAAAACAACAACAACAACAAATCAACACAAAAATCAGATAGTAAAGGGGGAAGGAAAGACTGGTAAAATTAACACTACCTAAGAATTAAGATCATCCGAGATATCACCTTTGACAGTTTCCTTTTCTTTCTCTTTGAAGGGAGGTCGAGGCAAGGAAGAAAATTTTATAAATAGTGCAAAGACAGATGGGGAAGGGAAATAAAAAACAAATCAAAGGAAAGGAAAAAAATCCTACGGGATTACGAAAAAAACCATACAAAGGATGCTCCCCTCCCAGTTGCCAGAGACACGAAGGCACCTGGTCCAACCTTCATCGATGAAGACTCGGATCCGTGTCACCAGGAGACAGCTCCGGGGTCTGAGCCCTGATAGATGACTTTCAGATTGCCAGCTGTGACATAATTCACTGGGCAGCAAGGCTGAGGTCAATACACGTTTAAGTAAAAAGGTTTTTCGTAAGCCTGTGGGGTCAATCAGGAGAAGCTGTCGTTGGAGGGGAGATGGGAGAAGGGATGGGCTGGCAGGGGGAGAAGTGACCAAGCACTCAATTCCCAGTAAGTAACAGACCTTTTTATTGCTGAACAGCAGCCCAGCAACAAAGCACATCCCGGAGTACAGGAGCCAGAGGATCTACCCCTTTGGAAACAAATACTGTACTGAGTCTCCTGGCCCTTCCTCCCCGTTGCCCTGTAAGCAACTTCCTCCCAAATCCAACCAGGACTCAGATTCACTGAGGGAATTGGGACTGCTCAGCCTGGAGAAGGAAAGGGTCTGGGGAGGCCTTGAAGGCTCTTCCAGTGGCTAAAGGGGCTCCAGGCGAGCTGAAGAGGGACTTTGGATAAGGGATGGAGTGACCTCATCCCGTTCCATGGCAGGGACACCTTCCACTGTCCCAGGCTGCTCCAAGCCCCATCCAACCTGGCCTGGGACACTTCCAGGGATCCAGGGGCAGCCACAGCTTCTCTGGGCCCCCTGTGCCAGGGCCTCCCCACCCTCCCAGGGAACACTTCCTTCCCAATATCCCATCTTCCTGTGGGCAGCCTGCAGCCTGGCAGCTGGAACACAAGCCCCTGGTGAGGTCCAGCTGGCTGCTGGCACAAGAACGCCTGTGAAGCTCTGTCAGCCAAGCAGGCCTGGAAAGCTGCACTGCTCACCGAGACTGCAGCAGGGCCACCCCAGGGAACACGCATGGGGCCCTCCAGTCCAGCCTGGTTTGGCACAAGGAGGTGGCTGTACAGTGGTCAGAGAGAGATCCAAAGCCAAGGCTGCTGCTGCCACAAGGGAGGAGGACACGCCTCAAAAGAGACACCACAGGCTGGGCAAACAAACTTCACTTGGCTTTCTAAGCCCAGCCCCTGGCTGCTGCCAGTGCTGGTGTGTCCGAAGGAGGCACTGAAGTCCAGGTTTCCCCCGTGAGCACAGACATGCATTAGGACTTTTCAGTTCTAACACAGGGCTCTGACTCACCACAAGCTTTACAGCTTATCCTGTTTCAAATTCACTTTCCCTCCAGGAAATTTCCCTGCACTGGCTGCTTGAACCCGAATTTTTACAGTACAGAACCGACCATTTTTTCCATACTTCGAGGGTCCAGTGCTGTGTGCAGGACTTTGGGATGTCAACAGCTTCCTCCAAAACCCCTCTTGCTGCCTACAGCCAGAGACATTTCCATTTCTGTTCCAGGTAGCTGGGTCATTTTTGCAACAAATTAGTGTGGAAGCAGCACTTCTATAAAACCATTTGGCATATTAAAGAAAAATATCCTCCATTTCAGACCGGAGTTCTCCTGAGAAACAGGAATGGGTTGTTGGTTCAGCCTCTGCTTTGAATAACTGAAATGTAAAGTAGCATATGGGGGTTTATGAGCATTTGGTTTCAGCGTGGGACTCTGGAATCCAAGCCTTGTAAATCCAGGATTGGAGATTAGATACTGCTACCACCAGCTCTGGACTGGGCACTGCCTTTACAGCACATTTAGGCCAGGCTCGAGAACCTCAGCTGCAAGGTGCACACGGGCTCCAAGTATTCTCCTCATTATTATTGCAGAGGCCGTAAGTGGCAGAGGCAGCTCATGTCTGCTCACGGTTTCTAACTTGCGGGAAAGCTCGTTATCGGTGGGGCACCCTTGAAACAGCAACCAAGAGCATTAACTTTTAATATTTAATGTATTCTTCAGGCTCTGGGAGAGCAATGTGAGAAATATCCCGTAAAAATCTATTAGTGTTAATAAAATACCACCCAACAGGTTGTCCATTATCAGCAATTAAAGTTTTCAAAGCAGGTCAGATAACTCCCTGGAATGATTTGTGTGGCCTTTACATCCGTTCTTCTCCTTCTTCCATTTTTTTTTTCTTTATTAAACTTTCTCAACCCTTTTTCCCCCCCTCCCTCCCACAGCCCAGCCCAGTCCTAACCAGTGAATTATGGCACTAATGAGGTGTTTATACTCTCTGCCCATCAATCACAGATGCGTGAGTGAAAGTGCCAGCCGACAGTCGGGAAGTGCTGCAGCCTTTGCTGCAGCCAAAGGAATATCGGACTCAGCTAGATAAATGCCCTGCTCTCTCCCTTTGCTGCTCTTAGCCCCAGGGCAAGAGCAAACACACTCCGTCTGATTTTCCACCCAGCACCTACATGGGGACATCCTTGCAGCTCATGTGTGTAACCTCTGTCCTCTCATTTGTCTCACTGCACCCCTTAACCACAGCAATGCATCCCTGGAATGTGATAACCCTAACATCTGAGGGAGCAGCTAGCACAGGCTGCCATCAAACAAGGCAGGAGCTGCCCCCAGTCCTCTTCCAATGCTTTTCTCAGCTCTTCCTTCCCTACGAGCCCCCAGAACACACATGGAGGCACCCTGAAGGACCAGCACCGAGACCATAATTAGAAATTAGTAAATTTAAACCTCTTTCATTTCTTAAAACAAAACAAAACGAAAACTAGACTTGGATTTTTAACAGTGAGGCTTTGGCTTTCTCCCTGCTAATGAATTCATCTGAAAAGAAAATCAAAATGAAATCTAAATGAATAAACACCCATGTTTATGGAGACCTCAAAGAGCTCTACACCTACACAAACCCAGTCATTAAATGAGGCCTCTGTGGTCTCCGTTTAGCATACACTGGCAGAGAGTGGGCCAAATTCAGGTGTGATGCGCACAAAGGGCTCCTCGAGGTATGTTTACTGCAGCCTCCTGGTTTCTGGGAAAAAGACAGAAGCTCCTGGCTGGTGACCCCAGCACCTGAACAACAGTGGGAGTCTCCTGTGGGATCTTTAAGAAAGCAGGTTAGGAGCAAAGAGAAGGAGCTAAAGGGACTCAGCCATGGCTGGAGAGGCTAAAATCCTTAAAAGCAGCTGTTTCTCTTCTAGTTTGAGAGCCGGAGCCTCGCCAACTCAAGAACCCCCCTCACGGTGTCCAAAGGCAGCCTGAGGGTGGTGGTGGTTTCACCTGACCTCAGCACATACTAGGGTGGAGCAGGCAACTTTTCTTCATCCTGTTGAACCATTAGTATGTAGGGCTTCTATATTATTTTTAAAGAAAATGATGTTTTTACTTGAACGTGGTTGATCTCTGCAGTGCTTTTTGGAGCAGCATCCCCCCTTTACAAAAACAGTGAGCAACCATTCCACCTTCCCCCCACTCCCACTGCATTTATCTCATCTCCCTCTCACAGGATCCTGTTCTGTTTTCTCCTCTCTTCTGGTTCATGCTCTGCTCCTGTGAATAAAGCTCTCCTTGTGTCCTGCTCCCACACGCTCAGGTGCCCACCAAAGGCAGCTCCCTCCTCTTGGGCTGCTCCCCCATCACCACACTGTCCTTGGGACAACAGCAGCTTCCTCTGGGACAGGCTCCACCATTTTCATAAGGAAGCTACAGGTCCTTGTGCCAATTCCCATCTAATGACAAAAATCACATTCTCCCTGGTTACTTTTCAAGAATCTCTTCCCAGTTATCCACGGATCCCCTCAGCCTGCCGGTTGAAAAACTTGATGGCATTTTCCACCGGAAACAGAAGTTTTTTGTGAGCCCAGCTATTGGACCAGATCCTGATGGGGACCTGGTCGAGAGTCTGGAGGGACCGATGGGGACATTTCACCTTCTGACAACACTGATGAGTGCCATCAAGGGCATCACCCTGGGGCCACACCGCTTTTGGTGCTCCAGCAAACGCATCTGGAGGTTGCTGGGGTGCCTTGACCTCCCACTCTGCCTGCTGGAGAGAGATCTGGATTTCCTGGTAGGAGGAGGGATGGGAAGGGGAGAGAGGAGACAAACAGGCACTGGGTTTGTGGTGAGCAGTGGGGAGGGGGCACTTGGCAGCTCTTCGGAGCAGAGCAGGAAGTCTTAATCCTTGGAGCCAGCTAAGTAACCTCGGTGGTGACCTTCCATTGCAGGCACCAGTGCTCTCACACGGGGAAAAACAGCGGGAGAGGAAGAAACAGAAGCTGAGAGAAGTTGGCACAAACAACCCCTGCAACATAGGGATGAAGGGACACCATCCTAGGAGGGGACAGCAGACTCACTGCCCTGAGCATCTCCTAGATTCCATTTCTGCTCTTAGGGGTTGTGTTTCTATTTATGCACCAAAGCAAGTGGTTGGGTTTTCTCAAGAGCTTGGCACGTTGAGAAAATGCGGCTTTGAGTGTCCCAGGGGCTCCATGCGGATCACGGGGTAGGTGTGCTGTGCTGTCTCAGTCCTGAATCATCCCACTGGTGACACGGCCAGAGCGTGCTACGGCTCCCTGACTCACATGCCCAGGATTCCTTCCTATGGAAAGCAGAGCGTGGGAGGGGAGGACACAGAAGGGTGCACGGCCACATCTCACAGCTGGGAAGAGAGGAGACGGTCCTTGACACGAGAGTTGGGAAACGCTGAATATCCCACAGTTCAGTTGAAGCCCCAGGGAGCTGCTGGGTGAGAATTTCCCTAAGAATTCAAGTTCTTATAGACTTTATCCTGACATGCCAGGCAACTACAGAACGGGGATTCCCCACTTCACCATGGCCAGGAATGAGGCAGTCTCTGTGCATACACTTCATATGTTCTGTTGCTAGAACTGACAACTCAAAATATAACTTGTCACTGAAATATTTTAATTATCTCTTGTCCCACTTTGTCCTGTGCACAGATTAATACTTATTGTTAAATTTATACAAAGACCTTAGCAGGGCTTAGCAAATAATTTCCTTCCATCACAGAAACTTCCTCCAAGGAGGAATAAAGTAACCACTTAGCAACACAACAACTTCTACAGAGAAATATACAGGTGCTGGTGATGCCCATGAATGTTCTGAGACCATTTGTGGAAGCAAATGAGAAAGACAGCCCACAAGCTCCTCTCACTGCCCCAGTACCCCTGTACCTTGCAGCAGGGGGAGCAGAGCAGGACATGCCTCCACGCACACCCCAGAGCCTGGGAAAAAGGGGAGAGCGTGGGCAGCACAGTGCTTTATGGGAAGGAATTCCATGCTTAGGACAATGCTCCGAGTCAGCTGAAAATCATTAAGTTTGGTCACTTGTGTGCTTTTGGAATCCATGCCCCAGCCAGGAGTGACTCATGTGGGGAACACACAAGGATCCAACATGCACAGGGACCCACACAGTGCAGCTGGAAGAGGTGTGAAACCGAGGAAAATTCCTCCTTAAGGACATCCTGAAATATGTCACACACGGCACTGGCGCTGTTACATCCCACATCATTTCTCCTTGCACTGTGGCCAGGGTGGCAAAACGTACCCTCCAAAGTCAACAGAGGCTTTTTGGACAATGCCCAGAATCTGTGTGCTGGGCTGACTCCAGCAAAGCAAGGCAGGCAGGACCACATCACAGCCAGAGCAGGGATTGCCACCAGAGTGGATAAGCTTGGAGCCAGCCTGAGCAAGCTGGAGTGAAAGCATTGATCCAACCCTGCCAATACAGGTGCTGTGAGCCCTGCTGGATTTCCTCTGCCTGCTGGATTAGACTGTATAGGGAAATAAGAGCCAGAATGGGAGCAGGGAGAAGAGAATGAGGAGGAAATCACGCCCCATAATTTTAAGCCTCTTAAAGGGAGGGATTCAGTCCAAACTAATTGTTTAAGTTCACTTTATATTCAATGAGAAAGAAAGCCCTTGCCAGAATGGAATTTCTCTCAAATTAGGTGGGATACGTGTTCCTCCTTACTGTACTCCATTAACAAGAAGGGAAACTTAGACAATTAGTTTAGTCTGGATACTTTTTTTAAGAAGACTAAAATTAGGTGAGATGAATCCTACCCTAAATATCCTACCCAGGTGAGTGTGGCTCATGTCTGACAAAGTCCAGCTTCACTCCCTCATGCCCTGACACAGCATCTGCTCTTTTCACCACCTTTCCTTCCATTGATAACCACCTAACCCCTGGAGAAATCGGGGCAGCTCCTGCCACCAGGATGCCAGAAAGTGGCAAATTCTAACTGGCATAAGTAAAGGCAGGAATTTGGGGAGCACAGGGATGAGAGGTGGTTGGCATCACACTTAGTTCAAACTTCTTGTGCCAGTCACCTGGGGGGACAACTTCTCTGGAAAATGCCTAGTTGTCCTGTTCCTAAGCTGGATGAATTAGTGGGCCCTGGATTTCTCCCAGAGCAGCTGAGCTCTCTTCCAGCTTCCTTTCACTAATGGCCACAAGAGCTGGAGCCCATGAACTCCTTCTCCTTCGTCTCCCTTTGCTCTCTGCTCCCCCAGCACACAGAGCCCTGCGCTGAGCCCTGCGTTTTCCGGGACAGAAAACGAAGGCAGCTGCCAACACACAGGGCTGCCGTCAGTCCCCGAGTGCAAAGGAGGTGCCATCCACCTCCTCTGTGCCAGGTTACACCAACTCCACGATCCATGACGTCCCTGGCCTCGCTCAACAGCTCCAAGCAAACTGCACAGGCTTGAGCTGATACAATTAGTCCACCTCAGCTCTGGAAAAGGAGAACCCATGAATAGCTACACTGAATCCTGCCTTTTTCAAGTCCTCAGAGCTTCCTTATTTTCCTCCTTCCTTCATTTTTATTTCTGTAATTATTTCTCCCTTTTCTTTTTTCCCCCTTCTTTCCCCATTAACAGGGGAAAAAACCCAAGAGAGAAAACACAGGCAGCCAAAAGCTCATTAACATACTTGACCTTTCTGAAGAAAATTAATTCCAAATTCACACATACCGGCTGTATTGCTTGGTTTTGTCAAAACGGTGGCATCATTAGAGAGGAGACGAGATGGCTCAAGGGGACGGGGTGTCTGCCACCTCAATGGAACTTGCACCGAGTTACTGAGTGCTGGCACAAATAAAGCAATGACATGGGCCATTCTGTCAGCTTTTCACATGAAATTAATCTTCGTTTCGTTGGCTGTGTAAATTTTTATCACCATGGAGTGGGGGGTGATGAATATACCAAAGCATCCTGACAGCTATGGCCTGAAAACTCAAGATTGTCTCAGCATCTTAACCGCAGTGGTGCTGGAACAATCCCCCTTCCCCGGCGCTGGCTCCGCGCGTGTGCGCGCGCTCCTGTCGGGATGTGTGAGCCATTCCCTGACACTCCCTCTCCGCTCCAGCATGCTGTGGCCTGGGAAATGCTTGAGGTTTGGATTTCCTGGCTTGAGGGCAATGGCAAACAAATTACTGCTTCTCTCTCACTCTCTGAGTCCCAGTCCAAAAGCCAGTTTGGGTCCCGGCATGCTTTGCCAGGGCTGGCAGGGTTTCCTAACTGATGAGCAAAAAGAGCAGCTCTGCCTTCTCCCGTGGCTCTGGAGCTGTTGTTGCTGCTGTTTTTAAGGTGTGTGTCACGTTGCAGCCCAGGCAGGGACGTGACATTGTTTGCAGCCAGCAGGGATGTGAGAATAACACCCACCTCGGCGGTGCCACACGCACCTTCCTGCCCCAGACAGCTCTGACACGAGCGCGGGCGTTTGCCAACAGCTGCACCCACACAGACGCGTGAGCAGCCTCAGCTCTCCCACATTTTCCCCCTGCCAACAGTAGCATAACCCATCCTCACCCTACACCAGGATCCACAGCACAAACAGCAAGCCGGGAACCTGCAGACGTCCCCAGGGTCACGGTTTATTCTGTGCTCTGTATCTGAGACAGATGAGAGGCTTAAAATTTAAGTTCCTATAGAGCAGCAACACAAATTTCCTAAGGATGCTTGTCTCCAAAGCAGTCTGGCTTCTGCTGGCCAGACCCAGACCCATAGGGGCTGGCTGAGAGGAGTGACCAGGCTTCTGGCCATTATCACTCATGTGGCACTTGCTAGTCAAGGGCATCAACTGCTCTTTTCAGAGCAGCTGAGAGCTCAGCCAAACCCAGTCACCCCCCTGCACTCAAACTGTCACTCAGAGGCAAAGTGCTCAGTGGGAATTGTGTTGCTTACACTTATGGCTTCAGCAGGAATATCCAGATTTTCCCCCTGAAAGTAAAGCATGTATCACTGCCCAAATTAGCCAGTGCTCATTCCAAAATGCACTTGTGGGACAGTTTGGACAAACCGGACGATGACAGCAGCACATCCTGACACAGGTGTACACAGCCTGCAACCCCATCCATGAACATGGGTAGTATTTTCAGCTGGAGAACAGAAGGCTCTGGGAAGACCTCAGAGCCCCTTCCAGTACCAAAAGAGGCTCCAAGACAGCTGGAGAGGGACTTGGGACAATGGATGAAGTGACAGCACAAGGGGGAACGGCTTCCCACTGCCAGAGGGCATGATGGATGGGATATTGGGAAGGAATTGTTCCCTGGGAGGGTGGGGAGGCCCTGGCACAGGGTGCCCAGAAAAGCTGTGGCTGCCCCTGGATCCCTGGAAGGGTTCCAAGGCCAGGTTGGACGGGGATAGTGGGAGGTGTCCCTGCCCATGAGGTTGGAACAAGATGAGCTTTAAGGCCCCTTCCAACCAAAACCACTCCACAACTCTGAAAAAATACACCCTTTCCCTTTGGTTCATGGCTTGCAAGGTAATAGGCAGGTAAGAGTCTCTACAGAGTCTGAAGTTCTTCCCCAGATTAAGTAGTGCAAGCTCTTAAACTTGTGATCTAGGCAGTTATGGTTGTGACCTGTGTGGACACTGGCCACTGGAAAAGGAGGAAATTTCAAATGGCAGAATCCCTCCAAACAGAAGAAAGGTAAAATGCTCAGTGGATCTTCAAGGCCAAAAAAAGGAGCAAAGATAAAACGTGTGCAGGAAGTCTGGTAGGTCATCTGATCCACCCTGTTCTCCCAAAGCTGGATCAACTACTGTGATCTCCTGATGAGGGTCATGGAGCTGCTTGAGATGTGAGATCCATTAAATGTGAGCCCAGACTGATAAGAAGCAAAGCTCAGTGTTTAGTTTTCTTATTTACTATTTTGTTATCAGTCCAATTCCAGCCAAGAGCACCTGACAGGCACCTGGCAGCAAGGAGAGCTGACAGCAAACTCACCTGTACCAGCGGGTCAAGGGACACAATTATCCCTCTGTGAGTTGTTAGACCCCAGCTGGTCCATACTGAGCTGTGAACTCACAGGTACAAGGAAAATGCTGATAAACCTGAACAAATGCAGTAGGGAGCCACCAAGAGGATGGGCAGGGGCCTGGAGCACAGACCCATGGAGATACCCTGAGGGAAGGGAGTTTGTCCACCCTGTTCAAGTTTTAGGGATGGCTCTAGCAGCCTTCTTGATACCATAGCAGGTATACGGAGACAGACGCAGGCTCTTTGCTCAGGTGTTGCAACAGGGCAGTGAAAGACAAATTAAAGGTCAAAAGAAAGGACAAACATTGAAGGAGTGAAGGTTCTGCCTGAACATACAGAAAAAGAAAATGGGCTATCACACCTCTGACTCAGGAGGTTTTAAACATCTGACTGGATACAGCCCTGAGTGGCCCCTTCCTGAACTCAGGGTGAGCCTGCCTGGGACAGTGGTTGGACTAAACCTCCAGAGGTCCCTTCAGGCTCCATTTACTCATCTCTCCCACCAACTCTGCAACCCCTTGGCAGGGTGTGTAAATGTACCTGTCTCCATCCGTTCCAGGGGAGAAGCCCCAGCATCCTGGGACACCGCAGCCGTGTGCCAGAGCAGGCTGGCGTCGGCAGGGAGCGATGACTGCATGCACCCAGAGAGTTCCTGCCTCTACATTTGTGCAGGAGGACAACAAAGGGAAGGTATTTGTGCATCTGTGAGTGTTTGTACCCACACACCAGTGAAATGCTGCATGAGGGGACGTGTGCCTGTGCACACACAGGATTCAGGAGCTGCAGGGTCTGTTTCCAGCTGCATGGAGTCTGCAGAAGAGATCCCAGGGGAAAGCTGCACTAATATGAGCATCCTTCTCCCTCTTGCCAGCCCTTTGTGGCTTGTTGAAGTAATGTAGTTTCTGAGGGGGGAAGTCTTATATCTTGAGACAAACCACATACCTCCAGGGTGTGCATCCAGCCTGGAAGAGAATGGAAGTGAGACAAGAGAACAGTCCAAGTCTCTCTGAGGTGTCATTGTGCGCACACGGAATGCAATGACTCGGCCCCATCGGAAGCGATGGGGTGAGAAGAGAGAGCGAATTTCCTTCAGAGGGCTTCAGAAATAGAAATAGGACAATCCAAACACGCTTCCACTTGAAGTCATTCCCCATGTACATTCCCAAAGCATCAGGGATCCTCTAATGTGATGGTAGTTGGAAAAGGTGTTCAAACCCACACATACAGAGGAACGGGAGGTGCAGTAGTGAGGTCCGGTGTCAGAATGCGCATTTGAAATAACTTTTGGTATCGAGTGTTCTTAGCCTAAATATTCACCAAAAGAGGTTCTTGTTAATCTCTGATGCTTTAATAACCCTCTTGGCAATCTGGGTAGGAGCAGAGAAGCAGCACTCCCAAATTCCACAGAGATGAATCACTGGGTAACCTGGGGGACCCTGGTCATGCTGGAGTGAAGGGGAATTGAAACAGATTGTCAAGGAGCAGCAAGGCACACCGCGGGAGGAGGGATGGCAGCACGTCCTGACTGCAGCCTGCAACCTGAGAGGGAAAAATCCCATCCAAAACCTTCAGCTCCAGACACCGTTTGTCAGAGGAATTTGAATTTCAGCTGTGCCTTGACTGGGGCTGCTCCCAAGTGAGGAGTTTTGCCAGGTGCTCTGGGGGCCCGGCTGAAGTTCACCTGCCAGAGCTCTGGGAGCTGTATTCCCAGCTTGTTCCATCCCACAGGATCGGTGAGGAGGAATTTGTAAGCAGGTGATCAGAATCAATGATTTACCAGGGCACTAAAAGATCAAGGCAGTTGTTTCTAAAAGATCTCAGAGCATCTAAAGCCTAAAGTGTTGCAGTGCTTTCAGGTCTGCCCCCAGGCTGTCAGCCTGGCTCCAGCTTCTTGGAATAAGTAATTGCCCCACTCCACATTAGTCGAAAAGTAGAAAACTGTTCCAAAAGCTCCTTGCACACTCCTCCAAGGACACAGGCATGTGATAAGTATCTGCTTCTCCAGGATCCAGAGCCATAAGAAGTATAAAGTTTCTAATTCATACTTTAAATGAGATTCCCTTTCGTGGTTCCAGTAGTATGAAAAGAATAAGAAAAAGAAAGGCTTTGAAAAATGCCTCCTCAGTATCAGCTCCAAGTGTCACCCCAGGTTTCACTGTAATTCAGTAGAAGGTCATAAATCCCAGACCATGGAGCTGAGGGAGCTGGGAAAGGGGCTCAGCCTGAATAAAAGGAGGCTCAGGGGGGACCCTGTGGCTCTGCACAACTCCCTGACAGGAGGGGGCAGCTGGGGGCGGTTGGGCTCTGCTCCCAGGGAACAGGGACAGGAGGAGAGGGAACGGCCTCAGGCTGGGCCTGGGAAGGGGTAGGTTGGATATTGAGAAAAGTTTCTTCCTTGAAAGGGTGGTCAGAGACTGAGCAGGCTGATCAGGGCAGTGGTGGAACCACCATCCCTGGAAGTGTTCAAAGCATGCATGGATGTGGCACTCGGGGACATGGGTTAGTGGTGGGCCTGCAGTGGTTGGACTTGATGATCTCAGAGGGCTTTTCCAAGCTGGATGATTCCATGATTCAACTCATGGCTGTTTCTTTGGTAGCGCAGGTGTAACACCAAACCCCTCCTACTTCTCCTAAAGAAGACGAACCTTTGGGTGTGGGAGTGTAACCACGGCCATGCCACCACCTCAACAGCTGTGTGGTTTGACTCTCCCTCAGCCACCGGGAACACCTTCCAACACTGCAAGAAGCTCCACCACGCTGGAAATGGGATGTTCCTGAGAACGTTGTGAGCAAAGGGGAACAAACTTGGCATGTCAAGATTTGAAATGCCACTTCTAAGATTGAAGCCATTTAGTGTTGGGGTGGAAATGGCTGTTTCTGACCACAGGAAGGTTGGCTCTCGCTCATAAACCCATGTGGGCAGGCACTAGAGGGGGCCAGAAAACCACCTCGGAACAGTAGGGGCTGGAAAACCAACGCTGAGGCCTTGACTTTTACTCTCTGAGTAGTTCAGTGAGAGGAGTAAGACCGGCCCCAGAGCCTCTGCTTACAATGGGTGCCATTTACTCCGGGTGTAGCTCCATTGAAATGAACGGACATCTTCAAGAAGAAGAGTTACCAGTCCTGTGAGTAAATGTGACACAATTTGGTCTTTAAATAGCACTACCCTTTTGATGACCTTCCACAACCATAAAATTAAGCCTAGAAAGACCTCCAGGGCAAAATCAAACTGAATTTGTCAAAATGTGTCAGAAAGAACGCAGTGTGTAGCCAACCTAAGTTGGAAACGTTTCCATACAGGAGAAAGTTGGAGGTCATGGAGGAAACACAAGGATGACAGAAGCCATTTGAAGACCACGGTGATGTGAGATTTATACTACACAGGCTTCTCATTGCTCCTTCAGCCTCCAAGAAATGTCTTGGGTTTGTTTCAGGAGCACTGAAAAGCTCCAGCCTTGCACTGGGTCTTGGCACACCCAGAGCACGGCAGGTCAAAGCACACAAAGGTGGGGGAGTTAACAAGTGTCCTGGTGAAGAGTGGCCATGCCAGGAAAAGGAATGAGCTTTCAGAAAGGCACATTAGTGCTGATGGGAAGTGGCCATGAAGATGCACTGCAGGATCCTGCCGGTATCCAATTACAGAGAGAGCATCTCCCCGTTAACCCCGCTGGGCAGCACCTCAGCAGCCCTGGCAGCGCCTCCTCCTGCCCCCGCTCAGGGGATCAGCACTAAACTCCTGCTTTGAGATTCCTGAGTGCACAGCCACGGGCTCTGCTGAAGGAGGACGACCCTTGAAATCAACTCACTTGGCAAGATGATGCCAAAGCAGCAATTTCCTCAGATAATTTTCTTTTCTGACCGATAGCATAGACTCCAAAGCAAATAGGATCATACAGCAGAACAGAGTCACAGAACAGCCTGAGTGGGAAGGGACCCACAGGGATCACCCAGTCCAACCCCTGGCCCAGAACAGACACCCCAACAATCCCACCCTGTGCCCAAGGGCGTTGTCCAAACGCTCCTGCAGCTCTGGCGGCCTCGGGGCTGTACCTGGTGACCCCCAGGCCCCTGATTGATCTCTCTTTACACACATGTCACCAGGCTCACTGCAGGGAAGCAGCGGCTTTCTGGCTACATTCAAGTCCACGAGGGCTTTTGCCATCAACTTTTTCCACCCTTTTGTCCACGGATTTCCCTAGACAACGTCTGAGGGCCTTCTGAAAGGTGACCAAGAACATCAAGTCTCCTACGAGGAAAGACAAGTTTCCTTACGAGACACTCCACGGACAATGTTAAGGAATCTACAACGTGAAAAATTGCTCTCTGTTTACAGAGAGCTCTGAAATCGCTGCTGTGAAGGCCTGGCTAATGCTAGGCAGGAAAAGGCTCTGTGCTCTCCTGCCGGGCAGCCCTTGGGTCCAGCCCTTCCTTTGCATCATACCCTCACTGCAGGGCTGTGCCATAAAGAAGTCTGACCTGCTATGTAAAGCTGTCAGTGATGAGAAAGGTAAGAATTGCTTTTCAATTCTTTTCTCCTCAACTGTCATTAAAAATGATTCACGATAAAGCCAAAGACTACACAACTACATGATCAGAACTGAGACCTACCATAAATTAAAAGGCTTTTCTTCCTGTTCTTCCCTGGCTGGGCTGTATCAGGTTACCAGAACAGAACAAATGCAGGAACCCAGAGACAGCCCAGCCCGCTGAGCAAAACTCAACTGCTACTAAAGGTAAGTGATAGCTCAAGAAACACATGTTGGTTCCATGGCTTAAAACAATGAATCCTTGTAGAAAATCATAAAGTTTGAAGTAAAAAAAAAAAGTTACATTGTAAAATGACATTTCCCATAAGCAGCAGACTGTCAGGGCACTGATACCACGTGCTGGGGTACTTCTCTAGGGCTGCTCAGTTGAGTAAAATCAGGAAAAAAGAGCTGAGCACTGCAAGCATTCCCAGGGTGTTGAAAGAGGATGGACAGAGAAGGCTTTTACTTATTTTTTTCCCATGGAGAAAAATTAATGAATAGAGAAAGTGGGGAGGAATAAAGGAGAAAGGAGAGGAGAGAAATTTAGAAGTGTCTTGCCTTTTTCTTAAAATCAGAAAACAGAGAGGTTTTAGTTAAAGTTTTGATTTTACTTTTTTGGGGGAGGAAAAAGAGAAGAAAAATAAAGAAATCCAGAAAATCTGGGGCTTTGAGAAACTCAAAATTTGGAAAGCAAAACCATCTCATAAATATCCCTTCACTAAGAAACAATAAATAATAATTATGTTACAATAATGTTCTGTTATGATACTACATGCCAGTCCTATGTTTACTCCAATGCCAACTGCATACTCACAACCATTAGGCATTGAATAGGCTGGGAAATATATTTTGCCAAGAAGAAGGAACTTTATGTACTATCAAGGAACATTATGATCCACCACCACTAAAATCCAGGATCCTACCAGGCCTTCTAAGGAGAGAGATACAAGGCCACAAGGCAAGAGGAATTAAGACAATGCAGATCAGTCTCCTCTTTTTGTTGCCCACACTGAAACCAAACACAAACCTTAACTGTAGGAAGTTCTGAACCATTTGGTTCAAGTGTCTTCAGTCCTTTTTTTCTATCTGAACTGGAAAAGGAAAATAAAACAAAACAAAAAAGCCTAAACAAAATAAAACTGTGCGGGAAAGATAGTTTTGTTTTCCATCTCTACAGAGGAGTGGAGAGTTTTTTTCCTAAAAATGTCTCTGGAATAAAACAATGCCACAAGTCTGTCAAGGCTGGTGAAGTCAGGATCCGCATCCCAGTTTTCCAGAGCAACATGTGATATCCAGCAACAATTAATGGATTTTTCTCCCCTGAGGACATGTCTGGAGCTGTCCCCCAGGTTCCCCTCCCTGAGGCTGGTGCTCACGCCTGTCCCCTTGGGTGCTCAGGGCTCAGCGTTCCTGGTTCCCTCTGCATCAGCCTCCCCGATGGAATGGCTGTTGTCATAGAAACCACTACAGTAACATCACAATTTCCACCAAGATGCTTCAGCAATTTACTCTGGTGATTAAACTGCAGCCATTTATTGCACAGAATAAATAACAGGGCAACGGTGAATAATGGAGCTACGACTCCATCGATGGGGCCCGGTGACATCATAAACCACAAGAACCAAACTCGAGTCATCACAACTCCCAAGATGGAATTATAAACCCCATCATTCAAACTGCGCTCTAGAAGACATTTGAGCTAACTTATGGAGCCAAGAAAACGAAAGGGAGAGAGGCAGAGACACACCAGGAGGCTCTCAGGCCAACCACAGACTGTCCTGTCCTGGCCAAGAGTGGGGACAGACAGACTGCCAGGGACACACCAGAGTGAGGACAGACAGACTGCCAAGCATGGCACAGCCAGGGACACACCAGAGTGGGGACAGACAGACAGCCAGGGACACATCAGAGTGGGGACAGACAGACTGCCAGGGACACACCAGAGTGAGGACAGACAGACTGCCAGGCATCGGCACAGCCAGGGACACACCAGAGTGGGGACAGACAGACTGCCAGGGACACACCAGAGTGGGGACAGACAGACTGCCAGGCATCGGCACAGCCAGGTACCCGTCTGGCTCTGGGATGCTGCTCAGGATCGATGCTGCCCGTGGGACCTCAGCCACCCGGGCTCGGGAGCTCCTGCCGGGAGGAGCTGTGTTCCCAGCAATGAGCCCTGGGAGCACTGCCACTGCAAACTGACCAGGGAAAACTAAAGAGGCATGAAGTACAGGCTTAATTCTCCCTGCTGGCTCCTTTTTGTTCTCCTGGAGTGTGCTCACCTCTCTCCTGAGATCTGAGCAGGCTCAGGGTTAGGAGCAGTGTCTCCTCCAAGCACTGACACAGCACAGTGGCTCTGCATCCCGATGGGATCAACGAAGGAGCTTTTTTTAGAGCAGACCAAGATTTTTTGCTGGCCACGACTTTTCTTTTCCCTGGGGCCAGGTCCTGAGCAAGCTATAAAGTGCTGACATGGATTGAAAGGAGCTGAGGCTCTAGCTCCAAGCCCGCCGTGCCGGGACAGCCCACACCTGCAGCGGGGGCCGTGGAGCTTGAATAACATCGATTGCTTTGGACCTTCTGGCCCATTAGATGTTGTTTAAAATACTGAACTATCAGAGAACAGAAAGATCTATAAGATCAGTGATAGCAGATGGATCTTTTCACTCGTAAAAGTTGTTTGTTTGACTCCAGTGCTTACTCAAAGTTGTATTTAGCAACTAGCAAATGTGAGGCTTTTTTCCTATCCTGTTTTCCTGAGAGCTTCACGCAGCCAGCTCTTTGCTTCTTGATGCATTTGATAACGCAGAAGATGCAAACAAGTCATTCCAGGCTCACTTTCTTCCTTGAGCAGCTCTTCAGATTGCAAAAAATAAATGCCAGGTGGGAAATCACAATAGAAATGCCAGACCAGTACTGGACTGGGATGACCCCAACAGCGAGCTCTGCCCAGCTAGAGCTCCCTCTCATCATCATTTCTCAAACAGAACTTCAGGATCAGGAAAGTCAGAGTCACTCTTCCTCTAGTGATTTCTCTTTAAATATATACTTAACGGTAGCATTTTAGAAATCACTCATCACTGCCCTAAAATGTGATGCTATTTGAGGTCAGTGTTGTATTTTCCATTGGGGACAGTTTGACCAACGTTGAGTACTCTAAAATTTCCACCCCTATGCACACATATGGAGAGAGAGGGAAAGAGACTGTAGGATGATACATGTATCTTAATGTACCATACTAGACAGAGACAAAACCCACATTTTTAATAGCTTTCTCTATTGATTTCAGAACTATTTATCATGTGACTGCAATAACACACATTTGCAGATTTTAAAAACTCAAGCGCTGCTTCAAGAATGCTGGGCTCGACTCTAATCTCACTGTAAAATGGTAACATCCACAACGAAGATAATTACCCCCATGTCAATGGGATCAGAAATGCGTGATTTTGCCTCATTGCACTTCATTTTTAACCTTCTTTCAGGCAGGAAAGCATGTGGAGATGCAGTTCAGAACCGCTCATGCCTTTTGCAAGTTGGTCAGAGAAACACTGGAGGTGTTTGTGCCCATCTCAGATCTGAATTTACTCCTCTTCCTCCACCTTCTCTCTCGCTGTCACACATCCTCACTCCCTTCAGGCTTTGCCTCTTCTGCTCACCCTTCACCCTGTATTTTATATTGTTACAAAAGGAAGGATTTAGCTCAGATGAGCTGAAGATCATCATGAGCCAACTTCCCTTTCGCTGCAGAACCCACCCGAGGGTGGTGGAACCCGTCTCTCTGCCACCTTCTCCAGCAGCAGAAATGTCCCACTCAGGTGCTCAGGCTGATCTGGAGCACAGGCTGCTGGCTCCTATTTCCTGTAAGTTTATTTTTTGAAAGGATGGGCCCTTCACCTATACTGCCTCAGAGAACAGACAGGTTTACATAAAAAACTGCACAGCAGCAGGATGATGAATTGCTATGGCTAATTAGTAATTTACTAATTGCATATTCTAGCAACCAACCAGGATCTACACTCTACCAAAGGAAACTATTACATAGAGGAAAAAGAGAAGAGTGTAAAGAGAAGGAATGAAGCAAAGTATTCCAGACTCCATGGCTTGGGCAAGATCCTACTAACACCATGGAAACACCATCTTCTAACGCTATAAATGAGAGAGTGAGGATGACAACATTTCCAGCAGACATTTCCTCTTTATGTAATGAAAAAATGGCCACACACATGAGGTGAGACTATTTTCTCCTGCCATCACAGAGCACGGGCTCTGGGGCCACTCCTAAAGGGACCAAACTGATGGAAGACAACAAAGCAAAAAAGCAGAATCACAACCCTGGAGTTCAGGACAGCAGATCTGGCCTTTTCGAGGATCTGCTCAGAGGAATTGCATGGGATACAGAGCTGGAGAAAAGAGGGGCCCAGCAATACTGGTTGATTTTCACCCCTTTGAAAGCACTGTGAGTTCTCCTGCTGGGGAGGGAACCAGGCCTGAACAGAGGAGGTGATTCCACAGAGAAGGATACAGGACTGGGGAGACGGGAATTGCCTTCTCCTTTGCTCACACAGAAGCAGACAAAAGCCAAGGGAGGCTCTGATTAGACACTCCCAAGGCGATCTCATCTCCTGGTGTGTGCACTTCGTGTTTGTGGAATGCCAAGGGAAGCTGGAGGAGCTAAAACACGAAAAGCCCTTTAAAACACAGGGTCTATTGTCTCCCCTGGCCAAATTTGCTTTAATCAGCTGTTGGCTCCATTTCACCTCTTGAACATGAGCTCCCAGATCTGCAAGGCACACTGAACCAGTGAGCAGGCACAGCAGGAGGGGAAAATAACCAAACCTAAACCTCACCTGGCCTGAGATTACTCTTTCCCTTCAGTCTCTTTGCCCAGGTGACGAGATGCTCTCACCTGGCCAGAAAGCAAAAGAACAGAAATAGAAAAATCAAATGCTACCAGGAGGAAGTGGAGCAATGTAAACTGCCTGTTGTTCCGCGCATGCTTTTCCCCCGCTCTTCTTTAATTCCAATTTGCAAAGACAGTGAAATGGAAAATGTGCCTCTAATTATTACCCCTCTGTTCTTCCTAAAAGCCTCTCTCTGAACTTTTAAGTCTCCTCAAGTTTCAGGTCCTCTTTTTCTCCCTCTCTCTTTCTCTCTTTCTCTCTCCCCCTTTTTTATTTAAACTAATCTAAAAAAGCTATAAAAAGCCTCTGACACTATAAATTCTCTTGTAAACCCTGGTTTTATAGGTTTAATTGCCTCATTTTACTGCCTTGCATGCTTTGTTCCTTCAGTATTTTAGAGAGCTGCCCCAGTATTTAGTACAAGCAGGCAACTTGGGGAAAGAGAGACCAGCTCGGAAAGAGAGACCAGCTCGGAGCCCTGGACTAGAATGTGGCTGTGGTCAGAGCTCTGGCACGCTCAGCACCCCACAGAGACTGAGTCTGGAAGTGGCTCCACTCAGGCTCTCGAGTGAGGGATGCTGGCCCAGACAGAAACAGAGAAAAACCTCAGCACTGGGGAGCTCAAGTCCCCCTTGAAGGGATAAAATCAGGGTCACAGGCCTGGACGGAATGAGAAAGCCCACAAAGAATCTCTCTCAGGGGAAGGGGTGCTGGGGAGGATTTTTCTTTTTCTGTTACAGGAACAGATTCTTCCCCGAGCATCAGCAAAGCACAGTGCAAGAATCCCAAAGATTCCCAAGCAAGCAGCAAGGGCTCTGCTGTGCTCTACAAACACGGACAAACAAGTGAGATCCCAGACCAGGCAGCTCCCCATATAAGTAATTATCCTCTTTAAATAAGGGCAGGGGGATGAGTGTGAAAATCCCACCAAGATTCCCCCTTGATTCTTCATAATCTCCCCGTCACACTTTTGATCCCAAAGCGTTAACGCCCAAGCAATCAGCAAAACGCTTATTTTGCTTTGCTTCAGACACACACATTTCCTAATGATGCCACTTCCTGCTGAATGGCTTCCAGAGATCTTAACTGGAGACTGTGGCTGTGCCCCCCCGAGGGGTGCAAGAGAAGAAAAGATGCACAGGCACTTCATGTGGGGAGCTAAAAGGAGCCTCTGTTTTTATTTCAGGGTTAGAACTGCCAAATGGACTCGGTGAAACTGCCCACATTCACAGTGCAAGGGGTTTTTTTCTCATTAAAGAACATACACAACACGTTTCTGTGCAGATATTGCCTCCAGAGCCATCCTCAGCAATAGCGTGGAAGTTTCACTCCCTGTCTTGAGCCTTGGACCCAAGACCTCAATATCAAGCAAAATGGAACAGCACAGACAGTGCAGACCATTCACCAAAAGGCTGGGGTGCTCTTCCCCTTGGCGTTCCCAGAATCCATTTTCTGGCTCCCAGAGAACATGAAATTACACCCTTGGTTCCATCTGAGTCTAGAGATTTTTTGCCTATCACATCCAGGTGATCTGTTAAGAAGAACAGACTCTGCAGGATTTTATTCCTGAAGTCCTTCTTTTACCAGTTCTAATTCAACCATGGGAAATAAAAAATACTAGAAAGAAGGGGGAAATAAATGAAAGCCTAAAACCTTTCAAACAGTTTGGTTTTGGCTTAACTGAGGAAATGATAAAGGCATCCAAATGTGGGTTTTGTTGGCAAATTAAGGGTTGTATTTTTTCCCTGTTTTCCTAAAGAGGCAAGGCTCCTGAATCCTGATGTGTGGGCAGCTTGTGCTACATTCTGGTTTATGGTAACTACAGAAAATGTTGAGCATTTTTCACCAAATATGTCAGAGAGAAAGAAGTCTCAAGATTATTAAGTGTCTGTAAGTTTTATAAATACAAGTCAGCCAGTAAGGGAGCAAGATACAAATTTGTTTCCCCATCCTTAATCTAAACCATACATTAGATTTCCTTATGCTGTTCACCAAGTTACCATTCTCTGCAATGCTTCCCCCAGCTCAGGGAAAGGGACATACACTTTATGTGAAGAACTGGATCTGCTTTTTGTACTAACCAAGGTAAAAGAGTAACAACCTCTTTATTTTTCCAGACCACTTATGATTTTATAGACCTGTATTGTATCTCTCCTCAGCTACCTCACAGATCCCTGCTCTATTTAACTGCCCTTCATAAATATGATGGTTTTCCCTCTCCTGCCTCTGCATGCCTTTTCTTAGCTGGGTCCTGCAAAGAAGAAAGAAGAAACATTCCCTATTTGTGAAAAGGGAATTTAGAAGTATGTGTTCACACACAGGTTACTCCCTGTGAACAAGCAGATCCTAAAAAAATACCCTGCTTGTTTTAGCCATGAAACTGCTGGCAGCAGGGCAGGCAAGAGGGATGCCGATGGGAGAGGCACTCAGAGGATCAAAATCTGCAAGGAAAGGAGGTTTAAAACAAATGAACTGAAGAAAGAACTTGTTGGTGAAGTTGATCCTTCATGCTGCTCTGTTATCTTGTAAAAGGAGTTTTATTTGCCTTTTTGTGGGAGTCCTGGGAGGAAACTATTAAAGCCCCAGGCTTTAGGCAGTTTGTGGGGATGTGGATGCAGGCACAGGGGTGGGTGCGTGTGTTTGGGCGCGCACGGCTGCGTTTTCTCCCTCCCTTTTACAAGGGCCGGTCAGGTCACAAGGTTAAAGCCAGGGGGGACTTATTTTGTGTTGTAAGAATTTTTACAAAGTGTAAAGGATCAAAGTAATTAGCTGAGGGTGAGAGCCCAGGACTGTCAGAGAAGCAATGCAACCCCTGCCCGGGAGTCCTGATCGCAGCCAGCCGGCCTCAAACTCCAGAGCCTGGGAATAACCTCACCCAACAGGTCTGCACGGCACAGGGGGTGCTGCTCCATACCAAACTTGTAAGGAAGAAGAAAGGCAAAATTTTGGATGGAACGATTGGAAAACGTTCCAGCAACGTGGCCAAATGAAACCCAGGAGCTTTTAGGTGTGAATATTTAAAGCCAGCTGTCTGTGCTGCTGTGAGAGCTGCCAAACCTCGCTGGCACTCTTTGGGGAGCAGCTCATTGCTTCCTGCTCCCCGCTGGCCTGGAAAGATCTTCCCAAAGTGAGGCAGGACTCAGCCCCTCGGCTTGGTCCATCAAAGCAAACAAGCAAGAAGGGAAGAGACACACAGGGTGATAAAGCATCAGTATCAAAACAGTGGATCCTAGGGGTGGATCAAAGCTACCTCCAAGTGTTAGCCAAGAACTTCCTACTGGAAATCTCTGCTCTCTGTGCTGGCTCTCCTGCTGCCTGCTGCTCTTGAGATGCTCGTGATGCAATTCAAGCCCATCCAGCAGCACTTTCACTAGAACAAGCCAGGCCACAGCCCATCTGTAGTGTGTGGGCAAGGAAAGCCCCTATCGCACCACTGGCCTGGGCTTCCAAAGTGGACAGACTGAGAAGCATCCAAGTCACTCCCTTGCAGATGTTCTCCGGAAGGAGCTTTGCCTCTAAGCCCACATCACTCATCTTGGGAAAGAACCTTTGGTCACACTGATCTCCTGGGTCCCTAAAGTAACTCAGGGTTTTATTCCTAGAATGGCAGGGGTACACGAGCCCAGTATCCACTGCACAGCAAGAAAATCAATTGCTCCTGACACTGCACAATCCATCCAGTCCTCCAGGATCCCTTTTCTCCTGTTGTACAGACAAATAGCCAATATTGGGAAACACAGCTTTTTTAGGAGAAGTTTTCAGGATAAGGACCAGGGTAAGATCTCCAGCCAAAGAGACTGCCCTACTTATGCATGACTGCCACAGCTCCAGGGGTGGCTCACATGTGTAAAATGCCAAACTCCACAGCACATGAACACCGAGTGCAGCCCTGGAGAGCCTCCAAGGCCCTGGAGTCACCCATGGTTTGGACTGGCACTGGTAACTGAGAAGAATGAGTTATGTTCTGAATACAGAAATACAGACCAAGCTCTTCCACATGGCCACAGAAGGACCTGTTGGGCACTGGCCAAGGCCACCAGACCCCTCGCCTCTCCCAGACTCCTTCAGCAAGAAGCTAATTAGCTGCCACTCTTAGATATCAAGGGGATAGGAAGGAATTACAGAGAGACTAGAAATCCCAGTTATCCCTGTACCACAGCTGGAAACGAACTGTGCATCTTCCTTCCCTGGTGCGCTGGGATGATGGACGGAGGAGGCACTTCTACACCCTGCCTGCAGCTGCTGTGTGGAAGGAGAATATTGACTCACACAAAAGCTTCTTTTTTAAACTGCTGCATTAGTTTTATTAAATGTTTGTAATCTACGTTTCACCTTTCCTCCCCAAATTACACTCATCTTTGTGAGACAATAAAAATTAGCTGCCTAACCACAGCTTTGGCCGCGAGCCGCCTTCAGCCCCGGCGAGGATGAGTTAGTGCTCGTGGTGTTATTGATCTCCAGGCACGGATCGTCTGGCTCATGAGCCTCGTGTCTCCTATCCCACACTGAGATCTGCCTCCCCTTGGCATCCCTCTGAGCTGAGCCTACTTGAGATGCAAAATGCAGAGCTAGCAGGTGTGGCTGCACCATGGCCCACAGCCATTTATCACACACTTCTCAATAAGCTAATAGCCCTAATGTGTGAAAATTGATTTCTGGGGTGAATGCAAAAGGCCCAGTGATTTACACTCTATTTCCAATTGATGAGGCTCAATTGATTTCAATGAGTAGTAAAATATTTACCATAGTGGGAGGCAGGGGGAGAGGGTGTGGGGAAGGCTGGGAACAGGGTCATCACTCATAGAAAGGCATCCCAGCAGGGCCAGCAGTGCTCCTGAGCAGCACCATCAGCCTCTGGAAGTGCAGAACAGGGAGCATTTGGTGGAGCAGGAAAACTACTTGGTCAGCCAGAAGGAAAGCAGTGACAGAAGGGAAATCTGATGTGTCATTAACACAGCACCGGGGTGAGCTAAGACTCATAAAACTCCCCCGATTTCTTGGAGAAATAACTCTGGGAAAGCACCTCTGATGCTTTGTTCTGCCAAGGGCAGTTTGAACTCAGCTGCCTTTGCTCTCTGACTCTCAGGGGCTCTGTGGGCTCCCGGACAGCACAGCTACACTCGAGGTTAACCAGGAAAGGTCCAGTGACTGCCCCACAGCCACCACCTTCCCTGGAAGCTAAACCTCTCCAGCCACAGCTGCCTGTAACACACATTCGTGCTCCACAGCTTGATGGCTGGGACAGCCCAGGCTGAGTGGGACAATTCCAATACTGACTCCAAGTGCCAGCGTCCTCCCCAGCCACCCTGGCAAAGCAAACCAGTGCTCCCAGAAGAAGGTAGACAGGACATGGGGGAGGAATGGAAGTTGAAGCACTCTCACAGTCTACAAGGTGGTGTATTTTCCTGAGCCCCATCAGCATCTCCTTCCACCTGACCTTGATGCAACAAACTCAGCTCTCAGGTCCCATTGACCTTCCCCAAGTCATCCTCCCCTTCCCCTATTTATTAATCCTCCCTTCTCCTCCCCTTCCCCCACCTTCATAGGGTAAAGTTCTCATGTACCAGATCAAAGGTTAGCACTTGTCAGACCAAAAGCTTTGAAATACATCTCAGTAATGAATAATTTCCAGGTTCACAGCTGCCCCCATCTCTCTGTCACTCAAAAGCAGCTCAGGGTAGAGGCTTGCAAGTGTTTCACACAGAATGCCAAACCCCAGTCTTTGAGCAGTGGGGTCAAGAAGCAACATTCAGATCCAGGTTTGGTGTGAAACCACCAACAGTCAGTGGGTGGTGACTCCTCTCTGAGGCAAGAGGGCTTTCACTCCTCACACACTTCCCCCCAAACCTCACCACGGGGAAGTGGAGGTGCTGCCCCATCACAGCTCTCATAGTCCTGCCTGTACCTGGAAACCCAACAGCATTTCAGTCCATTTCTCCAGGTCAGGGCCAGCACATGGAGCCAATGTCCCCACAGCCCTCGAGGTTATCTGGTATGTTCTATTCTCTTAGCAAGTGGTGGTGAATTTCCCACATAGGTCTGACTCCTCTGAACTCCTGAAGGTGCTGCCATAAGCAGGATTTCTCTATTTCTCATCTCTCTACTCATGCTGCTGTGCAATCATGATGACAAAATGTCCCAGGGACTATGAAACAGCAATAAATAAAGAAAATACATTCAGCTAAAATAAAACCTACTTTTACCAAGTTCCCAGTGGGACAACAGCAGAGGATGAGGAGCACGACACACACAAGCCTCATGCACAGGGGGCCATGAGCGGGTCCCTCAGCCCTCCCCCCTGAGCCCATCTGCAGGTGCAGCACCAGGAGCTCAGCTGATGGAGCTCAAGACAACTTTGTTCAACTCCCCAAATGAGAATCTGCTTTCTGAACATTTGTGAAGCCATCAGAGAGAAAAGTCAGATGATGGGAGGACAGTGTTCAGCCGATGCAAAGCATGGGAAACCAATGGAGCTGAATCAATTTAGAGCAGGCAACTCACCGAAACTTTAAACTCCCTTGCAAAAACTCTTAGCAACCCCTCAATCTGCCGGCTGCAAAGGAATTCACTGACCAATATTTACAGGATTCATGTCTGTTACTCTGCTCTTCTTGGAAACTTCAAATGAAAAGCCCAGCCTTGCTCTTCAGCAGTTTTGGTTTCCTGCCTCAAAGCACTGCCCAACCTGACAGGTAAGGAATGCTCAGAGAGTCCAGCTGTACCCGGTGCTAACACCGAAACCCAGCCCTTCATCCATCAGCAGACCAACCGCAAACAGATTCTCCCTCGGCTGTTTTCTTCTCATCCTGGCACGCTAAGGCAGATCCTTCAGCAAAAGAAGTTACTTGCCCAAGCAAAAATACTTCTTGCTGCCAGAAAAGGTATCCTGCTGGCAAGTTTGCTCCGCTCATTTCACTGCACTTGAAATGTCAGAGGAGAGATATTAATGGTGTCACCAAGGGCTTTTTGGTAGTGATGAGCTCAATGTAACAGCTCATCCCACTCATCCTCTGATTTTCCAGTTCCCTGTTTTAGATAATTCCTTACTCCTCAGTTCACACAATTCAGATCAACCCTTCCAGAGAGACTAGGATGTGTCAAAAAATAAAAAACCAAATCCACAGTTAAGGCATGTGTCAAGTGGGCAAACCCAAAGCAATTCTGCTTCCACGGTTCCTTTTCCTCTGCCACTGTCCTAACCCATCAGCCTCTGCTTTCTCTCACCTTGCTGAGAAGCTCCAAATGTGTTGCACTTGGAAAACCTGATGCAGGAACCTCTCACAGCATAAAGCAGCACTAATTGCTATTCACCTTCACAAGAAGATGATGCAGTGTTTAATCAGCAAATGTCCCCATCTGAGCTCTCCAGATTAAAAATGATATGCAAGTGCAAAGTGTTTCTTAAAAATATTGGAAATACATTTTATAAATAATAAAAGAGGAGAAACTTCCATTTTAGCCTGTGTCTGTTCCTCTGGCCATCCCCATTTCCCTCTCTCCTGCTCACTCTGCAGAGCTGTATAGAAAATCAGAATCCAATCTCAGCAAATCCTATTGACTGTCTCCTGTCACTCACCTGATTAAAGGTTCCACTTACATCCAAATGCTTCGAGCCCACTCTGAGCCATTCATAAAACTCCTATTGAAGGATTAGCTTTCACAAACTTTGCCTTAATGATTATGCATTCTATTGATCAACGGGGGAAACTATAAAAATTGACACCAGAATAAACTTTGAAGGACTGCTCTCGCTCAGCAGAACTCAGATCAATTGGAATCGACCAGGATGATAGGGAAGGGGGGAAAACAACCTCTCTCCATTAGCTGGGTGTAATCCTGATTAGCTAAATGGTGAAGTTTTTTTCTATCTGTCTCTATTTGACTGCTGAAATCCAACAGCATCTCAGTGTGGTGCAGATTATCAGACCCTGAGGATAACAGCAAATGCATTGGTGTGTGTTCATTCCACCTTTGCTCCACAGATAAGCCCTCCTTCACCACTGCTTTGATGTTCAGATTTCCTTATCCCTGCTCCCCAGTTTAAAATGATCCAACACACCACAGAGATTATTTTGTTCATGGAGGGAATAGGCATTAGTCACTGATAGCAAAAGGAAACACTGCTAATGTGACATTCCTAAGGTCAATCACGAATTCTTTGGGTTTTATCCTCAGAATTCTTTTCCAAACCATTTTGGGACAACACGTGCACACATGCAGGTACCCAGCTTTGGTGAGTCTGCCTGAAGTAGGACAGGACTCAAGAGAGATGAGACCAAAAACTTTGATTACATTTCTAAATATTCCACTGGGTTTAATAACAGGAAAGGAAAAAAAACCCCATCATCTGCCCCTCATATCCTTAGACCATCATGGCTCCAGAGGACTAATGATTCCTTGTGTTCACTCTGTTGAGCAATGTTACCCAGCTTCCAGCTGGGATGCACAGACATGGATACAAACACCTCTCAAAAGGCAACTGCAAATCACCTGAGGATACCCAGTTCCAGTTCCTCATGTTCTCTGTATTTTACTGCCTAACTCCAACTGCTGAGGTGTCATTTCAGCACAGCCCTCCTCAGTTTCTCCCACCTGAGCATTCAGCATGGCCAAACACCAGCGGGAGCTTCCTGAGAGGGTTTACAAGCAGAGCTGGTTCCAGAACTTGGCTGACATCTCCCATGAGTAGCCGTCCTATTCCAAGGAGTACGGACAACACCCAGCCCAGAGCAGCAAATGTTTTTAGTTCCAGAACTGACTTTATGTAGAGCTCAGCCCTACAACCACTGGAGTATGGCTCAAGTTCACGTTAAGCTGAGCTATTTTCCCAGACTCAGTTCCAGGTGGTCACCAAAACCCAGGTTTCCTTTTTACTATGAGATTACTCATGGGATGAGTGGTCTATTTTCTATTTGAAAACCATGTACCTTTTCTTATGTGGTACCCCAGAAAGCTGTGACAGTCTGAGAAGGGGTAATCAAAAAAGAGCGCTGACAATGGACTGATAAAAATGGGCCATTTGAAGAAGATTCTTTCAATAAAATCAGATGGTCAGGATATAATTTTCCATAAAAACATTTCTAGGGTGATAGAAACTTGTAATACATCTCAGCTAATTTCAGCAGCCAGGAAATGAGGTCTATCCTAGATAATCCTCCAGGCTCTTGGCTGAGCCAACGGCACAGGCGTGTCCCGAGGTAATACATCCCATCTGTCCCAAAGAACTTTTGGGGATGAAATGGCTCACCCTGTAAGGCTAAACAGCACCTCAGAGTGCCAGGTACACCCACCTGCATGGAGCCAGAGAGGAGCAAAAGTGTGGCCAAGGCAAGCAGCCAAAGTCCATGTGATGAACTCAGACAATATTCCAAACTGATTCTCGGATATACTCAAGGACACAGGAAGAGAAACCCAAGATGATGCACTCGATACAATTGTGGTTTGCCCCAAAGATAAAGTCAGAAGTAAAGCTGATCCTTAAAGGAAAACCCTGGGTGGATGAGGTCAGTCAGAAGCCACACCCAGACATATTCAAATTAGCAGTTCATTGCTCCAAAGCCATGGCAATTAACTACCACCACTTTTCTGGAAGTTACAAAGAAATGGATTCAAAGGGCCCGGCTTCCTTTGCAGAAGAATTCAGACTACACTACACAACACATCCTGCTGACCTCACACTTTTTTCATCTGTGAGAAAAGGGTTATTTCCAAGATTGGAAGAGAATGGCCAAGTAAGAAAAGGTATCCTCTGATAAATGCAATTTCAATAAAGACATAGAAAAAAGGAACTAAGAGCAAGAGCTACCATAAATAACAGCATTAACTGCATCAAGTTGTTAGTACAGATCCAGTCAGTGCTTTTTAATACACCCTCTGAATGTTATTTACTTAAAAGTGCTGTCCAGCATTTGTTCTACTCCCAGAGTTTTCTAACAGTTTCTCATTTCTGAGTGGATGACATTCTCATTTAGATTGGAGGCCTGGCAGAATATACGGGAAATCATTAAGTTTTGCAGCAGACCAAAGAAAGCAATCTATGTTTGAACTTAGAAAAATAATAATAAATGAGACTCCTAACAGAAGTGATCCATAATGGATGTGAGCTGGGTAAAAATGACCTAATTGCTGATCTAGGGAAAACAGAAACAATACCTGAAGTGTTTACTCCACACAGCAAAGCAGAGAGAAAGAGAGATACAGGGATAATAAACTGATTTGGCAAAATTCATCCAAATCTATACATGATCAATAAGTGCTTGTGGAAATTGTTGGACTATGAGGTTGCTGGCATTCAGCAAGAGGACATTAATAGACATCTAAGTGGCTAAAATCATTTATTAACAAGGTTGTTTCAGAATCTCATGACATGACTAAGGCTGTTGGGTTGGAAGCTCCGCTCCACGCTGGCACAAAGTATCCATCAGACCTTTAAAGGAATTTCCAGAAGTGCCTCTTGTCTGAGCTTAACACACTGTGAGGCTGGCACAAAGGTGCTGACAGGGCACGGTGTCCCTTGGTTTGTCAGGACGAGGAGGAAGGAAGGGCTCCAGGGATGAGTTTCTCAGAAGGCCAACAGGACAAGAGAGATGCAGAAGTCCTAAAACCAACCGGTTGTTTGCTTCCAGCCCTTCTGGGAACCTTGAGACTTCTCCAGCTTGGAACCACAAACAAATTTCCTGTTTCCAGCTGTTCCTTGGCTATCCCCTGCTCACCCCAAACTACTGGAAAAGTATCCATTCCATAAAGAGCTGGGAATGCTGAACCAAGTGGCAGCCCAACCCCTCCGGACTCTTATCAACACCCCTGAACCACCTGGACCAAGAATGAAAGGTGCTGGGGAATGACCACGAGGAGAGGCTTCACGTGAGCTTTTGGGACATCAGTGGAGAGCGGGGTGAATATTTATCTTTCTAAAGAGCAACAAGAAAAAGAAGTACATTCCCTTTGCAGTTGCCAGTGATAATGGATGCTGTGTGAGCTAAAAACCCAGCAGTTAAAAGCTACATTTATTATCACTCTATCTCACACCAGCAAATTTATGATCCCTTCCAGACCTAAAACATCAAAGCAGAGCAGGAGTCAGAGCCTTTTCAGATTGTCAGGGGTTTTTTTCTTTTTCCTTCTTCTTCTTTTCACATAGATTGCTTTATTTATTTTTTAAAAGGAGGTGGGCATTAAAGCCAAAATCTGACCTTTTATCCCCTGAGGCAACTCATTACTTACAAGGGCAAATAGGGAGCTGAAAGTTTTTCCTGCATGAAACCGTAAATAATTCTTCCATACATCCACAAATCACTCTAGGTTGGTAAAGTAAATAGTAGTTGGTGGGTTTCTCCCTAGAGGCAGGTCTGAAGGGGGTTATAGATTAGAGTTAGGGATTTTTTGTTTAAAAAAAACTTTAGAAACCATGTTTCCCTCAGCTCAGTGCTCCAGATGCTTGGGCAATACACGAAGTTTTGGAGGGTTGGGTATGGGCAGGGGTGTGGGGAGGGGAAGGGTTTGCTGGGTTTTTCTTACGTTAAGTAATTTCTCATGCTGGAGTTTAAGAGATCCACAGCTTTAGGGCAAAGGGCAGTATTAAAAAAAAAGAAATGCCAGGTATGTACAACAGCCTTTTCTGTGTACTATCAACAAGAAAAAAAACCTTTAAAGAAAGAACCTTCTTCCCAGCTCCTCCTGCAGCTCCACTGATTGCTGGGACAATCAGACAGCAGACTTGTCTCCCTGCTTTTTTAACCTGTTACCACATCACACATTATCAACTTTCTCTGTTAGATAAATTTTACCCAAAACACCTGAACTCTCCCTCACTTCAAACATCTTTTCGACCATCCCTGTTTCAACTGTTACCAAAATTGTTTTATTCAATAACAGTCATACAGGAATATCTACATAAAAGGAAACCCTCCATGCTTGTTACTGCAATGCAGTTGTTACAGCAGCCCAGGGAATGGGAGTGAGAAGCACATTGTTATTATCAACACCACTGGAAATATTCCCATGCTGGAGCCACCAGACCTGGCTGTCATCAAACCACGACTGCCCAGGACTGCCACGGAGCAGGGATTTTCTCTGCTGGGAAGTTCTGCCAGAGCTTGCTGAGAGCATGCCAAAGAAAAGCCATCAAATGCAGATTAGTCCTGTGGAAAACACAGTAATCCCAGAAAAAGGGACATGGGACTGTTACACTTTGATGAGAGAGGTCAGAGTCACAAGGATAGAGAGAAAACCAGTAGGAAACTGGGAATTTATAAACATGACCAACACGTTTCTACCTGCATGAGCTGACTGCAGCCACAGTTATTTGCAAGGAGAAAACTGGTCCCAAGCCTGGTTCTATTTCCAACAAAAACAACAGGTCATAAATCTGTATTTAATAATTGAAACAAACGGCCTGACTCCCAGCCTGGCTGAGCACAACACAGGGAAGAAATTTAAAATATTGATTAAGACATGGGATTTTTCTACCCGTCCTCTGACTTCTTTGAGACCTTCAAAGTTCAGCGCTAAAGCCACAGGGAGTTTCGTCTTGGACAAGATTATGTTGGAAATTTCTCATGTTCACCTTCGAGGCTCCTTGGTGCTGGGATCCAAGGGAACACCAAGGGAACACCAAGGGAACACCAAGGGAACACTGAGAGCCCAGCAGACCCAGCAGCAGGGGCAGGAGCTGCACTGACCCCCTTCACAGCAGCCTCCCTTTTACACCCCCTACATGAGACCCAGCTGGGAAAGGAAATGGCAGGAACTCACACTGCTCAAGCCTGGAGCAGTGGGAACACTCGCTGTTCCACCTCTCTGAGCTCCAGCTTTCCACAAAGGATCCCTGTCCTGTGGCAGGGATGGCAAAGCCACACAGGGGTCACAGAGTCATTAAGGCTGGAAAAGCCCTCTAAGAACATCAACAGTTCCCCAGCACTGCCAAGGCCACCACTGCCCCACGTCCCCAAGTGCCACATCCACACGGCTGTTAAATATCTCCAGGGATGGGACTCCACTGCCTCCCTGGGCTGCCAATGCTTAACAATCCTTTCCATGAAAAAATTCCTCCTGGTGTCCAAGCTGCCCCTCCCAGGCCCAGCCTGAGGCCGTTCCCTCTCCTCCTGTCCCTGTTCCCTGGGAGCAGAGCCCGACCCCCCCCCCGGCTGCCCCCTCCTGTCAGGGAGTTGTGCAGAGCCACAAGGTCCCCCCTGAGCCTCCTTTTCTCCAGGCTGAGCCCCTTTCTCAGCTCCCTCAGCCGCTCCTGGGGCTCCAGACCTTTCCCTGGACCTCTGAAACTGGTCCTGGGTGGCTGCAGTGCACACACAGAATTAGTCAGGTAAAACAAGCCAAGAATTGGTTTCAATAAACTGGGTTGAAAAACACCATCCATTCCAAGTGTGCTTCACAAGGAGTTCAGTCACCCCTCCTGAAATAATGGCTACGCAGGCCTTTATTTTTTAACTATTTAACAATAAAGTGATTTATTTTCAATCTCCCAGTTGAATCAGGAAATTGTTGCTATTCCCATACAGGGAACAGAGACAAAGGAAGATTAAACACCCAAATATCACACTAGAAGCCTTTGGCAGAGTAGGAAACTGAACTCACCCCTCCTTTCTGAAACGTAGCTCAGCTTCTTAACCATCAGCCCATCATTCCAGCCTCACGTGACGTGGAGACACAAACCCTTCTGCGGGGCTGCAAAGCACAAAGGCAGCAGCCAGTAAAAGATTCCTGCTGGCCCAGGCTCAGATCCTGTCTGGGCTGAGGGAACAGGTTTCTGGTTTCAAAAGGAGCAGAGTTGAAGTTGCTTTCCTTCAGTTGCAACCTTTTTAACAAAACAGAAATTTTTCTCCAGCAAGTAAAGCCATAAATCAGGATATCTCCTGAGGTTCTTTTTTTTTTTCTCCTTTTTTTTTTCCCAGTTAGTGTGCCCTGCCTCCCCTTTCCATCCCTCCAGACTTACTTCATAAACATTAGCTTTCAAGCATCTCTTCCCCCAGAAGACATATCATAAACATCATGTTAAATATTTAGAACAGGAAACCACCTCACTTTTCTAGCTACATAAAAGCTATCTTGGGAGGGTGCATTTTCTCTTCTTACGGCTTTTATTTATTTATTTCCTGGTGCAGATCAGTCCAATAATCACTACACTTACCAGGGATGTTTGACAACAGTGTTAAGAAGTTCCCCAGTACTTGGGTGAAGGAAAATGCTACTGGATACTTCAGGGATGTGCATTTCCAAAGCATCCTGCTCCTTGTGGGACTTCCCCAGGACTTGGAGAGTCACTGGTGCACCACAGAGCCGGGAGGAGGGACTCAGCTGCAACAAACCTTGCAGCACTCCCATCACCCACTTTAACTTCCAGCTTGTTTTCCTGAACTCCTCCGAGTGTCCCCAGAAACCACTAAGTTAACACACAGCAAAGATATTCAATAACAGCCAAGCACTAAACACCACCGAGCACCATAAACACTGGCAGCTCCAGGCTCGCTTCAAAGCCAGAGGGAGTCAAAGCTATATGGCACAAGAGCCTCTTTGAGAACTCTCCTGTGAAATGCCTTGTGCCCTCACCCAGGCTGGATTTATTTATTCAGATCCAAGGAAAAGGGTCCAGTCCCAGTTTCAGGCTGTCCCATCCTCATCTGCACCGTCCCTGTCATTCCCCACACACATAGAGCAGCACCTCGGGACTTTGGGCACCTCCACCACTCTCTGAAATACAACAATCCTCAGAACCAGGGGGAATGGCTTCAAACTGAAAAAGGGAAATTTAGGCTAGATATATGGAAGAAATGGTTCCCTGTGAGGGTGGGGAGGTCCTGGCACAGGTTCCCAGAGAAGCTGGGGCTGCCCCATCCCTGGAAGTGTCCAAGGCCAGGCTGGACCGTGGCCATGCCTTCCACATCATCCAGGATTTTGTTCAGTCTCCCTTTGAAAACTCCAACTAGTACAGGGACCCCTCCAGCAGACAAATCCATGCCCAGAAAAACCTCCCCTTTCCACACCAAGTCACCATTCTCAGCTGTTCTTGCAGCCTCTTACTCTGTCCACGCTGCTCATCTAAACTACATCTCCTGAACTCAAACTCCTTCCCCAGAGGCTGGGCTCTGTAGACCTTTAACATTAATTTACTTTCTCCTAAGCTTCCAGATTTTGGTAACAGGCTGTCCCAAACAGGATGCAATTGTCCAAGCAGGATCTAAAGCAACAAAGCCGCAGAGGAAAGAAAGTAACAATCAGCACTGTAGCCCCCAAAACACTTCTTTCTTTCACAGCACATAACAAGGTCACAGTAATTCATTCTCCACCCTCACCCCCTTCATTCTGCCTGGCTCAAACTCAGTTCAGGGGAAGGCAGTGCAACGATCTGGCAAGCCATAATGTTCTGCTTCAGTCCTATTCTGAAGATTTAAAAGGTGCAAAGGGCTTGATGTTGCTTTTTCAGATGTGGACAAATCTCACCCATTGTACAGAGGTGAATCAAATTTTCAGTGATGCAAACTGGAAATGCTCGCCAAGTATGCATGCAAGAGAAAGAAAAACAAAGATCATAAAGATTTATAGATTGCTTTAAAATGCATTCACCCTAAATCATGAGCCGCTCCAAAAAGCCCTACCAACCTGGCTGAGAAGTTGTACTTACATGAAGGACTCACTCTGCCGGAACGAGCGCTTTTGTGAAGATCGACAGAATTAACGAGCTAAAAACTTCAGGGTATTAGTTCAGTACCTCACAACAACAATAAAATTAAAAGTTTTATGCCTTTGATTTATATGTTTAAAATTAAGAGGGATATTTCAGGCTCTAAGGACATGTGGGAACACAGTGCTGCAGCTCTTTATGCTCGTGCATAACATGAGCACAGGCACTTCTCACAGAATTATACTGCCTGGTTTCTGTGAGGTTCTACCTCTGCCACTTCAATGCAGATCACTTCAAAAAGAGAAATCCAGCAGAGCAAAACCTCAGTTGTGCAAGGCTCTAGATCCACTTTAACCAAACGCTGAAACAGAGCTAAAAACCTTCTTTCCAAGAACAAATCCCCTTCCCACAGCCCTACTGTTTCCTGCTTTTAGTTAGGCTAAAAATGAGGAGCAATTGCAGTCTCTGTAGCATTACAGGCACATCCACTCCCCCTGAAGGGGATCGTGAATAGAAGCGTGCGAAAATACAACAAGCAAACATCAAAAAACGACAACAGATCATATTTTGTGATCAGTTTGTCTCGGGCAGGAGGGCTGAGGCTGGTTCTAATCTGAATCGAACCAGTTGGCCAGGCCCTACCTTGTATATTATCTTTGGAATGTGAGTCATTTTGTTGGCTTAGTCATTTCTTCTTCTGTAACATGGCACTCCTGACTGCAGCGGTATGTGGGAGCTATTTTTATTGGGTAGTAGTGAAAGGAAGTGATGGATAGAGCTGGTTGGGAACATTTAAACATTTTTTCATTAGAATTTCCTAGCTGCTCCAGTGTGAAGTTGTTCGCTCTGAAGTAGCTGGTTCCAGATAATCTTCTAATTTGAAAACAATATCATTAAAAAATGTTCAAAATAGCCCATTTTGGTGTTTAGAAACAGAAATGTTCAACTGCTTTGGACAAAGCAATTTCATTTTGATGTTAAAAGAGGAAAATGAAGCTGAAATGTTACTGGAGCCAGGCCTGATGAAGGAGCCATCCCAAGCACGCAAAGCCAACTCTGTTCCCCGCACAAGTACGCACTTGAGGGTTTTTTTCCTTCAGATTTTAACCTCTCTGAAGTTTTCAAGGCTTTGGCTTTTCATCCATTCAGAACAGTAGCTCCTCTTTCATGGCCTCTTCAAGAATTTCAGGAACATCAAAACCTTCCACTTTTTTCTTTTTCTGGCAGAACAAGCAGCACACTGTAGGAGCAAGGGCTTGGAAAGGCAGAACCCCTGGAACACCTCCTGACCAAGGTCCTCCTGGTGCTGCAGCCTGCAGTCCCTACGTGATGTGGTCAAACGGAGATGGTAAACCACATGCTGGAAAGCTCCCAGTCCCAGGTGCCCACAAAAGCCAAAAATTAAAAGTGTGTATCCTCAATGGATGACCAGCCACTCCTGAGACCCTGCCTTTCCCTCTGGGGCTTTCCTAACAGCTTTCACAGGCACGGCCAGCTACAACTTAAGCAAAGCTGGCCAGTGATCTAGGAAACTCTTCAATTATAGATGAGCACCAATAAACAGCCAGTGATTTGCTGGAAATTATGAAGTATAAATAATTGAGAAGCAGGGAGTTGGCCCAGAGGTCCCCTCTCTCTTGCTGATTCGTCTTAATGCATTTCCTTGATGCAGCTCCCTGCTGTGTTCCTAAGGCTGTGGGAGCAGCAGGATAATGGCCATGGAAGAATGTGCTGATCTGCTCGTGCAGAGTTAGAGACATGGGAACATCCACCAGCCTGAAAGGTGCAGCTGAGGAAAGGGGTTTACCCACCTTATTTCCAGTGTGGAAATCGGGGATTTTACCTGAGGACGCAGCGGGCAACGGTCTGGCAGCAGCTTGTGGGGAAGAACTTCACTCTGTATTTCCTGCTGCTTCTTTCTGGTGCCATTGAAGAGGAGATTACACCAGTGCAGGGCAGGAGCTGCCTGAGGATGCTGTATGCTGTCCTGGGAGAGGAGAGAGTTAACTTGAGATCCTGATCTTCCATCCTGAAGAGCTCTGTTCTGCAGTGGCTTTCCAAGCAGCTGAGTCCCAAATGAGTGTCAGCTCTTGGGGAGGGCATGAAATCAACCCCAAACACTGACCCTGCAGCTCAGCAGAACCCAAAGACAACAGCACTGCAGCGAAGTTCCTCCCTAGGTGAGCACAGCTTCACCCAGAGCTTTGCCCTTAATACACAAGGAAAAATCCTTTGGTCAAACAGATCAAGATGTATCAGATGTAACATAGAGGATAATTCTCTTCTGGGCTGCTGGGCCAGAGATAATGAAAAAAGCCAAGGGGATGTAGAGCAAGGCCCACAAAGGACACCTCTCCATGCTAATCACGGCTGACTCGAAGGGAATTTTGCTGTTAGGTACCATCAGTTAACAGTTGTCTCACATCTTGACGCTGATGCACTTTTAGTCTGTTTAATAAAACTGTGGATGCTGCCACAAACCATATAAAACCTTCCATATCACAAAAATTGAAGTCTCACCAGTGACTGGTAGCAATGGTTCCCACTCAGTAACCAACCACTAGGCCATAAGCACATTTATCTTCATGAGCCTTAAATGTGTCACCGTTAACTTTAATGAAAATCTTTCAGTTTTTGCACTGAAAATGAAATGCCTGACTTATCTGAGATATAAAAAATGAGAACCAGGAAAGAAAGATGCCAGAACATAGAAGGTGCTTCATCAGGAGAAATTTCTGTTAAGATTTTCAAGCTGCTAAGGACACTGGGAATTAAGCATGGGATGAGCCAGGTCTAACTCAGATGTCTGAACCAAGGTTCAGAGCTAATTCTCCTCTATTTTCCTCATAGCCTTGGTAAATGAGCAATTTACCTTCTTGTAAAATAAATATTTAAGACTGGGCACATGAAGTGTCCTCTGGAACTGTCAGGTTGTCCCTACTGACTCACAAGAAATGACACTAAAATGCTCAAAGTCTGAATTTGAACTTTATCAGGTAAAGGAGGACAGCAAACAAATTACCTAATACTCTTAGGACAATTTTCCTGTTCTAACATGACAGACAGCTGAATGCTGCGATGCTCCTTTCCTGTTCATTAAAACTCACATCCACTGGGAAAAGGAAGAAAAATGGAAAGAAAGAAGGAAAGAGAGAGGAAAAAACCCCATGTATAAAAAAAAAAGAACTGGAAAGCGAGTGGGAGAGAAGGCTGGGGATAGTGACTGCTTTGCTCGTGACACTCAGGTCCACCTGACCCCAAGACAAGCTCACTAAAAAAAGGCACTCCTTAAGGCAGCAAAAGGGGTTGGCATGTAAGGAGACAGGACTTCAGAGAAGGTGTTTTCACTTGTTTGTGGTGTAACATTTCTTTATGTGAAGAAGATGCCAATAATTTTAAAACACCCATCACCTCCTCACTCCATCTGCACTGCATGCCCCACACCTTACTGAGCCAACCCAGCGGGGTGAATTTAGCCCTTTACCAGGATTTCTGATTACAGCAAAGAGAATCCATCCTGCCCCCACAAAGGCAGAGGTGGTTGCTGGCTCCCTCCTGCTCCAGGCACCGGAGCAGCCTGGGAAGGGAGCAGGGCAGGCCCAGGAAGCACAGAGCGCTCCCGGTGCGAGGAGGTGGCTGCGGAGCGAGCGGGAGCTGGCAGCGTCTCCCAGGCCAGCATCAGGACACGATGGGCTGATGAAGTCTGAGTAGATGCCACAGCTCGTAGCTTTTAAGATCTCAGTAAACAGTGTAAAGGGACATGGAACCAGGGCTCAGTATGCAGATTTTGCTCCATTATGTTTTTGAGCTGTTTTTTCTCTTTTCACTCCCAGCTATGGAAGACGCCAAAGCTGTTAAATATCAAGCGTGTATAATGGGAATCCCATAAGCTGGGGGAATGGCCAGGATTCAAGGATATGTCCAGAGCAGAAAAAAAACGTATCAGTAAGAAAGGAAAAATAAGAAGGAGAGAAATAAGCATGGAGACGTGGGTGGAGAGGAAAGGGAGGAGGGGGAGAGATCAGATCTACGACTTCTCATCGGCCATTCTGGTTTTTTAGGTCACAGCTTAATGGCACCACAACGATTTTTATTATTGTTGCAGTTATTATTATTGCTGTTATTAATTATAGCCCTTACCCCTGGTCCCAAGAATCTTTAATAACACAGGTCACTGTATGACAGAGGCTGCGTGTGAGCACACACACTTCAGGGCACAACACCCGAGGGAAGGGTCCCTCAGCACCTCAGCTCCTCCTACACCCCCTGCCACCGCAGGAATCTCACCCTAAACACTGGAAGTGCTCAAGGCCAGGTGGGACAGGGCTTGGAGCAGCCTGGGACAGTGGAAGGTGTCCCTGCCCATGGCAGGGAGGCTGGAATTGGATGATCTTCAGGGTCCCTTCCAACTCAAGCCTTTCTGTGATTCTCTGATAACAAAGTGCTTCCAGAAGCTGCACCTCGCACTCACACACATTTTGTAATCCTGCAACAGAACTGGCACCAGTCGATGGATAAAACAACCAGAAAAAAAAAAAGGAAAAGGCTCTTCCCTTCTCATTCCAGCTTATTTGTCTTTGTGTGGGAAAAATTATGCAACAGGATGAGGACAGGGGGAGGAAAAGCCAATTTTATTTCTTCAGCCACTTATCTAGGCAATATCAGCAAATGCAGCTTTGCTCAAGGTTATCAACAGTCAAAACATTTCAGATCCTGCTGGTTTGCTCCCTTTGCACAGGTAATCCCAGGTGAGGTTGTTGCTGAGCCCCAGGTGAGGCTGAGCTCAGCACAGCTCTTATTAAACAAGCCAACGCTTCCCCTCCATCAGTCAGCATGAAATCCCACTGGCCAAGGCCTGAGGGGCAGCACCAAGGCTTGGTTCTGGAAGTGGTTTAAATCTTGCACAACAACAGAAACGTGAGAAGAAACCACCAAAAAAAGCTGCATCACCCCTCAAATTCATAATGAAGTTTTAGGAGGTAAAAACCACTTTAATGGGAACACAAGGTGCAGATAAATACACTGAAAAAGGATGGACAACTGTATTTAGCAAGTCAGCAAGAATAATTCCCTCTTCAAAATCCATATCCTCTTTCCTTACCTACTTGAAACTACTCCCCCCTGTGTTAGGCAAAAGTCTGCAAGAAGAAAGAGGGTATTTCCCCCCCTTCTTTTCCATAAAATGATCCATTTTGCTGCTTCAGACAAGCTGTTATTCATTTTGAACCTGTCCATCCCTCCCAGTGGGAGCTCCAGATGGATTTACCAGCTAATCCAGTTAGTAGCTCCTGCCAGCCATGGCATTCCAACATCCCCTGATACAAAGCTGGGGAAAATTGCCTGTGTCCATGTGTCTTTGTGCATCTGTGTGTGTTCAGGCCAGGAAGGGAGACGGTGACCAAAAAATTACATTGACCCAAAAGCCCCTTCCTACTCTCCCAGCTGAGCTAAACTGCCAAGCTGAGTGGAGAAGCTCTGGCAGAAGGAGCTAAATAAAGGAAAATTATACTAACAGCAAAGTAGCAACCCAGCACATCTTCTCTGTACCCCTGAACTTCCTGCTGCTGGTGTGATGACAATTGTCTGATATCACCAGTACTCTCACAAGATAGAAAATACGGGCAGCCACTGCAGAGGTTCATAGACTTTGACCACCAAGCCTGGTTCTGGTGCTATTCAGTGAAGAAAGAGGGTATTTCACCCCCTGCTCACCAGCAGTTCCCTTCCCTTTCCTTGGGCTCAGGCAGTTGGTTACACTAAAAAAAAAAAAAAAACAAAAAAAAGTGTGCAAAGGTCAGAACTGCTGTTGCCACAACAGTTCACATGGAATAAAGCTACAACCAAGGGAAAAACAACAGGCTGATGCTCCCTGTGCAATGTTGTTGTCCCAGTGCTTTGGCCCACAGTGCAACCGAGGGTAAAACTGTTGCTTTAGCAGTGACAGTGCAACGCTGGGGCCATACCTCCAAAAAAGCATTACTTCTCTAGGAAGACTATTTGTATAGCTCTGCCTCCAGATTCTTCCACCTTAACAGCAGGACAAGACTGATGGAGAGGCTGGGGGAGCAAAGGAGGTTTTGGAAGACCACCTAAGGAGCCCAGGTACAGACATGGAGAGGCTGCGTGCTCTCATCAGTGAGAGAAGCACCTGGAAGTGTCTCCTTGGTGAGCGTGGAGATGTGCTGGGTTGTTTCTGCGCTGTTGCAAGCACTCAGGGTTGCTTCCAGAATGGTTCCAAATCACTGGATGAACCCATCAGCTGCTCAGCCCCTGCCACTCCGGGTCACTCTTCCCCTTCGGAGAGCCGCTGGAGCCGGAGCGGGAAGGTACCACAGCGAGAAGCACTAAGTGGGAAATGAGCAAGTGTCAGGGAACAAAATCAATAGCCTGGAGCCAAAGCTGTTTCTCTGCCTTTCCTGTCTCTGATTTGTGTGTGCGTGTGACTCCAGGGCTTCTTTACCTCCTCCATCCCTTCTTCCCCCGCGCTGCGAACGCTGCGGAGCATGATAATGAGCGCTGGTGTCCGAGCCACCAGACAGGCCCATCATCGCGATCAGCGCCAGCCGAGAGATCGGGGCCCGCGGGCTCATCAGGCTGTCCCGGCGCTGGCCAGCCCCCTGCACATGAAGATGCCAATCTCACCTCTTCTCCAGCCTTCCTCCTCCTCTTTGGCAGCCCGGGCTCCTCACCCTCCTCCCCCTGCCACACTCCCCTGCTGCCCTCCCCCTTCCCTCCACCCCTGCTCAGCACCAGAGGAACGCCAGCCTGGGCCACATCCCAGCCCTTCTCCCTTAACGATTCTGATAGGAAATGCCCAGCAGGCTGAAGCTTTCCCAGAAAAGCAAGGGCAGGTCGGAAGGCATATGGTTGCTGTCCTCTAAGCTCCGGGTGACAAGGTCTGTGATGCTGCATCCTTCCCAGGCGGAAAGGGGGAAAAAAAGAGAGAGAGAAAGAGAGAAAAATCGCCTGCTTGGGCTTTGGGAAATCACAAGCTACTCCCTGCGGGGAGTGAACCTCTCCGACCCTGTGCCACACTGCTGGGCACGGATCACACCACGCTGGCGTGGCAGAGGCTGGCCTTGTCTTAAAATGAGAACTGAAAAATGGAGAGTTGGAAATAGCTCGGTGTTTTTTAACACACTCCTGGTCCATAACAAATCTCTGGCTGATTCTCCTCCCTGACCCTGAATCGCAGGGTTTTAGGTACCTTGGGTATTAAAGCTGAAGAGCAAAGAGGACAGAAAAATACCTCGGTATTTTTCCAACTTCTTCTGCTACCATCGGCAAATGCTTTGCTCATTTCCACTCCCAAGGTTACTTAAAACCTGCTGGAACCGGGAGTTCCCCCTGGTTCACGCAGTGAGCTGTGCTGGATGCCTGGGCTGCTCTTCCTGGAGAACGAGACCACCCTGCACAGGAGGGCGAAGTCTCCAAGAGAGACTCACTCTGGACAGCCAAATCCAATGGCTGGAAAGCAGCAGGATAATATTTCCTCCACTTGCTTTATAGAGTCCACTCCACATCCTGAGCCCCGGCCATCCCTGCTGCCGGTATGAAGGGAAATCTGCAATTCCAGGTTGTGTTTTGCCCCAAGGTATAGGATCAGTTCAGAATGTTACAGTGCAGGACTTTTACAGGGTTGTCTCTCAACAGTGGCGTGTTCCCATAAAACGCAGAATGGAATAACACATATTTCCTCCTTAAATGAGCCCGAGGGCTCTTCTTTCATACAAATGACTTCCCTCAACATATGAATTCACTGATCTCTCTTACTACACCAACATAAGGTTTCTTTCCAAACCATAGACCTCACCTTTAATAATCAATATTTCCTTTCCACTTGCTCAGCTTTCAAGGTCATACGTTGAACAGATTAATCACACTTTCAGAACTCTCTTCCTCTTAGGCTGATGCTAGCACTGGCATTACGTGGAATTTGAAGCAAAAACATTCCGAACAGGGCTTGGGTTTGTCTTCCCGATGGAATGTTAGGCCAAGAAAAAGAAACTGCTGTTTGTCCAGAGTAAAAGGGCAAATAAAATAATTCCCAGGCTCTTAAAGAAGCTATTACATACAATGAATTAGATGAAAAATTACTTGATGACAGTGGCCTTTTAAACTGCTACCGAGAGCAGGAGCAATGAGCAGTTAGCCAAAGGCTATCTATATCCTGCTACTCCTCCACGTGCTCGTAGCTCCTGCTTTAGACAAGTCCATTCTCAATCACGACACGGTACTCGTAACACGGAACAATTACCTGTAATCCTACATGCCATCATCCCCACTGATTCCACACGGGAGCTTTTAAAAATATTCCCCTAAATGGGATCCTAGCATGCCCTAACACCGCACTGGAATGCAGGGTGAGCTATAAGCAAAGTGAAACAGAAGGAAAGTTTGGAGGCTCTTTTTGTCATCCTTTAAAGAAAAAAATGTTTCTGTTTTCATGATGATTCGTGTCCTAGAAGCAGAGAAATGGAAAGAAACGCCACCATCCTGGGAAAAGCTGTGGCCACAGCACTACACAAGATTATCTGCTACTGATGGGCTTGAGCCAGAACCTTCACACCTGAACTGGGAATGGTTAGTTTGGACGGCACTGGTTCTAGTGGGAAACCCAGGAGCTTGCCAACCATAACGCCCCAGGTCTGTTCTGCCTTGGTCTAAGGTGGACTTCAGATTGGAATCTTCCAGCTCTGAAGTGAAACTGAAAGGGGTTTGTACCTGGAAATGATCTGAATGGAGCTCATCCCACTGGAAATCCTCAGTGAGATTTTCCTTGTGAGATCTGACATTTTAACAGGCTGACATCTCTCAAGACCTCACTGGCTTCCCAACATGGTTTGGCCTAAAGCCTGCAGTTTAAACACCCAGCCTCACCACCAGCTGCTCCACTGTTAACCACTGCTCTACCTGCAGCAGCCCTTCCACCCAAGGATCCCAGAGCACCCCAATATCCTGGAGATAATTGTTCCATCATCTCCAGTCTTGGAGGCAAGCACAGCTTATTGCCCTGCTGTGGCAGGCAGATCCATTACTCAGAGAGTTGACATGAGCTGGAGAAGGTCAGGCAGTAATGAAGTGGCCGTGGTTTGGAGCAGAACCCTGAAGTCCAATAGCCCAGACCCCATTTAATCTACTGACTTGGCTGTAACCAGCTTTTGTTTCAGAAGAAAAAGCGGAAGAGTAACGACTGTGACTTCCCAAATGTCTAAACACAAGTTGGGGCTGGAAAGAAGCGTGTGAGGCTGCCTGACTATTCCAAAGTGGGGAGCATTTCTGTGCTCATTGCTCTTGCCGTGTCACTAAGAATTACAACCTGCCTAAATGCCTAAGCACATCGAGAACATATAACAATAATTAGAGTGTCAGAATTCCCTTGGAGAGCTGAGTGAGATCTTGTTTCCTGGAGCAGCTCAGGGAGAAGAGATTGCAACTACAAATTGCCCATTCTTTCTAAGCAAAAAATTTGAGATGTATTTTCAACTGCAGCTGAAGGGGCAGACAGGAGCCACCTGCACTGTGCTCCTGACAGCCAGGACATGTTTGTGACACCACAGCAAGGGCGAGTGAGGATAGGTTCTGACATCGCTCCATAATGGAAACTCCAATTTGTGTCCAGAGCTCTTGGAAAGATGCACAAAACTCAAAGTCTTGAACACCTGAATGTTTTTGACCAATGCAGGTCACTGCACCTTCCCTCAGCCTGGCAAGCTTGTGGCTCATTTCATGCCCAGAGTCTCCTGTTCTGATGATTTCTCCCTCTAGTGCTCTGCTGGAGAGTGAGGCCACCCCTTGCCAAGGAATTTCAGCTCCCCTAACGCTCAGTGGGAAGCAAGCCCTCTCTCCCTCCCCGTACACTCCCTGGAGAAGTGCTCCCTGAAAGGCCACCAAAAGAAGCCTTGCAGCCACGTGCAGTGTCTTATCTCTTCGTGCTTCCCGGGCCAGGAATGGGTTAAAGCCACCAGGGCAACAACAAAAGCAAAGATCCTGAACATCATTTCATGCAAATGACCTTTCAGTGGCTTCCTGTGCTTCACTGTGCTCTTGTCTGCCAGGGCCCCGGGGCCTTCAAAACCTGGGGCTAGATTTTAACTCATCTCTCCTTATCTGCTTGACTGACTGTCAGCCTCGCACATCTCCCTGCTTGTGATGAAGGCCTTAATTAGTGCTTGTCTGTTTACCCTTTTCCTATTGCCACCTCTCTTTTCCTCTCCCTCTCGCTATTCCTCTCCTTTCTCGCTCCCTCTCCCATCACCCTGGGGCTTGTTTGCTTAGCTGGGCATCTCTTGTTTACTCAGTAGGGAGGTTATAATATATGTAAATAAAGTAAGTCCAAAACTCCACAAAAATATATCACATACATGATACAAAATACCAACACAAAAACATATTTTCGCATTCAGAGACATTGCTAAAGCTGGCCTTGCTTTTCTCTGACAAACTAAATCCTTTTGCTGCCTTCTGAATTCAGTGGCAATAAGGAAACAGAGCTGCTTTTTTCTTTCTCCTTTCTTCAGCCTTTATTCCCACAAAGCACACGGGCAGTGTTTAGGGATCATCCAGCACCTGCTGATTTGGTGTTTTGGAGCAAACACCACTGAGGTTCAATCACCTGCCTCACCAGAGCTTCTACCCAGAGAAGGAATTAAAAAATGCAAAATTTGTTCAGCTTTCATGAGAAGTAGGATAAGGGAAGAACCATCTCTTACATCCACTGAAAATAGGATGCAATGTGCATTCCTACTGGGAAATATTCAGTGCAGGGTTTTCCCTGGCACATCCCTCCCTAATAAAGGCTGCTTCATACCCATAATATGGCTCATAAAATTCGCTTTGCAGCTGGATGTTCAGTGAAAGCTCTGCAGGGCTGTCAGGACTGAACGGTAGCAGCGTGTAGGTGTGATGATCCAAGAGGAGCTATGAGTACCCACTCAAACACATGGAGCAGGTGAGTCCTGTGCTGCTCCAGTGCTTGCCAAAGGAGTTTCCAGACTTACTAAACACCACAGGAAATAGCAAAGTTCAGGGGCTGCCAAAGAGCAAAGGACAGGCGAGAACAGTTCTCCCATTAGCAGGTAAAAGCCATTAGTTTTAACAGGAGTAATGTGCTCAGATCAGGAGAGACAGGGAAAAGGAGCACGGGATCGATAAAGGAAAGCAGGAAAGGAAGCAGGAGGAAAAGTGGGGAGAGGAACAACAGGGAAAAAAAGTTTCTCTCTCTGGCAAAGAACTATCAGAATAAGACCATTCATATTTGGGAATAATGCACACACTGCGGTGATGTCTGAGGGAAGGGAGAGGGGAGACACAGGCACAGGAAGATGTCCACATAAAAAGAGAAAGGAATGTGGAAGTGCAGGGATGCACAGAGACAGGGCTGCTGAATGTCTGGCAGACACTCACAGGCCTGGCCAAACATGTCCTGACCCAGCCAGCAGCGGGATCCAGAGCAGAGCCAGCTGTGCAAGATGCCAGGATGGACAGGCCAGCGAGGCCAGCGGTTCTCAGGCCATGTGAGTGCTCGCTCCATTCGCTGCCAGCTCCGTCCAGCACTGCTGCCTCTCCCTTTCTGGGACTTACTGGGGATTAGGATTCCCAAAACAGATTCAGCGATTCATGAAAAAAGAGTAAAAAATCAAGGGAAAGAAACAAAGAGCTGATAATGTCTCCTGTGACAGTTGTAGGTATTTCTGGGTTAGTTCTCGGACACCTGACATTTTTACACCTGCAGTGGAACCGCAGGTGGTTCCACTCCCAGCTACAAACAGCTCACGAACCAGAGACCCAAGGTCATTTTGAAGTGGGTTCAGAGCCATTTCATGGCCAATTTGCAAGGAAAATGTAAATTTCAGAGTGTGCACTCGTTGAGAGGGTGTGTGAGGCACAGCATTCCCTGCCCTTCAGGTGATCAGGATCACCAGCTGCCTGTCGGGGCCTGAGCTCCAGGATCTCCGTTAGCCCAGATGGTACCTCCCCAGCCCGTACGTTGCAGGGCTGTGTCACTGCAGGGCCCAGTGACACCCCAGTGACACACCGTGAGAGACACCACGCCTCGATCCCAGCAGGAACGGGAGCACGAGCCCTCACAGGGGGGAGCTCCCTTTGCCTTCCAAGGTAAAAGGGATGGGGTCTCCTTACCACAAACCCCACGTGGGTCAGGACCAACATCCTGCAACCACTAAGGAGACAACAGGATGAGTCGATCCTTCTGCAGGTGCTCCTTCTTGAGCAGGGGGCTCAGGGCCCATCTGACCCTAAACAAACCCCCAGCAGGAATGAAACACCAGGATCTGTTTCACAAACTGATCTGGGGGGCCTGAGCAGAGAGCAGAGAAAAAAGGGAGTAGAAAAGGCCTGTTGGTCCCTCCTCTCTGCTCAGCTCCCCTGAAAGCAAAGGAAGCTGCTGTGGGATGTTGGAGTGATCACCAGGTCCACACGGGGGTTCTTGTGACACGCTTATTATTGCTGGGCACAATCTCTTGATGTGGGTCAGGGTCACCAGGAACTGCACTGGCAGTCAATAAAGACTGACTCCAAGAGCTGCTCTTACATCTTTCGCTTTCCAAAAAAATAAAAGTAAATAGGCGATTGCAGATAAAACACAGCATCAAACAAAAGCAGCAAACCCAGACTGATACAGGTAATTAAGAATAGAATTAACAGATGTGGGCATCTACATCATAAAACAAGGCAGCAGTCCTGAAACCCACCATCCTGTCTCCTTGACAGATGATATAATTGTTCTGCCTTTTATTGGGCATCTGCCAATACCTACTACCTCTGAAGCAAACATCAATGGCTTTCTGACCACAAAGCCATTTTTAGTTACCAGGTACTGAAATATAGCCCAGGAGTCGGTAATTTCCAAGACAACACACAGCACTCAACTGTGCAGCTCAGTACAATCCTGTCTGTCCCCATCCTGCCTTCTCTTGTCTGCAAAAAGTTTGCCAAAAATGAAAAAAAACCCCAAGAAACCCAAACAAAAACTCTTAGAAATTAAAAATTTGATTATTACTTGAAGAGCCTGAAGAAACTATCTCTAGTAAACCACTAGTAAACCCCACAGAAGGTGCTTGTTTAAGTCACACCTTGGACCTTTTATTTCTCCATAGCTCTTGGATGTGATCCATCTAATCCATCCATACTCCCACTTCTTGGCACCCAAGTGCCTCACCTTTATTACCTGAAAAAGTTGCAGCAGGAACAACTGCCAGCATTTACTGCAAAAGCAGAAAGATGGAGCAAAGGAATATTGAGCTGCCCTGGAATTTTCCTCTTCCCTTTGACTACCTCCCTTCCTTCTCCAGTGATTCAAAATATACCTTTAACTCCTCCATGTACCTCCTGCTCCTGAGAACCTTAAGGAATTCTGGGACATGCTTCATCCTTCCTGTGCATTCCTAATAAGTGTTCCAGACAAAACGAGAGCATTTTGCTCCCACAAAGTCGTGTCCTTCCACAGAGGGTGGATGGGGCTGTATCCCAGGTAATGTGACCCTCACACTACAACCCAAGCGTTTTCTCTGTACTGTTACCTAGGTCCTCTTCTCCTTCTAAAATACATGGAAAGATAAAATTGTGTCTCCACAGTTAAAATGCTTCCAAAGCAGACTTTGGTTAAACTGCTCTGGAAGCAGCTTCCATAGGAATCTTCATAATCAAAGAAATAAACTCCTTAACTGCATTGAACCAGAACCTGAAAGTGAACATGGAGAATTACCCAAACTCAGCAACCCTGAGGGAATGACAGCTTGTACAGTAGAGCTCAAAGGTTTCGTTCTGTATCAACAGTTATGTTTTTACTGGATTTAATACTAACATAATAATAAATATAGTACAAACAAATGAAATGTTTCCATCTTAGAATTAGAAATTTACCATCCCATAAAAAACCTGAAATAGAATTATTATCAAAATGTGTTTCAACACTGCCAATGTTTACAATTTTGCTACTTGTAGAAATTAAGGATTTAGACATTTCCTGCTGAAATCTCTCTCTGAGACTGACTGCTCCCCAGAGTCTTGGATTTCCACAGAACCCCACATTCTGTCAACAAAATGTGCCTTGCTTCGCTGGCCTTTTCTTTTTCAACAGTTTTTACTTGGGAAAATATTTTTTTCCCCCCATCTCCTCGCCTGCCATCCCCTCCCTCACACGGGAGCTGCTCCAAAGGGAGCCCGCAGTCAAGACACCGAGACTCCTTTGTTTGCACTCCCATGCCAGCTTTGCTGATGCCACGGCCTTGGCTTTGGGAATGGAGGTTGGGATCGCAGCCAGCTGGCGCTGCCTCAGCAGCATTCTCCTTCCTGGAGCCTGGCATACACCACACCAAAAAGACGCTCTCCTCTCCTCGGAAGGTTACAACACTTTGTGGGAAAATCAAATTACTTGACAACGTCCCTTTCAAGTTCACAATGGCTCATGCTGGAAACTCAATTCAATGTTTTCTTCCTGCCACATGCAATCAAGGATCACAAACTGCCTGCTTTGTTTCTGGTTTCTGAGTTTGGTTGGGGATGAAGGGAAAGTTCATTTTTTTGATTATTACTTTTTCGTTTGTAAAATAACAAAACCAAAGCAACAACAGCAAAGCCCAAAATCAATGAGCCAACAACAGCATAATGAAGGGAAAAAACAGGAGAGGAACAATCCTGGGGACAGGAGAGTATCTCCACATGGACTGACACTCACTGCTATGTAAAAGTCCATGTAATAATTCCTGTTGGGAAATCAGCAGTGAGGGCTTAAAGGGAGTGTAAATTCCTTTGGGAAGAAGAATAGCTCCAGCAGCACAGAATCCATCCTGCCTCTGTAAATGGGTCTTCAAGCCAACATTCAGTCTGTCCTAGCACATGTTATTGCCCATCTAAATCAATCACAGAATCACAGAACGGTTTGGGCTGGAAGGGACCTTAAAGCTCCTCTCATCCCACCCCTGCCATGGCAGGGACACCTTCCACTGTCCCAGGCTGCTCCAAGCCCCGTCCAACCTGGCCTTGGACACTGTCAGGGATCCAGGGATCCACCCACAGCTTCTCTGAGCACCCTGTGCCAGGGCCTCCCCACCCGCACAGGGCAGGATTTTTTCCTACTATCTAACCTAAATTTCCCCTCTTTTGCTCGGAAGCCATTCCCCCTTGTCCTGTCATTACAGTTCCTGAGGAACAGTCCCTCTCAGACTTCCCTGTAGCCCCTTCAGACACTGGAAGGTGCTGTGAGATCTCCACACAACCTTCTCCAGGCTGAACAGCCCCAATTCTCTCAGTCTGGTGACAATGCTTTATGAGACAAACTTCTCCAGGTATCAGCAACTAAATAAGCTAGATCTGTTTCACACCAGCTTCTGAAAAGTATTAGAGAATTAATTTTATATCTGAATCATCAAAGGTAGAATTCAAGAAGTGACAAAGATTAAACTTTCCGTGACAGGGCAGAGTCTCAGCTGCTTTCTGAGCTAAGATTTTCAGTCTGGCACCAGCAGCCACGACACATATCTTAAGCTGGAGGGAAAAATGTAGAAAAGACTACAATATTTAAATTCAAATGCCTGGTCTAGTGGAAGGTGTCCCAGCAACTGGAGAACAACCCCGGTGTAGTGCAAAGGTGGGGATGCTTCCGGGTGAGAGCTGCACTCCACTGGTGGGAATTTGTTCGGCGTTGGACTCTTGCAGGGTTATTTTCCTGTTGGTTGAGGCAGAGGAGAGGCAGGAGGAGGGAAGGCTGTGAGCAGCAGTCGCAGGAGCTCTCGTGGCTGGGTGTGATGCTCTGAGTGCAGCTGGCAGTGCGGGCGCAGGAGGGCCGGGCTGCTCTTGCCCAGCTCCGGCACTCCCTAGAGCAGCGAGTGCCCTATATCTGCACAGAGCCACGGGCCAGGGCTCTCGGAGCACAGTGCCAGCCCGAGTCAGGAGGAGCAGCAACGCAAAAGTCTGACAATGAGAGCGGCTCAGAGAGGGCACTGCAGAAATCCAACACACGCAGCCATTTCCTGAGCACGCGGAACAGCTCTGCCAACATAAAAAACCCAAACCAGGGAAAGCAGATGGGATAAACGTGGGATCTCCACCTATCAGCACCAGCCTGTGTGCAGGGGTGTGATTAAAAGCTGTGGCTGTGACTAAAATCACTGCTGTCTGCTGGCTCCAGAGACATCTCTCTGCTGCCTCTCATTCCCAGGGGATAACCGGCCTGTGCCTTGCAATCCTGACCCCTGCCTCGAGTGAAGGTCAAATGGAGAGTGGAACAAGGACTGCCTGTCCTCCCCTGAGCAATGCTATGACAGAAAGAAAAAGACTAATAAAGACAAAAAGAAAAAATGCCCAAGGAAAAAACAGGAAGAGATCCCAGGTAGGAAGTCACAGCCGTGAACAGAGGGCTGGAACTGTCAGATGTGCCTGAACCTACAGTAACCGGCTTTTAATTCCCACTAAAAGGAGTTCTACAAATCCCAGGTGATTCTCTAAGCCTCAAATTTACTGGAGAAATATTTAATTGACTAGCAGCTACTGGAATAAGAGAGGTTGAAAACACAAACAGTGTTTAGGAACTCCATCAATAATAAAATCCATATAAATGTTTTTCACTTCATCCTGTCAGCATGTAGCCAGTGACTGTATTTAGGAATAAGTAAATAATTTCCTTGGTAATTTTGCTGCAACTGAATAAAATTAAATGAAAATAATTCCAGGTTAACTGAATTGCCTTCTGTGAAACACAGAAGTACAGCCAGGTCAGGGCAGATGCTCAGCACTCAGCAGGTTCTGAACTCACCTACCCCTGTTAAAGGTGGTACCATGTTTATTTTAGGTTACATTCCTTTAAAGTTTCAATTAAATAAGCAGCTGCCAGATTTAATCCTCTTGGATCATCTTCTATTAAGTTGTATACAGACCTATTTGTCTTTTAACCCCATCCAACAACATAATTCTCGTAACTCCTAGTCTAGAGTTTTCTCTAAGGAACTAAAGTAGATGTTACTGCATCCCAGAGGATATGCATCCTACACAGAACATTCCCAATCTGATTCTGATAAAAAATAATCAAGATTCAAGTGCTGATATCAGGAACTGCTAATTCAACATTCATCTCCTGTAAAGCTGCAAAGTTCTCAAATTCTCAAATTTTGCTGCTTCCATGTTTGTTTAGAATAATGCTGGAAGGTAGCAGCAAAAAAAAAAAAAAGAAGAAAGAAAATTGAAATTAAGCAAATTTAGAGTAAATACAAAGAAAAGTTCTGGGCAATAATGTGGTGCAAGACACTTTATTTACCTGCTTCAAGTGTGTCGGTGCAGACTAATCCACCTGAATCCACTCATACTCCGAGGACAGGTGGTCTAATGCCATGCTCATCTTCAAACACCTGAAGTTCTTAATTAACACTGTTATTTGGGAGAGCTGTCTGTCCAAACCCCAAGGGAATGTTCTTATTTTCCTCATCTTCTATCACAAGAGCCCAGTCTACCCATCATCATTACCTTCAGCCTCCAGGGCGAGGCCATGGCCTACCTGGAGCAGAGGGTCTGCAACAAGCCACTGTCCCTCTCGCTCCATGGGGGCTGCACTTCCCTGCGCCTAAAACTGCCCAGATCAAGGCTCCTGGGCCATTTACATTTAGCAGGGCTTGTGCAGACCGACCGTGCTGCCTTTTCTGAGAAGCTCTGGACTCCACCACACGACCTGAACCCCAAGAGCAGGGAGGTGCAGGACCCTAAATTCATCCCAAGATCCAGACGTTCACTCAGCACTGTGAGTCTAGGTCAAACACAGAGCAGAACCGCCTGATGCCTCATTTAAATATTCAGTGAACACTGCAAAGATTAACATTTCCTCTCTTGAATATCTAAATATTTGCCCACAATCCCCCTGCTAATGAGCAAAGACAAGTGCTGGTAAGTGGCAAGCAGCATCAAGCCTCGAGTCAATCAAACGCTCCAACAGCCCCTTCAGCACCACCACAAGGCCCAGCGAGTGACATTCGGAGCTGGTGGCTTGCAAATGGCCCTTCTCTCCCGCTAACTCTCCCCCCATCACACATCCACACACATTCCTCCCTCTCCACCCCCTTTTCCGCTCCATGACCCACTCGGGGGCATAAAAAACTGGTACTGAGAAACCTGCCAACTGCTTTAGACTTTGGAACACGAGCTCGGCTCCTGTCAGCTCCGAGCCTGCCGCACAATGGAAAACATTACACATTTCTCTCGCTAACGACCGCGCTGCTCATTTACATGTCTTAGGCAAACACCAACAAGGTCGCAGCCAGAAAAGCGCGGTCAGGAGCGCTACTGCTCCTGGCAAGAGGTTGGTGCCTGGAAAAGGGCTGCACGGGAAGCTCTTTAAACACCTTGGAACATGTGCTAAGCTGCTGAAGTATGAGGTGTGGTGACAGCAAGGTGTTGAAACAGGGCTTTTAAAAGCTGCCAGTCATCATTAACACGTCTCCGCAGAGCACTGGCAGCCGAGGCAAAGCCAACACCCGGAGCATCTTCTTGGAGGGCGGGTGGGGAGAGCGGAAGAGAAGAGGGAGCAGGTGTGGGAAAGACAAAGGAGGAGTACAGAGTCCTCCACAGGGGGTTTTCCCTCTTGGCCTCACGATCAGAAGTTGCCACCCGGCTCCTCAAAGAGGTGATGAGGTTGCGGCTCTTCGGGAGCTCCTGTGCCACGTGCCTGGACAACCTGCAAGGCGAGCTGTCCCTGGTGGCTTCCTCTGGGAGTTTCTGACTGTCCTTGTCCTTGCTGCTGTGGGGATCAGGTGTTCCTATCACCAGTGGGGTTTGGGAAGCAGCCGCCACAAAGCCAAGCCACTGCAGAGCAGGGAGGGAGAACCCACCAGCAGCCACTCGCTGCAGGCCCAGAGCAAGACCCACGTTCAGGTTTCCCATTCTCCTGTTACTCCTGGGCCCCCTGCAAAGAGGCACAATCCAAATTCTGCAATAATATCTCCTTGTCCAAATGTGGTACTTACTAATTTTTTGACAAAATTTTGATTAGTAATTTTGCCAGCTGCATGCTAATCCTAGCGTCAGTCCAAACTTTCAAAAAAAAAAAAGTTTAAACTTGTTCAGCAACTTTATAGAAGACCCAAATCATCACCACAAAGTCTTGAGCACAACAGCACTAGCCCTGATCTGTTCCCCACAGAACATTTTTTTCTGTTCATTTTTTTTGAAGTATCCAGCACTATAAAGTAGCTGGATTGGAAAGTTTGTGTGAATTAAAAGAAAACAGCCCCATCCAAATATAATTCGATCTCCTAAGAGTCTAAAACTGTATCACGCATCAAAATCTTAAATATTTATTTGAAATTATACACCCTAGTTATTCCATATTCTAAATCTGTGCAGCAGAGAGGCTGTAATTGTAATGGATTTAATAAAAGCTATCATATTCCATAATTCAGCAGGAAGATTATGCAGAGCCCCGAGATGTAACTAAGAATAGCCAAGTTTCTTCTTGTTGGTAATTGTTCTAAGAACTAAAAGAAAAAATTTATACATCTCTCTCCTGCTCTTTTTTCTGCCTGAAGTACTCAAGAACCACCATGTCCCATCAAGGTGCAGAATGCTCTGTTCCCCTCCTTTATGAGCTTTATTATTTCATTAACCCATAACAAGCACAGCATTCCTCAATATCTCACAATTTTTATCCCCAGGTTTCCAGGAGGGAAGCGAATCCCTACGCAAACCCAACTCCCCCTAAAAATCCCACCTTCTGTGTGATGCTGATTGACCTCCTGATCTCACAGCTTTGGGGCCCACAGTCCAGTCTTGGACAAACCTGATTGAGGGGCAGGGGTTCCGAATGAGTTTCCAGATGAAGGAGAGGCACAGAAAACTCAGCAGTTTCCCTGGCAGGAGCAGCAGCAGGACCCAAAAGCTCCAAATAACCCATTCCACGCCTTGTCCTGGGTGGTGGGGACACAGCAAGGACAGGGATGTCACGAGCTGGCTGGGTTGTAAGACACAAGATACAAGTCCACGGGGACACCAGGCTTCATTAAACCTGCTGCTCATGCAAAAACTTCTTTCTTTATTCTTTTGCTTTCCTATTCACACAGACTAAGTAAAACTGAAGCACTAAAAGATAAAAAGCACTATATTTTTAAAGAGTGATTATGGGGTCTAGGTAGTGAATTACCCTTCAGAAAAGTCTAAGTAGAAGTGACTTGCTTAAAGATAACAAATAAATTATTGAATCACGTCTTTCAGCATCCAGATTTTTAGCAAAATCACTAAAAATGCTCTATTAATTCTTTTCTTACCTGTGGATAATCATTACCGGAGAAGAAAGGTGAGAATAAAAATAATTAATACAAAAAAAGTGAAGCCCCTTCTTCACTTTAGAAGGGGAGCCAGGGAGATGAAAACTGACATCCAACTTTCTCCTTCTCCTGCTGTATCTCCTACACTTGCCCACATTCACACACACCGTAAACAGCTTCATCAGGGTGATGGATATGTGCCACACCCGTTCCCAGCCCCCTTTAGGGAGGTTTTCCTCACCCACCTTCAAGGCAGGGGCTGTGTCTTCATTCTGTGTCTGCAGAGTCCTCAGCACAACGAGGCTGGGCCTTTAGGCACTATAATGACAATAAATAATCATAATTCAGGAGCGAGATCCTTTCAAATCCCAGACTTGCATTCTTCCGAGCTTCCCAGCACACATAAATACCCCTCCACACCCTCCTCCCTTTGTGAATGTGACCTCTGCTCCTCTTTAGAGCTGAAACCCTCTGTTCCTGCAGGCTGCAGCTCGGAGGGGGATTCCCCAGAAAGCCCAGTGGGCCAGGTGGGATGGGATGGCCATTAATCTGTTCACACCTTGTCAACGAGGGGCCTGATCTGAACACATCCTCCCTCAGCTTTAGGAAATTCCCGCAGAGGATGGCACGGGAAAATGAGGAGAAGCTGTGCAGAACTGAGGAGACAGCGAGGAACACCTGAGAGTGCAGGACACAGCTCAGTAAAATCCTGGGACAGGGCGTGACCAAGAGGAGCTTTCCCCTGCCCTTAGATTTGGGGCCACCCTAAACACTCGGAAGGTGTTGTTAGTGAGTCCCAGAAGAACCACAATCTCCTTTTTATCTCCAGAGGGAGATGACAAACCCCAATGACTTTGATAAGACTGTGCCCCGTAAACACCCGACTGGAGCTGCTTCAGCAATGCCTCCACTCCACCCAACAAGTCCTCTCCTCTCTCCCCTTAATTCCAGCACCATTCTTTGCCCCTCCTCTGCTCTTTTCTCTCAGTTAGAACTAATGGTTTTACCACATGTTGGAAGGCAGCAAAAGGAAGTGGTGAAGTGACGAATGGGAATGTTCATGCTTTAATTTATTATGACAATCGTGCCCGGGTCCACAAAGTAAACTGAGTCAACAGAGAAGGACTTTGTGCCAAGTTATTTATCCACTTCACTAACTGGGGGATCTTTTTTTCCCTAGCCAGCCATGAGGCTGGTTAAACTCATCAACTTTATTGATGAGCAGAAGTAGCAGGGAATTTTCTCACAAAATATGTTGATGTTTAAAAACTTAGATTCATCCAAACCAAAACCTTTTTTCTAGGAATCGTTTGGTGTCACTAAACTTCCAGATGCAAGGGGAAAAAAAAAGAAAAAAAAAAAGATTTGTGGAAAAAAAATCCCAAATAAGCAAAACATGCTTCTTGAACAGTCACTGAACATTTGCTTTCTGTTCAAATGAGCTTTCCGCGCAATTTAATTAAATTTTGAAATGTTTCATTTTGATTTTTCCCTTTTTCTCAGCTTTACATAGAGATGACAAAATAAAACATTTCAAGTGAGCAAAACTTAACATTTTTTCCTCTTAGCCTGTCAGCACTTGACATTTTTCAGGATTTTTCACTCCAGTCTGGCACAAGGCAATTTTCCAGCATCTCCGTATTTCCCATCCAACCACACTGAGGAATGCATCCCATTAACCCCAGTGAATTTTGCCCAGCTACACAGAGCTGGCCAGAATAACTGGTGGACAAACTGGTCCAAACCCTGGACTGTTCCTCTTTGCAGGAAGGCCACAAGACCAAATCCTGCCCAACCCACCGGAGCAGAACACGGCACTCATTCCTTTATTTCTCCAACCACACAAAGTCATTTCGGGGGAGGCCATGGTTCAGCCCAGGTCCTGTACCCAGCTGTGATGATGTCTAGGAAAGACCTGGTAACAGGACAAGCAAGAACTGTCATTTCAGTTTTCAGAGGCAGAAGAGGTTCCTTTGGATTTAACTGCATGCAAAAGACCTTTTTCCAAGGAATTTATTTTTACCCCACTTTACCCTTGGTTTTTTTCTGATTATTACAGTCAGACCAATCTCAGGGTGTATTCTCAGGAGAATCACACTCAATGGAGGTCACAGAATGACTTTTTCTGGCACAGGTAGGATCTCAGCTAACTACAGATCTGATTTTCAGCTACTGCACGTCAAGGGCAAGGTAGAGCAGAGCGGATAAAGCCCACCAGAGTAAAAAAATGCTGAAGACCTTTAGAAAACAAACTCTCCACAGAGAGGGTGAGAGAAGAGCGTTCCTGCACACGGAATATGTGCCCTGCAGCCTTCCCCTCCCATCCCGAGCAGGGCCCTGCAGGACACCCCTGTAAAACATGGCTCTCACACTGAATCACATTCCAACACCGTGACACAGCCTCCAAAGCAGCGTTTTAACAACCTGCTGGGCAAAACAAGCAGGCATTGTTTGCCATCCTGCCCGCACAAACCCTGCCTCTGGAGCTGGAACGTGCCCACATCTGGGTGGAGGACACAGGACTTCCCCACACGCATCACACCCCAGAGAGGAGAACGGGCTCTGATCCCTTTCAGTCACCAGCACCGGAGCAGCCAATGCAGACTCAAAGTCCCCAGATGATTTCTGTGCTCTCCCAGAGTATTTTTCAGAGGTTACAAACATTTCCGTTGTGAAGCCCTTCCTTGCTACACTGCATCTGCTGCTGAGCCCACCTGCAGTGCCTCTGAGCGCACTGAGTGGGACGTCTGAAGGGCTGATCCATGGATCTCTGGGTCATCAGCGGGGTTTGGTTCTTCAATAAATAAGTCTTGGCTAATGGACCTCAAATTGTAATTGCTCAACACCCAGGACAGAGAGCACCGTGATGTTCACAGTGTGCAGTCTGCCCATAACGGGGTTCAGGATGTGGGTGAACCCTCCTGAGTCCAAGTGAGCTCAGCACCTACTCATTTTTATACTCCAACGACATTCCCCCAGGTTTTAGGTGGTCAATCCACTACTGGCATTAAGGACATGGTGTTTGAGCAGCGTATACGGAGACCCCTTCACTGCCCCCAGGGTGAAGCAAAGCCAAGCCAAGTTCCAGGGAGAACCTCCGTGGTCCTGCCACACACATCTCTGTTATCTCCAATGGGAGGGCCATGGTTTGCATTTGTTGAAGTTTGTGTTTCAGACAGGCTGCACAATCAGGCAAACACCACTCAGGCCGTGTTTTCAAACCTGACATCCTTGACAGATGGAAAGCTGGGGCTGTCTGTGAGAGGGGAAGGAAAATGAGATTGACCTCTGAGATTAGAGGTTAGGTATTTTCCACTGCTGTTGGATCACTACAGGCGAGACAATAAACTCCACTCCATTTTATCATAAATGGAAAGAAACTGGCATTTCCAGACCATCTGACCTGTTTTGGATGGCTCCTTTAAGGTAAACTGTCTCAGCAATGTCTTTTCACCATTGCCAGTGAGGTTGGTCCAGACGAGACACCACAGGCTGCTGAGCAAAGCTGGGCAGTGAAACCCAGCCGGGTGTGAGGGCCTCGGAGTGGTGATGATGCTCCAGCTGGGGCTACAGCTCCTTCTCAGCATCCTCACACAACCCCAGAGCTACATCCTCAAAATCCATCCAGGGCTGTTGTTTAGTATGGCCCTAAAACATTTGGGGTTTTGCTCCATCTCTGCAAAACACATGTGCCACTGTCCCTTCCCAGATTTGTTTTGGGAATATTGTGATGTAATAGGTTTGATCTAGGAGGGATTAAGATGAGGAGTCACGGGGAGGCAGATTATACAAGTTGTAACAGCTACACTAGGGAACTATGCAGACCCCAGTGACAGCTCCTTTATTCCAAAATAAGGGCCTTTCTCAGTCTCCTTTTACAATTTCTATAACTTGCTGTCCTCTGGAGGAGATGCTGGACTTCATCCAGTCAGTTCACCTGCAGGCAACCTATGGAACTGTTTCTCTGGCACATGTACCAAGTGGCACAGTTTACCTTTGGTGCAGCATCCCTCAAGTTGCAGCTCATATGGTGAGAAAGCAAATCACTGCAATAAGATTTTCCTCTCTCCAATAACACTAAGGAGTTACAGTTCATAACTTCCAACTGAATTCACTGTACAGCCAAGCGTTCCTAATGAATTCCCCTAATGATCATGCCCTAATGTTTGACTTCATTATGTCACTTTTGCAATAGCTGAAGTACAGAAGAATGTGTCTTTCTTTCAGTAAGGATCACTCAACACTCTCCCTCCTCTTAAAGTGTATGAAAGTGCTGGCCCTGGGGAAGCCCCCTCCTTCCCATCCCATGCCAGAAGGAAGTGACCTAGAGAACAGCATCCCAGAGGAGGGCCTGCCAACTGGTCTTGCCCAAGCCTTTTCCCAAAACCTTTCTTTCCTTCACATATCCTAAACAATACCCTTCAGATATCCCAGGGAACAATACCCCAGGAAACTTGGCTACTCACGTCCTCGCCTTTCCATCAGGGATGGTGCAGAAATGCATTCCCAGCTATTTCCAGCTTGGAAGTGCTGAGGTAGAAAAGCTTGAGGCACTTAAAGAGTTTCTTTAGGGGGAAAAAAAAAAGAAAAGAAAAAAAAGAAAAAGACCATTGTAGGGTTGAGAGACTCAGAATTAAAGATGCTCCTGACGTTTTTTCCTGTGCATTACTCAGCCCAATCTGTTTAATGGGTCTTCATCAGAGATTGTGATTGCTGATTCGGGCTGGCGACATCATTCAATCGGACATGGCTTTGAAGCAGAATAATTATTTCCCATCTTCCAAAAGACCATTTAATTCATGCTCCCCAATCTCTGGGAACAGATAACCCACAGCCCTTTTAGTTCATTAACTCTCTGGGGCTGTCATCAAAGGATTGTCAGCTGCTCAGGAGTTTGCAGAAGAGAAGTGGCTGAAAGCTGCAATGTCCCTTTCACCCATGGATTCAGCATCTCCTGCCATGGATCCTGCATCATCCAAACAGCTTCCCAGAAAGGGGAGGGGAAAAAGGGGAGACACACACCTTTTACTGCCTCTCCTTCTTCTCCCAGACCAGGATCAAGGCAGTGTAACCCTGCAGCTGCTGTGCTGAAGAGAACTCAATGCCAACAGAGAGAGAAACCAAAACCAGACACCACCAAGGCCCTGGGGAAGGCAGTGGGGATGGACCAGCAGGAGCAGTCGCTGTGCTGGTGTGAGATTCAGCAGGACTGGCTCAGCGGAGGGATGACACCATGGCTCACAGGGAAATCCAGAATCTAGGCCATGGAATCACAGCAGGGGAGCTATCACAGCTGGGCCATCTGCACCAAATCCAGAGGTCAAAAAAGTGAAATTTAGCAGAAGATTATTTTCTTACTTCCTTCCCCCTCTCCACAAATATCAGGATGCTTTGAAAAAAAGGAAGACAATAAGTGAAACTCTTGCCTGAAGACAAGAGCAGAGGTTAGTCCTGGGAAGAGCCAAGAGCTATGAACCCGGCTCTTACGATCAAACTAGATTTAAAAACACTCTGCAAAGTAGAGAAGTGCCATCCTTCCACCTTTGTGAAACAGGGGGACTGAAGTTCCAAGTGGTGGGACCTTCAGTCAGGAACTTCAGACCCAGCCAGGGCCTAATGTCAAGTCAGGATACATCTCATGTGTCCTGCACCCTCATCAACATCTGTCTCTGACCTCAGACACCTCCACCCCAGAAACTTTGAGCCCTGAGTGCACTTGGAGCTTTTTGTGTAAGATGGGAAATGAACAGGCATTGCAGAGCAAAAGCTCCACCTCTAGCAGAGTCTGAGTGGAAAGAATTTAGCTAAGAGGCTTCAGTAAATCAGCCCGAAGCCTCCTTTCCTTGGCTTGTATTATTCATCTCCCTATCCCCTTGACCACACTAAATTCTGAAAGGCATCTTGGCAGTATGCAAACATGGAGGGGGAGTTTATTGAAAGTACTAAACATGTTCTAATTGTTTTCTCCTGCACTACTCTGCTAAAACTCACTCTGCCGTGAGCGAAAGCCGAGCTGGACAATTACTGGGGCACTTGAAGCAATCATGCCCTTGATATATGGGAAGTGGGGAAGTTTAGCGGAGTGAGGACCTCTTCAATTCCTATCTTTGCTTTGCAATCATTTTGCCAGTCAAAAAAGACATTGTCTCATATCTCCAGCAGCAGCAGAACACAATAACCTTGTGCCCCTAATCACAGGATACCATGATGTTCGCCTGAACAATACTCACTAAAAAGCTTTGAAAGTGATAAAGTGCTATATAAATATTCAGTTGGACTGCAATTAAATTTTTGGCATGTGGTTTACACGTAAGTGAAGAAATACCATCAATAAAAGTCAATACACTCCTTTCCCCCTTTCTCTCCCTCTGCCTTTCCTTCGCTATTCCCCAGATCTCTGTCAGTGTTCGCTGAATTTTCATAAGGGAAAAAATTACTTCCTAAAATGTTCAAAAGCTTTCCCTTGGTTTGTTATTAGAGCAATTATCTAGCATAACACAGTGAAATAGCACAAAGTATTCTAATGGGAAACAAATGTGCCAAAGAAGTGACCAAACTTGGAATCTTTATTGAAAAATGAGGGGAAAGCGATTAGCTGAAGAGGCAGCAACGGAAAGATTTTCCACCTGGCCTTGGGCAACACATCAAACGGAGCTCAAAAGGGTGCTATTTATAATTGTTGTCTGGCTGGCTGTGGAGCCCTGTCTGTCTGTCTGTCAGTCTAGGCCCTTTTCTGCCTGTGCCTCTCCTCTGCCACGTGTCCCGTCCCCGCTGTGTTTACACAGTGCAGGAAGGATGCTGCACTCCAGAACAGCTCCGTGGGGTTCAGGGGAGGCACAGGGGTGTAAGCCAGCACAAAAGTCTGCCCCACACACTGTGGTTTCTTTCCCCACATGTGCTCAGCTTCTCCTGCAGTACGGAGGCTTTGGGGCTGTTTGTGTTACCACAGAAGGAGACACAGGCAGAGCGAGGGCTCACCAGAGCGAGTCCCAGATAATGGGCAACACCTTGCCTGGTCATTTCCCTCCAACAAAATCAGTTCAACAAAAATGTTGCCAGATCAAGAAGGCCCGATTTCACCTCCACTTCATTGTGATATAAACACCTATGAAACTTGCAGGTCAAAGGCCCATCAATCTCAGCAAGTTTGCTTTGGCGTAATTCTAGAAGCAAAGACATTTTGCAAGTACTGAGATGATTATTAAGCACATCCAGAAAATTTTTAGGACCTCTTGTATAACAGACAAAGGAGAAGAAAGACTCATAAAAGCAATTTCTCACTACTCACTAATGCTCATTTAACTTAAATTAAACTCATTTAACTTAAATTAAGTGAAACAGTTCTCCTTTAACTGTTTCACTTAATTTAAATTGAGGAATTAAAAAAAAACCACTGAGAATCTAAATCCTCAGCTAGAAATCCGAAATCATAGTGATTTCTCATAGCTTCATTGAGGCCTTTGGAATGATACAGCAACAGAGGAACTGCTTTTCTTGTGAGAGGTAATGAACTCCACAACACAAACACAAATGGACCAGCAATTGAAAAGAGGGTCTGAATCAGTAGTTTGCAAATACCACTGTGGGTTAAAATTCACTCCCATAAGGTATCCAGGAAATAAAAGCAAGGAGAACGTTTCTATCTGAATAGAAACCAGGGATGTTTAGTGATGGAGCTGTGAAAAACAATGGGCAGCACACTGGCAGGCAGCACCGCTCTCAGCAAGAGATTTGGCCCTGCTCAGAGACCCCAGAGACACACAACCCCCCACGGGCATGCCACAGCTTCATTAACCAAAACAGGCACTTTTGAAGTTCAGGCATGAAAAATAAAGCCTGATTTTATCTCTGCTAGATTCCATTTGCCCAAAGATGCCCAAACCTCAAAAGGGGTCAGATGTTCAGTACAGATAATCACACAAAGTTTGGGTGTGTAGCTGAAGTCTATCCAAATTCTCCCAGGCTCTCGAAGATGAAGGGTGGGAAACCTCATGAGAAGAGTTAAGAGACACCAACAGAAGCTTTCTGGTACATTCTGCTTTCACTCTGATCATAAATACTGCAAGAGCAGCCTTCGTTGTGGTATTTTAATGTTTCCAATCTCCAAGTTCCCTCAGCTCTGCTTAGGACAATGCGTTTCTAAGTGCCCACGCTCTGCAGGTGAAATTCCATGCCTCTGTTGGAGAGCACTGTGCAGCAGGAAGCATCTCTCCCCTCACTCCCCTCATTTCCCACACAATCCCAGTGATCCAGGGATCACAGACTACCTCAAGTTGGAAGAGACCCATAAGCATCACCAAGTCCAGCTCCTTGCTCCTCACAGGACCACCTACAGCTAAACCTGGCTGAGAGAGTTTTCCAGATGCTACTTAAGGCTTGGTGCTGTGACCACCTCCCTCAGGAGCCTGTTCCAGGGCCTGATCAACCCCTAGGTGAAGGACCTTGCCCCACCCCTCAATCTGAGCTTCCCTTGATGTAGCTTCACTCTGTCTCCTCGTGTCCTGTCACAGGGGTGACGCTGTGCCTATGTCACTGTGAGGAGCAGGACAGCAAGAACAAAACCCACCTTGATGCTCTGTGATCATGAGGGTGAACACAGTCCTCTGCCCATTTTGGTGCCCATTTAAGTATTCAAAGAAAGACAAAAAGCTGGAATCAATCTCTGACCTCACGAAATCACTCTCTGAATAATACGGCTGCCGGAGAGAATCCAGGGGTCAAGAAATCTGGAAAAGAATCACCTGTTCACAGTCTTCCTTCAGGACAGGCCGAAACCTGTTTTTGAGAGTAACCTACAGCTCCTTTATCTCCTTCCCTTACTGGCAGATCCTAAGGCCCTTCTCCTTTCCCCAAAACCAACCTCAGCAGCCCCCAGCTACCCCTCACACTCTGGACCATTCACACATTCACTCCTAGCACTGAAGGGTGACTGCACAGGCAGAGTTTGCCAGGAGACAATGGCTTTATTTTCTCTTCTCCTGACAGAGTTCATTATGGGATGGGATACGTGGTGTGAAACAGAACAAACATCAGCAGCATAAACCCCAGTGGAAACCATAAATCTTGAACACATCGTCTGGATTCTTAATTCCAGTTGCAGGAAAGCACCTCTGGCTCCGTAACTGGCTGAGATGCTCAGACTGTCTTAATCAGCCTCCTGACCACCATGTGTGCTCAGAGAAATGGTGTTACACCAAAAAAAGACCTTTTATAGCTTTCAGAATAATTTTGGAACAAACGAGAATGGTCCCAAAGGAGCTCCAGGGCAGGTGAAATGCTGTGAGAGCAGCCCAGCTAATGCCATCACCAGTCTGGAGCTGCTCTGTAATGTGGAACATTACATGTGGAGCGCTTTCCTGGTCATCTGCTGCTCATGGCAAAGCTGTTTCATCTCGTCTTTCTCCTGACAGATCCATCTTTCATAAGGCCATCACTCGTATCTACCTGTGTGACCTTAGAGCAGAGCTGCACTGGGGTCTCCCCAGGCCTGCCCCGGTGAGGGAACACTCGGTTGGAGTGACCCTGGAGCTGTACACGCACACACCTCACTGAAGGCGGGTAACTGCACTGGGGTCCAAGCACGGCTGGCTGAGCAACTGCAGCTTCTGTTTTCCTTCAGACTCCCCCTTTGCCTCTGGTCTATTGGGATTGCGAGCTCTGTAGGACAAAAAAAATGTTTCCCTGAGTGTTTACTCAGCAGCCAGGCTCCATCGAGGCAGGGCCTGGAGTCCCCAGGAATGCAGAGAAGTGTTATCTCTCCAAGCTGTCCTCAACCTGCTGGGGACAGTGATTTACTGTCTGCAAGGGAGGTTCTGGTAGAGTGCACAAGCTCTGAACTGACTTCACACAGAGCCATTCCCTCATGTGCTGGGCCCTGACTAGATCAGGAGTGCAGACAGCAAACCGTAAGTAGCTCACTAACTAAATAAATAGAGGAGCAGTATTTCAGTCACCTTGGATACTTGTCTTTAGGGGAAACCTCCAGCTTCCTCTCCTGTTTAGGGCCATGAGAAGAAATAGCAAAGTCCAGGGAATGAATTGAGAGCCTATGTCTAGCCTTCCACTTTCATTGGTGCTGGTTTTCCATGACGGTAACACACATAAACCTTGCTACTGCTGGTAACGGCACGAGGAGTACAAGACTAATGATAAGACTATCTATATTTTGGAGTTATTCACCGTGGGATTTTTGATATGTTGAATGTAACTGGCAGCTTCTATGCCTGGGTCTCAAAGTATACTCCAGGCATTCACAAACACGTTCCCAACACTTCCATAAATGAAAGTTTCATCTTTGTTCCCAGCACGTGTGTTTAATTGGAAGTGCCACAGCATGCGCATGGAAACCGAGATGAAAATCAGGAGCCACCTCAGTGCTCTTTGCCAAATCAGAAGCAGGTAATAACTACTTAGTTAAAACCAGGCCTTAACGTAGGAAATCAGAGGAACAATTAGCTCAGTTAAGCTCCTGCACACCAGCCTAGAAACTCTTCATGAGTAACTCCTGTAGAGTGTCTCCCTCTGAAAGGCACAGAAAAGGCCAGAAAGTTCCAACAATGCCATGACAAGATAAGGGAACTGTCACGCTGCCTCCAGCAACAAATCCACTTTAGCCACACTTTCCCAAGGGACAATGCTGTGGGCAGAACGGAGACTGAGGAAAACTAACCAGGGAGTGAGGAGAAGAAAAGCACAATTTGTTCTCAACTGGACACAAAGACTGAGGTCCCTCTGCCATGAATATCCATCAGCTGCCCAGTCTGGGGAGGAGAGCAGAAACAGGCTCCTAAAATCTTTCCGCATGCAGAGAAGGCACAGCAGTTCCACGGGTTTTCCAGCACGCACCCAAAATGTTCTCACTGCTTTTCCTCCTTTCCCTCCGTGGCTGCAGCCACTGAAGAGCTCATAGAGTCACTCACTGGGAAATGTCTCTCTTTGGGATGCTACAGGTTCTCACTCTTCCTTTATTTCCCCCCCATTTATTTCACAGATGGACTTCTAACAGCAAAACGTAGAGAATGGGCCCACCAGGAAACCAGTGAGACCAGTACGGAATGAGAACTGCCTCCACACAGCCCTTCCCAGCCACGCTCCCACCCTCACTCCCAGTAGCAGCAATCCTGCTCTTTCCATCCCTGATGGAAATGAACCCTGCTGGGTTACACAAACACATGGAGCTCAGAAGATGTCACAAGTCTGACCTCTGCCTTCCTTTGCTGGATTTCTCAGCATTTGAGGCTGGCTGTCGAACAGAATAAACGATGGGATGCACTGAGAGCAACATCAATGAGCCCAAAGGAATTCTGGCCAGACACAGAAGACAACAAAAGCCTGTGGAAATGATCTAAGGATGTCACTTGGCAACCTTACGATTATTGTCTTGTTTTGTACGTATTGGGTTTGAAAAGCTGATAATTGTTCTCGTGTGCCAGTGGAGATTAGAAAACCATTTGTGTTGGTATCAAAGGAGACAAAATCTTTTTCCACCCTCTTCAAGAAGAGGGGCAAAATCATCTTTCTAGCAGGCAATGTCTCTTCTTGTGAGACTCCACTGAAACAATGGAGTCTTATCAGTGATGAATTTGGTTCATTGTTTTCACGGGATTAATGCCAAAATGGGGATAAATGTGCTGCTGCTGTTTGCATCTCTGGTGTGAGCTGTAAGGTAAATAATGCCCCAACATGGTCTCCCTTCAGACAAACATCTGGATTTCTACCGATTGCAATTTAGCTGCATAGACAATGAAGGCATTATTGTTGCAAAATGCATTAGAGGCTTCTATAGCACTGGCCATATTCAAGTGACCTTGGGCAGAACCAACTTTAAAAGGTGGTTTTAGTGCACACAGAAGAAAATTTGAGAGAGGCACCTCATCAGAGCTACTTTTCATGCCACTTACTGAAGTTCTGCTACATCAGCTACCAGACAGTTCTATAGGATTCCGTGGTGAATGCAGCCAGTCCCTGGAGGGGTTTAGAAGTCTGATACAGGAAAAAGAATAAAGTCTTATAAGTCTTGATGGCAGCAAACACACAAAGAGCTGATGTGCTGTACAGCTGCTTTGCTTGTGCGATGGGAACAGCCTTGTGCTGAAGCTGAGCCCCCCAGCCCAACTTCGGGAGCAGTTCTGTGTCAGGGGACTTCATTCCCCATCAGCTGTTACAGCTCCAGCCACTGCAGTAGCAAGGTCACTGCTGGTTTTCCATGCTGTGAGCTCTGATCTAATTAGGATTGGACTGAGACCACCAACTCCTCTCACTCAAGTTACAGATCAACAGTCATTCATTTTTATCAGCTCCTATTATTTTTCTGTTAGCTCTGTGATGAGAATCCCACCCAGTAACCAGCCAGATACTGCATTTTCAACCTTCTGACAGAGTTATTTTTGTTTTTTCTCTATGGAAGAACACTGCACTAAGAACTCTCTTGAACACATCATGTCGGATCCATGCTCAGACAGTAAACTTTGCAAGAGAAATATGTTTACTTTCAGCTGTACTCTTTCTTTGCCTTCCCTATTTTGAGGTCTTTGCGGAGAGGTCAAAGACTGGGGGCCTCCCACGTGCTGGAGAACACTGCTGCAGTGACAGTGCTACTGCTGGCAGCCCTGCTCCCTAGGAACGACTCTGCCACTCACGCCTGGGATTAATCCATGACTCCAAGCAATCTCCAGTGTTTGTATGTTCAGCCTCCTCGTTTTTCTCCCAAGACACTGAGTAGCAGTGTCCATCTTCCCAACAGCCAGGATATCAGCACTATCCCCACACTCCTCCAGTTCAGTGCCTCGCAGATGTTTCTGACCAGAAAAGGACCTTTGGGGACTTGTGTCTAAACTTCCTGTTGGGGTGAGAATGAGATAAAAGAACTGGCCTGATCTGGACTGCTCTAATTTGATTCCCAAGGAGGGAAATCCCTTTTTATTTAATGCATCCTTATCGCCCCAAGCAGTGCAGCTGTGCAGTGGCATTAACCTTGGAGGACACTGGGAGTCACACAGAGGAGCATCCTGCATGGGACTGCCCATAGCTGGACTTTCCCACTGCTTCTCTCCCACCAGCCCCAGGAAGATGCTGCTTCTCCCTTTGACACTGCTCTGAGGTCAGGACTGGTTCCAGCACGAAGAGGAAGCAAGTTGTCAGCATTAAAACATAAACCATCTTAACTTATCACAATCACAGCATGCTGTTAAGTCTTCAGCAAGTGTTTTTCGAATTCACACTGAAGTTGTGAAAGATATCTTCAGACTTCTGTAGTACTTTATGGGGACTATGAAAGGGACTTACTAGATTTTGTCTGCTTAGCTAAATATTTTCAGGTTCTGCCTTCAAACACAGATTTCTGTAAGACCTAAGCTGCTGCTAAAACACTCAAGATCATCTTTTTGACTTACGTTCTTAAATACCATGGAGGTCCATCAGGTGTGTTAGCAGCACACAGAACCAGGGACTTTAAAACCAGTCAGTGACAGGTGTCATTGGGAAAAAAAAAAGGAGAGAGGCTCCTAAGAAGCAAATTCCACTCCTGGTTTTCACAAACATTATTCTTACCCATGGAGTGCTTTGTCTTAGCACTTTGCTTCTTCCTTCCCAGTTCAGTGGCAGTCCTGGTTCCCAGGGAGAAGGTCTCTCTCCAGAAAAGAGCCACATCACACCATGGCTCGAGCAGGAGAGACATTTCCTTCTCTCCGACACAGGCAGTGACAGCCACAGCTCCCAGACAGAGACCAGGCCATGCACAATGATGGGAGAAGCATGTGGTTGCTCCAATTTGGAAAGGGTGGCTTAGCAGGATCAGGGGTGTCATGGAACCACAAGACTCTGAGCCCCACAAACAAGACATTCAGACAGTAGAAAGCAAAGTGAATTAACTGGCAGTGCTTGGCTTAAATTATACTAATGCCACAATGTCAGGCTGACATTCTAAAATATCCACAGTCATCTGTTCTGTCCTGTCTTTGAGGGAAGCAGAATGTGTAGGAACAATGACTGCACCAGGGTCAAGAGCTGAGACTGCTGTTCTTTATAGGACTGGGCCAGAGCCCCCTGCGAGTCCCCGTTCAGAGAGAGCACATCCCAAAGGGAAGGTGGGGAAAGAGAGGACAAGGGCAGGACAGCAGGGGGGTCTCAGCACCACTAACTCACAACCTGGCTGTCAGACAGGTGAATGAGAGGAGGACACACCTTGCTCCCTTCCCAGATGAACCTGCTTCATTCTTTTTTTCTCTCATTCAAAATACACACAGATAGCCTTTGTGCTTCAATTGCATTTTTGGGGAAGGAAAAAACACACTAAATTTTTGTTTCCCATACACTGCTATGCTTCCCTCAGTTGGGGAAAAAAAAAATCCACCTTGAGAAAACAACACCTTGTTCCCGCACATATTGGCACTTGTGCTGCTTCCGTGTCATGTTTGCTCTGTCAAAACAAGTTTTCCTCGCCCCTCAGGGTCAACCCAGCTTTTGAAAACCAAGCTGTCATCTCCAGGCATCATCACTAGCAGTAGCCAGATAACAGACTACGAGTTCACATTCCAGAATGGTTATGACTAGTGATGAATGAGCCAGCTCAGAGACAGCAGGAATTTCCTACAGGTTACACTGACCTTCCAAGGAACACGTTTGTCTGACTTGGGGAAGGCGGCAAAGAGGACACGTTAGGCCAGGGGGGTGAAGGAGGAAAGGGAGAAAACCCTAATTACAAAGGAGGGGATAGTACAGCACAAATCACTGCTGCTCAGGGGATCTATCTGCTCCCAGAATGCTGCAGGTACCTTACCCAAGGTTAAATGAAATAATTACGTGTTAAAACAGGGTAAAGAGACTAAAAAGTCTTTGCCATTGTTGATAAAGAAGAACTGAGGCAAATGTAGGTTACAGGAAGAGAGGGAAAACCCATGCTAAACGTATAATGGCCTATGGATAAATGCTTGGTCTAAAGACCACCAGCAGCAGGATGACAAAACATCGCTCCAGTCAAAGCACCAAACCCAAGTGTTCATAATCCTAACTGTACAGCTACAGAGACCCTTCCTACCTGAGGCAGAAACCAGACTTTGGAGCACGGAGAAAGCCAGAACCCATTGCTTGGGCTGTGTTTGGTATCTCTGGTGTGTCTGAACACACAACAGGCCAAACAAGCAATGAAATCCACCCCAAATGTTGCATTTCAAACAGCCCAGTCCTCCAGTGCTTGGATGAGATTATGACTAATCCATCAATTGATAGGATCTGCATTCCCAGGATTTCAGCTGCAGCTCTAAACCATTCAGCATAGCTAATAAGCATTAATTCACCATTTATCACTTGCACTTGTAAGTACGAAAACCCAGCCTTCCCCTCCCTCAGTCAGCCTGAAGTATATTCTGTCACTCTCATCCCTACCCTACTCCAGGTACAGCCAGTGCTTGCTGCTGTGAGGTTTTGGGGTCCTGAGAGGACCCCAAAAGGCATTTTGTCATTCTCTGCAGAGCTGTAACGAGGGAACCCCGAGAGAGAAGATAGCACATATCTCTAAGACATACCACATTAAACTGCAGGTGCTGCTGTAAACCCAGGACAAGATACTCTGAGGGTGCCAACCTGCAGAGTTTTCCTAATCCTGTACCAGCCATCAGCCTGAGCCTTCTCATTCATCAGCCCATTTATTAGAGACAATGCAGAAGCAGCAGGCACTGAAGAAGGAAAAATTATCTTTAGGGCTGGTGAGTTTATAATGTTTGGTACAGGCTGAGCTTTTGCCAAATTAAATTTGCTTATTTAACTGGGGACAGAAATGGAGAGTTCAGGGAACAGTACCTGCTTCAGTCAGCTGCCAGAGCTACATATAACACCCTGAATTTTGCAAATACCTTTAAAACTTCCAAGAATTAGGAAGGAGAAAAATTAGGAAAATATTTTCACTTAAAAATTGCATTTTCCCACCCTTTATGACTCAATAATTCTAATTCCTTGCTGAACCAGAAGCATGCTGAGAAAAAAGTTTTGACTGTGCTATTTTAAGATTTCCTTCCACAGCAAGAAAGAGGGAGTGAGAAAAACCCCTTGAACTTCAATAAACATCTCTGAGGGAAAGTTCAGATCTGTTCTCATTGTTTGCTGACCTGATGCCTATAATGCCTGGTTTTAGCGTCATATTAAAAAAACCCCCCAAACTAACAACTTGTTTTCAACCAAAAAAAGACAAACATTAGAAATAAACAGATTTGTTGCCATGAGCAAAGTTTTTCCTGAGATGTAACACAGCACCTAGAGCTCTTGAACTTCCTCCTGGAATGAAAGCACTTCTTGAACTACTGATGTGCTTTTAATGGCTATATATTCAGGCAGTTCATAAATGACAGGGTGACAGCTATTTGTGACCATTCCTGCTGAAGCACAGGCATTACCCAGGTATCCCCTTACCAGGAATTCAGTAACCACCTTGCCCCCTGCCTGTGCTGCTCCTGCTCCCTAGACACATGGAAAACTCCCCTGGACATAGTGGCTATCCCAGAACCTTTCCTCAGGCTTTCACGGAGCACGAGGAATCAATGTGTGGGCTGGGGTTGTGCATTTTCTCCGTTGTTATCTCTCGAGTTTGTGCTTCATCACTTGCCATGGTCAACAAAGACCCTTTGAAGTCCCTCTACACATGAGTGGAAAGTTCCTTTGGAGTCGTGCTGCATGAGGAACACACAGTTTGAGAAGTCCCTGCTCCAATTAGGAGACAGCAGCACTTTGTGAAGGACAGATGTTTCGGAGCAGCAACAGCCCTGCAGGGACCCCTGACTCGAGTCCCTGTGTGCTACAAACACCAAATATAGCCAGCTCTCAGGGACACTGAATAAGCTGTAAAGAATGAAAGTATAATACCCCGTCCCAAAGTGAGAAAGGGGAGAGGATGAAAGGCCAGGATGTTGTCCTTACCCCCAGAAGTCACACTGCAGCTCAGCATTCAGGTCAGCTGTGGTAACATCCATTTTTCCAGTGCTGTAACTATTTCCACTCCTCTTAACCCTCCAAGCATCTCCCCCTCCCCACACTCTACATCCCATCATATGACAAATGAGTTTGACCCTTCTCCAACCCCTCTCTGCAGTCTCTCATGGCTCCGGCACCGTTTGCTTCCTGCCTTTATTAAATCAGATGGGCTGTGTGTGCTCCAAGGCCCAGAGCCAGAGGAACACAGAGACAGGGAATTAAGGGCCATCCTCTCCCGGCCTCCAGGGCTCTGTGTCTTCCATTTCCTCACTCTGTTGCTTCATGAATGTGCCATTCCATCCTTTTTTCTCACTCTCATGATAAAATCACTCCTTCCATCCACCAGAAGGAGAGAAATGCCGGGCTCTCCCCAGCGTCACTCTACACTGCAGGACTGCACTGTGAGCTTTCCAAGGTATTTATTATTGCACTGCCTCACTTTGACAAGGGTGATTCCTTCAGTTTCTGTCCCTTTGCCCACTGCTTATTTCTCTCCTTCTTTCTTTCTCTTTCATTTCCCTGCACCTTTGACCTCTCTATTCCTTCTCCCTGCCCAACCCCCCCCTGACAATTTGCCCCTCTCTGATCACCAGTTACCCATCACTCTAGGGGAGGCCATTATCAAATCTCTGGTCACTAGAGATTTCTAAAATTTTAACTCTGACTTTTGAGGATCTTATTTGCTTCTTATCTCACTGTGTTGAGACAGTTGGATCCCTCTGCTTTCTCACTTGTGTTTGGATGGGATGAAGAAAGACTGAGAGAACAACTCAAGCTAAGCACCTCTTTTGGAAATTAGGAGTTCTTTCAAAGATTCAGCAGGAATGGGTTAGTCTGCCTCATTTCCCAGGAGCTTTGAGAGCCTTGGCTGGGACTTCTGCAGCCAAGAGGACCTGAACACTTCCAGGTGTGTTCTCTTAGGGAGCCCATCACTGGGGCTGTCCCTGCTGATGCTCAATACCTGTTACTGATAATTTTCCAAATGTGGGTATTTCATTTCTAATCTGAACAAAACCAGGTGCAAAAATATCAACATCCTTCGCAAAAGATGAGTTACTTCTCTCTCCAACCCAGGCAGCCCAGTGCTCACACCACTCTGGCAGAACAGCACCAGACTCTCATGCACCCAAGGACAGCGCTCTTGCCACCCCGACAATCTCTGACAGTTCAACATTCCAAAGTGAGAGATTTGTGTCCCCCATTAGAGTAAGTGGGACTTGAAAGCAGATCCTGGAATTGAATTCCACACTTTCTAGGGTGGCGGATGTATAAATACTGCATGGAAGATCAATAAATGATTACTAGCTCTGTTAACAAGTGGCTAATGTCTTGCTACAGACTTTTACAGAGTCCAGTTGGTCAATATGTTGCATTTAACCATGACTTATGATCACCTATATCACATAATAACCATGCCTGTAATATGCTTACACAGTCTATTCATCATGCATTAATCCTTTTACATTTATTTATGAATATACTCTTACTCTAATGTTTCACCAAATGGAGTAATAACAACTGGCCAAAGAAGAAGAGCTGTGCGTTTTGCAGCCACGTTTTACCTGGCCCAAGGAACTGATTTTGAATCACAGGTTCAGTTCAAACCCACTCCTGGAGATTAGACCTGAAGCATTAGTTCAGCCTAACAGTATTCTGAGACTCCCTGATTTCAACGCGAGGGAACACAATGAGCCGTCTCAGAGGTGGACAGCAAAGGAGGAAAAACACCAAGATGCCCAGAGAAGCTGTGGCTGCCCCTGGATCCCTGACAGTGCCCAAGGCCAGGCTGGACACTGGGGCTTGGAGCAGCCTGGGACAGTGGAAAGTGTCCCTGCCATGGCAGGGGAAGGAATGAGATGAGATGTAAGGCCCCTCCCACCCCAACCCTTTCTAGGATTCTCCATCTCCATGATTCTTGGAGGAAAAACATCAACCAGGAATGAATAAATGGAAGCACAGACTCCAGTAATGAAACAAACTATTGCAAATTCTCTGTTAAACGTCTTTGGACTAGAAACTCTAAGTCTCTATGTGCCAACTCCAGCTCTGTCTAGAAAGCCCTTCACTGATGTACCCAGCCACTCAAAGTGAACTTCGTGACTCAACGGAAGGGTCTCCCTTACTCCCTTCTATCCTAACTCTTTCCCATCCTTACCCTTTTTCCATCCCCACCCTCCACATAGATCATGTCAGGTTGATTTTAATTTTAGGTTGATCGATTTAAATTTTACTCTGATTTTTCTCTGTGTGCTTTCACTATCCAGTAAGCAGGAGAGTGAATGTGGCCAACAAACTCTGCTGCACTTTCACTTTACCATTAAACTTGTTTTTGCTGATACCTTTGCTCTGAGTGACCTAAACCACTCATTTGTGACAAACTGGTGACATCTCCGTGGCAGTGCAGAGGAACAGGGAAGCCCTGGACTGTCATCTCCAGTGATGGAACCTTTTCCACACTAAACAGACCCTTGTTTTAAGAGCTCCGGCTCGTACCTCTTGATTCACTGCTCCACCTGTGAGGGATCCTGGACTGCCTCATCCCAGTGTGTTTTCACAGAATAGGTCCAAAGCTTCAGTAATTTATATTAAAATCTGGGCCCTCCACACCCTCCACTCAGCAAAGCCATTAAAACACAAGACTCAGACTACTTTTTTCCCTTCTTATCTCCAGACTGGTGAGTGCACCATCTATTGTACATGTAATTGTGAGGAGTGTTAAGTTTTGCCTATCATCTTAAAAATCAAGCAGTTAAAGGGTATTTCAGAAATACTTAATGGGATTTTCCCACCAGTAAACCCTGTGCTCAATGGTACTTTTTAATAACAGCAGAATCAAAATCTCATTTATGGACTAAGAAGGTTGTACTGAGCCTAACATTAGGGGAGGCTTTGCCAGAGAAAACAGAAGACTTAATAAGAGAAGGGCTCAAGAGTATTAGTAGGAAAAGTTGTGAGCCGCCTACAGGCTTTTTCTCTTCTGGTATCAGAGGGGAAGAAAAGCCCCTGTGGTTGATTCATTATGCCATTTCATTTCTTCATATATAATTTACATGCAATGTAAATATGGTAAATTATTATTTCTGGATTGCATTCTTGGGCCCCGATCCAAAGCCCACTGAAGCTGAGAGAAAGACTTCTAGGTTGCAAAAAATCAAACATTATTGAGAAACAGGCCTGTTCTATGCCAACACTCATTAGAAAGGGGTTCCAGCAAGGGTTAAAGACTCAGGGTCCTGCTCAGCAAAATGTTAAGTACATGCTTAACTTTAAGGTTATGCTGAAATCCCAAGTGGATCTAAAGCACATGGTTAATTGCTTTGCTGAATCAAAGCAAGCACAGATTTTTATCTGAATTTAACTGCTGCGTAATCTGGAATACGGCGTGGCTGACACCACAAGGAACCCTCTTGAAGAGCTTTGGAACTTTCTTATTCTGGATCCATCCAGCCACAAAAAACCCCAAAAGGAATAATCACAATGATGAGAACTGTTTTCTAAGTCAGGGGAAGAAAAAAAAAATTAGTTCTGAATCAGTTTAGCTCTTAGAGGAAGATTTGCATCTGTTTTTCTTTCACATTAACTTCTTTGCTGTTTGGCTTTTCCCATCATGCTGCTCCAGGAGCTCCGTGGGTAAATCCTCCTACCTCAGGAGCAGCAAAAATTCTTTATTTGGGTGGCAAAGCAAAGCCAAGTGTCTGAAATCTCCGTGCCTTCTGATCCCAATAATCCTGTGTTGGAGCAAGATGACCTCAAAGGTCTCTTCAGTTAAAACTTCACAGATCTAACAAGTCTGGCTAACAGCAGTAGTTCAGATGCTGCTCTTGGCCTATCCCCCCCCACCTTTGGCTCACCTTCATTCTTGCAGCACAGTGGAGAATATCCTCAGGGATGAATGAAGATGCTCTCTTCACCTCTCTAATTCCCTGTGATATATCCAGTTTCTCTATCATTGCATTCTCCCCACACCTGAATTTAAAGGCAACTTCACAACCTTTCATCCTCTCAACACTTTTTGTCAGGTGACAAAAAACAATTAGTCCTGTTCTTGAGGTGAGGAACTCAAAGTCTGGCAAGTTTAACTACGGCCAAACCAGTTCCTGCTCAAGTTACCGTGCAAGTACCAACAGGCTGGCCTGCTCCAACACAATGGCCTTGGGTTTTAATGGTCTTTTAAAAAAATACATTTCAAAACTCACAATACTAATCATAGGAACTTTTAGCATTTTGCATAGGATCACACAGAAAGTTTGTGGCAAAGCAGTGACAATGACTCGGTCATAAATCCACCAAACCCCAGGTTTGCACCTTAACACTGAATCATCCATCCCTTGGGCTCAAACTGCTACCAGCAGGGCCTCTTTAGAAGGACAGGAACATGTCCTGCAGCTCAAGAGCTCCCAAATTCCTTGGTTTTCTCCCTACAGTGCTCTCAGAGCAATTTTAAGGTTTTCTCCCTGTTACATTACAAGTAAACAGCAAGTTTGAAAAGCACGAAGGGCTGCAAATAAATGTTAAATAAACTTTCCATTTTGCCTGTGAGCCCCAGGATTTCACTGCAGGCTCCCTGCTCAGGCTCTCCTGTTCCCCTGGGAACACACAGTGCCCCGATCCTTTGGCTCCCCTCGGATGGCCACGGCTGCCACTGCTCTGGGGAGTCTGTGGAGAAATCCTCCAGAGCTGTACAGGGATTTTGGTAACGGCTTCAGGAACGAGGAAAGATTGCAGGGGAGAATTCATACATATTAAAACTAGAGAGACAGCTCTGATTTGGGTGCTGGAGGTCTTTCAAGGTTACCATATGCCACTGGATTAATCCCAACAGTCCTAAGGTAGAGGTGAGAAATGTTCAAATTATTTTATTAACTTCAAAAGGAAAGATTTTTACGCCTCTACCTCTTGGCAGCCCACCTCTTCTCCCAAGCCAAGAAGAACTAGAAACCTCACGAGAAAGCCAGCTCCATACCTCTGACCAACAGATTCCAAAAGTGTTGAAATCCTGGCTTACTTAAATCAGCCAATTTTGAGAAGGAAAAATCTGTGCCAGTGTTACAATAATTGCCTGTCAGGAACCCCCTTATTGAAAAGCCTATTTTTTCTCCCTTTAAGTGGAAATTGGGACAGCCATGGAGAAATATCAAAGCTGCATTCTGCACCACTGAGAACTCCTGACAAGCAGGCAACAACCAATTCCCTTGCAGTTTAGCATTTGCTGTAACAGCCTGCCAGAAACACACTGGGGCTGTCAGTGGGTACCCACAGAGAATGATCTGTACTGACCCACTGCAGCTGACCAGGAGTCAGCATTTGCCACAAGACTGCAGGATTGTATTCTAAGTATTCCCAGTGAATTTCCTTTCTCCCTTCTTGTCTAAGTGAAAGTGAAGCAGAAGCTGTCTCAGCTGCTGGACACTCCTTCCTGCTGGCACTTATCCTGGACAGAGCACTCCAGGGCAGGGCAAATCCTCTGAATGGGGCAGAACCTCCAATCCCAGGAAGCCACAGTGTGAATAATTCTCCCTCCAGGTATTCCAGCAGAACTGGGAGCTTGGAAGTGCCATCCACTGGATTAAAGCTCTTCTTGGCAACTTCCCTCTGTTGTGGGGCAATCAGGCACTAGAACAGCTCGAAATCCCCACCGTATCCCATGGCAGCTTCTAGCTGGGCAGTTGGAAAGCAGCAGCAATATCTCTGCAGTTTGATCTATTCCCAAAGCTCTGCTCTGCCACCTTCCATAGCCGTGGGTTTTCCTCTGGCTGCCAATGGAGAAGGGAGCAAGAGGCATTCCCCTTGTACAGGAACAGCAGATAATACTCCACCCCTGAAGGTGCAAGAAGCTCACACCAATAAATCAGGGAAATGAAACGCGGAGGTTTGCGTAGGTGCCTGGTTTATATCCCACAATCCTACTCCGCAGGAAGCTTTCCTGCTGCCACTCCCTAGCAACCCAACAAGCAGCTTGTTTTATGAGTCCCTGAGTGCCTTCAGGTGTGCAGGGCAGAGCAAGGTGCTGTGTGAGCCACAGCACGACGAACACTTGGGCTCTGAGGGGCTGCAGGTGAAATCAGGGCACAGACACATCCCGAGGAATGTTCTCCATGGGCAGGAATCCCACGGCATGGGACACAATCCAAGTAGTTTCCAACCTGAACGGCTGCTTCACACTCGCAGGGAATGATCCAATGTAACACACTGGTTTCCAATTTCAAAAACCTGGAAAAGAACCTTCACTGATGTATTTTGAATTCAGCTGTCCATAGTGTAAATAACATTCCACTTAAATGTGCATTTTAATTCTAATGGCAGCTGATCAATCTGTTCAGATGGTGTAATTCTCACAGTGTTCTGTGAAGCAATGTTATACATTTGTTATTTTTACGTAGCAGAGTATTTTTTCCTATTGAATCAAAAAAACCCCACACAAGCTAAATCAGAAGTGTACAGAGAGCTAAGCCAGAAATTATTACGTGATTACTGGTGCACAACCTGTGGGTCCTTGGAAATAAATTCTTTCTTCACAGGGAAGTATGAAGACCACGAAAATGAGGGGATTACTGAACAGAACAAAGGTTTCAAATCAAGAAGTGCACACAACCTAGAAATTTAGCTTGGCAAAGCTCCTTCCAAAACCACCCTCCCCAGCTGCTCCTCCCAGGCCAGTTCTCCAATGCAAGTCACAAGAAACTGCTGTTCAAGAAACTGCTCAGAGGAGAAAATTCTGGGCTGATGCCATGTCCTGGTGCTGTTTTGGCCACCAAAAGAGGTGGTTGTAAGCAGCATCTCCAGGGTAACACTCGCACCTGCTGCTCCCTGGTCTCACCAAGAAGAGCTTTTAAACTTCTCCAGAAAACCTTTCTACCCATGTGCAGACACCTTGTCACACAGCGTGGTGTGTCAGACAACAAACCAGGTGCTTATTTGGAGGTGTTTTATGGATTCCAAGTTCTTCCTACAGAAGCACAGGAACCCTCCACCTCTGGCAGGATCCTGTGTGCAAACCCCACACTGGAGCAAGCAGGCTCTAACTCACAATTTCCCTCCATTCCACGCCTGGCTCAGGTCGAGCTGCTGGCCCCAGACGCGTGCCAGCTGGGGAGGAAATCACACTGTACTTCTCTCATGCCAGCTCTTAGGTGTTGCAGACTTACTCATCCTCATACCATCACGCTGACACGTTCCAGATCTGCCCGGACTAGAGCTGGCAGGGCTTGGGGAAAGACTTTACTGGTCAGCTCCAGTTGACTCATTCTCAGTGGTTGTGAAGTCAGTAGAACTGACACACAGACATCTTATACTGAGCTTCAACTTGGCTTTACCTCTGCTGGACCAGAAGTGCTTTCTCATTCCTGTAATTGTGTACACTCCAGTCATCCTTCCACATTGCTGGGACGCCTGGTTTCTTACGTTCCATATTCTAGCAGATTTCCTGTTGTGGGAGACTCATTTTTCTTCAGTGTCGTGGCCCCTTAACAAGGGCCTTCACACAAAATATTTCCTGACTCCAGTCTATTATGGAGGTGATGGAGTCACCATCCCTGGAGGTGTTTAAGGAGAGACTGGATGTGGCACTCAGTGCTCTGGTCTGGTTGACATGGTGGTGTTGGGTCATAGGTTGGACTCGAATCTCAGAGGTCTTTTCCAACCTAACCGATTCTGGGATTCTCTCTAGGCTGTCCCCATCCTCAAATGCAGGTCTCTTAAGGTCCTCCTTCATGTCACTCTCACAAAAGTGTGATGCCCCTTCAAAATCCCCATGGGTACATTAGCCAAGGACATTCTCGTTACCTGTCCAAGCTCCAGTGGACACTTATGTCCATTTGGACCTTTTGGCAACACCAGTCTCATGCTAGTTGTGCCTTCCATACAGTACCAGAAACACAGAGACCCTGAGCTCACAGGGTGGGGGGGACAGATGCCAGCAGTCCTTTCAACTATGCAGGGAACACCCTTGATGCCAATTTTTCTGGATGTGATTCCTAACACCCAACTAGTGAACAAGGACGCATACACAGGTATCTCTTCTCATCATGCCCAAAGCGGAGACAAATGCCCCTGGTGTATCCCCCCCTCTGCCAGCTGAGACAGCAGAAAAGCCTCACTGGTGACAAGGAGAAGCTGGAGCCAGTGCTGACCCAGCAAGATCCATTCAATGTTTGAAGAATCAAATCCTTTTTTAATATTAGTGCTCAGGAATACCAACTAAAATTAATGGAAGGAAGAAAGGCTTTTTGTGTATGGCTTGCAGACCTTCATGATGGTGAATTTATACGCAGTGCACATCTACCTGGAGTGAACCGTCACTGTTTCCTAGGACAGTATCAAGCCTAGTGTAAAAGCTGGACTCATTCAGACTCCCCAGCTCTGCAGGACAACAGATCACAGGGAGAAATAAATCCTCAACTGCACCACAAGTTAATAACAAAGCAAAACCCAGGATCAATGTCTTCAACGCCCAACATTGCATGTCGAATCTCACCAAAAAGCAATTCAAGGTTAAGGTCTGTCACTCTGAACTCCACCCAAAACTGAAACATGGAGTCAGACTATTGAATGAGCTAAGAGTCAGGTTCTTAAAGGACTCAAACCCATCAAATCAGCACCAGATTTCCAATAACTAAACATCTACTAAACCCCTTAAAGGGAAGACTTCCAGATGAGGGCTGACACATAAAAGTCTGTTCATTTATTAAGATGGCTAAACAGGAATCAGGACTTCTAAAAGATCCCACTCCCATGTCTGGCAGCCATGAAGAGATGCCAAAGACACGACCTAATGAATGAGAAGAATCACTCAGTCATGCAGTGATGGGATTCATCAAATCAGTCCAGGACTCACTAAACTACACCCAATGGAAACAAGTAAAAAGTGGCTCCTAACACCAGTACTGAATGTTTCTTTATCTGATACTCCTGAAAACGGGGAACCACTTCACGGCCTCAGTTTTAGATGCCCACCAATACCATGCTGCTGGGATTTTAAGCCCAGTCCTAGCCTCATGTGCCTGGAGAAATTCATATTCCAGCTATTTGTTTGCCAGCCCAGCCCAAGAGCAGCTGTGAAGACCCAGCGAGATGCCACAGTGAGACTGCCAGTGGTGCTGAGCACGGGGAAAAGAAGCATCCTAAGAGCTGTAACTTCTGAGGAGCAGAAATTAATAAAGGCAACTGGAATTTTTTTCAGTCCCCAATACTTGATTAATGCAAGTGATGCCAGTGGTTACATGAAAGCAGCTGAACTGCACATTTATAGCACACTTCTCCCCAAGATGGACTTCTCTGAAACACAAGACTTGCAGGGGAAGAGTCCTTAAACACCTGTTTAACAGTCAGGAATTCTGTGATTTAGGGATGCACCTTTCCGCTGCTCTCTCCAGATTCCACCGACTGCAGAGAAGGTCGGAGGGCTGAGGACCCCGTTCCAGGGATCTAAGCTAAAGGGGCAAAGCTAAAATCAGTGTATCTGCCCACAGCAGAGCTTTCAGACAGGCTCAAATGCAGCAGATGAGGAACTCTCTGTACTCAATCATCCTTAGGTGTGTAAATGCTTTTGGCTTTGCTATTACTCACCTGACTCCAGTGCTTTATGCTCTCCCCAATACATCAATATATAAACAGAGGTCATGAACAGATGGGTGTTACACTGCTTCCCCAAATATTAGTGATTTATTCCCAGTCCCTCGGATATTATTTTAATACATCTTACTTTGTCAATATAATGGTGATGGAATGCCCCTCCAGGTGAAAAGCAAAGCACCTCTGTTCAAAGCAGCAGAGAAATGAGGGAAAGCAAAGGAGCAAGATGCGTTAGATGCTGCCTCAGGAACACCTGTGCTGCAACAGCAGCTAAATGGATGTAGGTACAAGGTCTCTCAGGTTTGGATCTCACAGGGCTCTCCCACCACACCCCAACACCCTGCACAGCCATGGCAAGTCATGCACAGGAGCAGACACTGGGCTGTGCTGCTGTGAGGAATAAAATGTACACTCATTAAATGATTTGCCTCAGACATTTTAGACCCATACCTGGGAAATCCTCTGCAAAGTGAAGGCATCCTGGACGCTTTAGTCCTAAGGTGACACATATTAACCTAGATATTATAACACACATTTTACAAATGTGAACAAGAATGTTAGGTAAAAAATCCCAACAACACAAAAAAGCAACAGATAGACACAAATTCAGTGTTTTAAAAGATCCCAATGTAAGGAAATGCAAACACTGCTAATAACTGTAACACTCATTCTTTCCTACGGCATAAGTTGTCTTGCACATTCCTGCATTTTCTGCTAAGTACAGGACTTAATAACAGTATTCTCTCCACGAAAAGATGTTTATCAGAAGATAGACATGACACACAGTCAGCCTGAGTAAACATCAGGGTTCATAATTTGTATTTTTTGACATTTTGTGCAGCCTTAATGTTAAATTAATCTTGTTTTATTGCATTTAACTGAGCAGTAGTTGGAGCTGACAGCTAAGTTGCTACCACCATCAGAGCTCTGGGAACTGAATTTCTTTTCTCTTCATTTAAGCCAACCCTCTGCAAGCTTCACTGGTTTTGGTAGAGGAACTACCAGATCATACCTTCACAGTGACAGAAAATGAGGCCCAAAGTCTTTCTGAGAGACTTTTACCAAGTGACAGTTCATTCGTTTCGTTAGAGAGAAGCAGAGTAAATACCTTAAAATCTCCGGGCTTCTCCTGTGGCTTCTCCCAGCTCCAAACCCTAAGGACTTCCCGAGCATCCCCAGATCCAAGTAACGGCCATTGAAGTCAACAGCATCTTAGAGGAAAATAACCCTGAGTGCTCTGATCTGCAAATTGGGCCCCGAAGTTCCCCTGCCCCAAGTACTGGGCTGCACAGCCCAGGGCAGAGCAACACTGACCCTTTCACAAAGCCTTGTTTTGTTTCAATTCCTCATTCAGTGGGTTGCTAATGGACAAGGATATGCAGGAAGGGATAAGAAGAAGAGTAGAAAATGTAAATGCACATATATAGTTTTTCTTTTGCTCCCCCCCCCTCCATTTCACCCTTTATAAACACAGCCTCCCTCTATATAAATATATAACCATGCATCTTTGTGTACTGGAGCCCAGGGCTAATGTTGAGCTGACAATAGTGGCACTAATGCTAATGAATTCTGATTATTCGGATCGGTCATTAAACTAATAAGCCCATCTCCAAATTAGCGTGGCTGCTTCAGCCAGCGAAAATTTAATCAAATCTGCTTCATTATTTCAGACGTGGTGCACTTGGCGAAAGTGACTGCAGGAAAGGAGAATGGGACCCTCATCTGATAATTTTATCACTTGACTGCCAGACCATGAAAAAATCGGTGTGATGAATTTTTTTTCTCTGCGGGGTGAGGGTGTGGAGCAGAGGGTGTGTGCACGCGTGTGCGTGCTCTCGGAGCTTTCGCTCATGTTCCCTCCTAATTAAACTGAACCATCCTCCCTTCCTCTGCCCTGGAACTGTTTTGTTTTTTCCACATCTTCCCCACCCCCTTCAACATCTTCGCTCTCTTCTCTTCCTTCCCCCAGGTCCTCCTCTGCCTCCATCTCATCCCCTTTGCACGCATGACCAAGGAGCAGCTTTCAGCATGAGACAGAGGTTGATGAGACTTCCCTGAGCCGCACAGTAGTGCAGCCTCTGTCTTGCCCAGCTCCAGCCTCCTTAGGCACAGATTTGCCCCCCTTTGCCTTCTCACCCTTATTTTTCTCTTCATTTCTGAAGAAAACAAAAGCAGCAAACATATCCCAGGAAAACCCCCCAACTTTCTGTCTTGCTTCCCTCTCTTGTTTTTACTCGGGTTGTGAGCATTTTAAATGCAGGGTCACCATCACTCCAAGAACAAAAACAAGCCAACCTTATCAAAGAATCCCAGAACGGTTTGGACTGGAAGGGACCTCAAAGCCCATCCAGTTTCACCCCCTGCCATGGGCAGGAACACCTTCCACTGGACCAGGTTGCTCCAAGCCTCATCCAACCTGGCCTTGGACACTTCCAGGGATAAGGCAGCCACAGCTTCTCTGGGCACCTTGGCAAGAAAGACTCACCCTCTACAGAAATCTATTCCCCTTACATGTCCATAAGGCAGAGATCCATTAATTCCTTCCGTTACCAAAGCTCAACAAAACAACAAAGTATTCCCCAAACCAAATATGGATTTAAAAACAACATTCCAAAGCCAGAATGTAAAGTATAAAAAAAAGGATCAGGCCTCACAAATGCATGAGCCTCATCAATGTGCAGCCATGTTCAGTGCTCTCAGTAACTGTGTTCAGAAAGACAAATCTCACTTTTGGTACTTGATGGTCTTGCTGGCAATGAAACAGAATAAGGCATCTTGTCAGTACAAACATAATAAAGCAGTGGCCATCCCAATAGCCAGGAACAGCAAAGGAGCCAAGGCAAAACACGTCCTTCTCCAACACTGAGCCAACATCCAAAACCTGGGAGCACATGTGAAGAAAAGCAATTTCAAGCAGCAGCCATTTCTGCTACAGCACATGGTAGATGTCTCAGGATTTTACTGGCAGTGTTCTGAAGGCACCTTCAGGTCCTGCATTATTCCCAGAGGTACTCAGTCTTCAACTTCTGGCACAGATTTCCTGTCAAAAGTTGGGATTCATTTCCCACGACTAACAGCATCCCAGATCTAAATCGGTCACCTAGGTTCCCTTTATCTGCAAAAGACAGAACAGCTTCCAAAGGGCTACTCCTTGATTCCAATCATGATCATTTCATGACAGAAGGAACACTCCCTGCAGAACAGCTGGGTTTTCTCCCACGACTGTATTAGAAATACAGACAGTTCTCTTTGATTTGACCGAAGTTATGTCTAAAATTAATAAGCACGATGAGCTCTGGACTGAGGAAATGTTATCTGTGATCTATCCTGTCCTGACAAGGTTTGTGAAGGTCTGAAGCATCTAGGTGCACAGGACTGATCTGCAACAGAAATCCTTACAAGTGGAATCAGGCACTGAAGATAAAGTTGACTGGCAGCCGACCAGGCTGTCAACAGCATCAAACACAACTATGCAGATGCCTTCTAAGAAAGGTACCAGAGTGATATCCTTCCATGAAGCAAATGAGCTCGAAATGCTCACAGGAAAGCAGAAAGGAAGACTTTAGATCTAATGCCATCAGTTCAATGAGGCAAACAAAACATATGCTCTCTTAGTAGAATCTCTAGTAATCCCTTAGTTGACATCCAGCTCTGTTTGCTGCTCGCTGGATGCCAAGCTTCAGCCTGTGATATGTTCCACTGTGCTAAAGCGCTCTTCCTCTCCCCTTCCATCACCTCCTGCTTCCATGTCCTCCCCACTCAGCCCTCCTTAGGCAAAGCACAGCATATGGACCTCCTCCGGACAGGTATCTCATCCAAAGGCTCTTGGATTAAGCACATAGAGTTCCAGATAGACTGGGCTTACCCCAAACTTAGAGCTCTCAAACAGGACCTTACTGCAAGTCTCCTTTCCCCAGCCTTGTTTAGACTGTTTCAGTGCTTCAGAGCGATTCTGCTCCTCCTCCTCCTCCTCACCCCCTTCAGAGCTCACTTATCCAGTAAAACACTCCTTCTAATTTCAGAGCTGAAGAACTACAAAGCTAAAAGGCAATTAATCCGACCGAGGATGTAGAGGATAGTAGCTAGGAATGGAACTGGGATCTTGTGACTGACAGTTTTAGCAATTAAACAGCTCTTCACTCCGAAATCCAGGTTGATTTAGTTGATGACACTCAGAGAAGGCTCTCCTTCACTGGGCCACATAGGAAAGGAGGAGAGGACACCAGTGACAGTTACACACATCTAAGTGAGTTAAGAGCAGAGGTGAAAATACTCAGCAGAATGCAAAATACAGATGTAACACTGGCTTTTGGACATCAGAGGAACCAAATTTGAGAAACTGAAACTAAACTCAAGCACTGCAAAGCAGTCTTGCTGGGCCAGACAGACCAGCAGCACCTCAGCCGTCACCTCCCACTGCCACCCTTCTGTGAGAGCCATATCACAGCAAAGGAGCCAGAAACACTCCAAAAGCCAGGACCATGGAAAAGCATTTCAAAAAATATTTAAAAAAACATTTCTCTGAGCAAGGCTGCTGACCCCACTATCCTTTCAAACCAACACTGCAGAAACAATTCCTTTTCCTTTCTGGCCAGGAATTAGTGACAGTCAGGATATAGGTGTATACGCAGAGAGACACACAGAGCAGGTTTGCTACGAGAAAGGTTCAAGCTCTCGTGTCCTATCGCCTCGAGGAGCACGGGACATTTAGATCGTCCTCTGAGAGGGCCAGTGAGACCTTTAAAAATGACACACAGTTTGGGAACCCTGAGATTCAAAGAGACAGGTACTCTGGTGGCCTTCTCAACTCTCCTTTCAGTCGTCAGGACAGAAGTTGGCCGCAGCCATGAACTATCTCCTCCTGGAAAAGGCCTGCCCATGGATCTGTGTCAGCACTGATTAGCTGTTGCCTGGCACGTCATCCATTTGCCATTTGTGAGGCCAAACATGCCAACATTGGTAATCTAATCTTTGGCCGGCGACGGCCTCTTCCAGGTTAAATGTATTAAAGGAGTCGAGGAAACGGGGCTGATTTCACAGGCTGTGGCCTGCAGGTTTCCACCATGGCCTGACCCCCCTTCCCACCCCCTTCCCTGGAGATTGCCGGGGTCAGGACCTCCCCAGCATGGAGCTGAGTAAAACACTAACAGAGAGAGATGAGAGGATATTGGAAACATATTCTCAAGGCCTCAGTGCTTTGGAAACCTGAGAAGAACATGAGGCGTTAACTTAGAGCTTTCACTGCTGGGTTGCGTCTGTGTGTGTGTGTTTTAAAAAAAAAAAACATGTTTCCACAAGAATTTGATAAAGATATCAGTAAGACAAGGTTGAGGGGTTTTAATGCAGCAGCAGAAAAAGCATAGGGCTCTGTTCGTGGGAGAGTCCCTGTTACAAGACACTTTAACCCACAGCTCATGTGCTGGCATGAGGGACACTTTGTTTTAAAGGAATATTATCAAGTACATCTTCTCAAAAAAAAAAAAAAATCACTTTTATCTGCCATAGGTTCCAAGGTATTCAGAGCTAACAGCACTGCTTGGTGCCCTGGCAGGGATGCATGCTCCTGGGAATCCTGTAAATTGAGAATTAGGGATCTGAAACCAAGGGAAACAGCCATTCCCAGAATCACTTTTTTCCCCCTGAAGACAAGGGAATTCTCCTACAGAGGTGCCACAGAGCTGAGTGTGTGAGACCCCTTGGAGCTCTGTCTTGAGCAGATTGAGGTCCCTAATGAGAACATGTCACTAAAATTAGAGGTTAGAAATGAACTAAAGGCTTTAACACAAATGAAAGTACAGAGGACCAGCACTAAAGCCCAGAGACAGGCTCTGCTGCAGCTCAACATCAGATTACAGATGAAAACACTTAAGAAAGATTTCCTACAATGTTCCCTTGCTTTGAAAACAATACTCAGGATATTTCATAAATGACCCAAAATAAGAGAATTTTCTCTGGCTTTAGTCTATCATAGCAGCCAGGGTTGTGTTGGTTCCCAAAAAGCTCATGGACACGAGCTGCCCATTCTCATTATTATCACTGCTTTATTTGCATGTTTCTGTCCCAAGATTAGCTTGGGACACACATTTCCTCTGTCCTGTCAACATCCATGTACTCAGGGAAAATTTCACATTTATACAGGGGAAAAAAAGATAAGTCTGCAATGACCATTCAGACTGAAAGACAATTTACATGATGGAAAACCTTTATTTTGAGTGCCTCATCACTCAAAATAACATTTGTGTGTCAGAATTGGTTCTTTCCTTTGGGAAGAAATTTTAATGAAGCTCAAGTATTTGTGGCAAAATGTAGCCTGTCCCTGGACACTGAGAGTTCCCAGATGGAACTGAATGCTCACGTCGGAAGGCCAATTCCTTCTTTGTAGTTTGCTTGGTGCTAATGTGTATTTTTTATCAGTTATTTCTTTGGTGCTAATTCATTCAACTTCAAATAGGCTGCTGACACCAGCCAGTGGGGTAGGAAATGGATATAAAGGTGGAACCAATCTGGGACGGGAGAGTGATCAGGGCACTGGGCTGTGCTGGCAACTCGGTGCTAGGCACAGACAGAACCTGACACCCAAAAGAAGGCATTTAATCCCACTGATGCTGAGTGGAACGGACAGGACAGAGCAGCTGCAAGCAAACTTCACTTTCTTTAATCCTGTGTTCCTGCTTAACATCCCCTTTAAGAGAAGGATGGGCTGGGGGAGATGTCTATGATCTGTCTGAAGAGATGACAGGCCAGAGGAGGCTTTGGGGGCTTGCTGAAGGACAGACACTGTGGGCAGGGAAACACGAGTGCCAGCCCATTCACCAGTTGTCCTCAGCATAACAGCTCAGGCATCCAAAAAACACCACAGAGACTGAATTCCCACTGTTCTAGCCTGCCCTCCCAAATACCACTGTTGGGAGAACAAGGCATTCAAATGAGATCATCCCGTGATGCTCAAATGCTGCAAAAACCCCATTCTCTGAGTCTTGCACTTTCTGATTCAGGCTTAGAAGTGGAAAAGGCTAAACTCTATCAAAAAGCACTTAACCTCACTTTTCCCAATTGTTGGCCTCAAATTCACAAAAACCCCTCACGGCTGAAGGGCCTATTTTCCCCAGTAAGCCCAACCCACACAGCCAGGCCACAGGGGCCCCTGAGAAAGGTCACATTTGGGTGTGATACACAGCCCTGGGAAGCATCTCAGTTATAGGAGGACTTGGGAGAGACTGCTGCAGAGTCCAGCTGAATTCTCCAACCAGAAACCCCTCAGGACAGGTCCTTCCTCAGGTCTGGAATCTGGAAAACACTTGCCTTATTCACATTCCCTTCAAATTACCTGCAAGATCTGGCTCCAAGGCTTACCTCTCCCCCAGATTTTATTTCACCCCCAGAAAGAGAAGTTAAGTGAGTTCAGGAAATGTTTTTTATTTTGAACATGGTTCTATTTCCCCATTTACTACGTGAATTCTCTATGCAAAGCCAGTGCTGTATCTATAAATATGTTTTCTTTACTGAATTTGATGGGATAACTCAACATTTCCTGATCTGGCCCAAGTCCATCCTTCAAAATATCATTTTCCTTGTGGCTCTCTGGGTTTGAGGTTTTTTGCTTTGTTTCTGTCTTCTAAGGGACAAGGGTGAAACACTGAAACCTGAACCAGACACAACTCTGAGAGCTGGTGGTGTCAAAGAGCTTTGGCATCAGATTTGTACAAAGATTACTGCAATCAGTGTTTACTGACTGCTGTGCATTTTGGATCAGGCCCTTGAACTCAGGATGCTTTTTTCCAACGGAAGCTGTTTAGGGTTCTTTACTGCTGGTAGGAAACAGAAAGGGAGCTGCAGTGGTGAATTATTGGCATGACATTACTCCTGGGACCCCAAAAAAAAGAAATCCTATTAAAGAGAGTCCTTGTGATCTCATCGCTGTGTATTTCATGACTCTTCAAGAGGCTCTGCTAAAGTCATTCCCAGAAAATTTCCCCTGGAAAGGCTCAGGGGAGAAAGGGGCTGGATCACCCTCTGGTCTGTTTAGCATTTACTGCCTCTGGAAGCAAGAGAGGTTTTTTCCTACAAGCAGCAGCACCGTGTAAAGAAGCCTGGAGATTCCTGGAGGAGAAAGCCAAGGCAGCCAGGATGCAACATTGCACAGCTTGGCCCTTCACGGGAGCCCTCAGGTCCCAGCGCACCTTCACATGGACACTGCTGACACTGGCCACCAGAACAATTCTGTCTCACAGACACAGCCAAAAGTCACAGTGTGAACGAGGATACACCCCACTAAATGCCTGGAATCTTAAATTATCATGAGAATCCCTAAGCAGAGGGTCAGAGAGAGCCATCTCTAAGGTATGGCCAATATTAATTTTTATGGAGGAATCCCAAACCAATGCACTCCCCAACAATTAACAAGGAGGTTTTAATGAAGTTCTCCTATACAAAGAGTTCCTGGAATAAGAACCCCGCTCAGTTCTGCTCTAACCCCTCTGGATGTTTCCTGTCACTTACAGACCTTGGGTACTGATCACATTAATTCAGCAATTGTAGGAAATTAATTCCTACCAAGACATGATCTGGAGTCACTCATCCTTTCTCACTCTTTTAAAGCACATCAGCCAGGATAAAGCCGGAATTTTAAAACCACTCTCCTTACAACTTGCACAGCCAAATTCAAGCCCGGGGCGCTCCCAGCCCCTGGAAATAGTGGGGGAAAAGAAGGAACAACAGCCTCACCTGAGCCTGCCCCAGTGCTCCTTTGAGGGCTCCACTTCAAATCCACAAACCCAACCCATGCAGTAAGGGACAGGTTGGTGGGTTGGAACACCAAAATTTAGACAAGTAGCCAAGGATAGGTCTCAAAAGCACAATAAGACAAAGCAGGATGAAAAAGAAAAGAGCTCTTCCAAAACAGTGAGTTCATGTCATTGCCAAGTGCTCTGGTATCTTGATGAGAATACAGAAGGGAAATCCCAATAATTTTATCAAGCTTTATATTCTGTTAGATGAAGAAAATCGCCCACTGAAGAAAAACTGTGCATGCAAAGAAAAATGTTTAAAGTTAAGATCATTATTAAATTACACTCCATTTATATATAATCAGCACTATGCTTAAGAGCTACACAAATTCTGCAGCTATACGGACTGACATCAGCACAAGGGCTTGGGCTTTATTTCACTTTCACACAGTTACAAAGGCGAAAGCCAAGAGAAGCATTTTTGGCTGCTCAGAACTGTTGGATGAGGGCACTGTTCCATACAGTTGTAGATGAAGTCCCCATTAAATAACTTTTCTTCTACACATTTAAAAGGTATCTGCAATGTTCTGTACAGAACCCTTGCTAAGTAGAAGAAATCAATTTATTTCTGCCCAAGTGTCCTCTCCCCACAGTCCCAGGCTGAGGCTAGGCTGGGATGACCCCTCAGAACAGGTATCAGCAAAGAGCTCCTTCCCCTTGACCTCTCCTGTGGGGCTTCCCCTCCTGTCACAAGCAGAATTCCCTGACTGGCACTGAAATGGTGACATCAAGTCAAGAACTTGAAAAGTAAGGAATTTAGCAACCAAACATTCAGTGTTTTCTGTTTCTTGGGTTTTTTTTTGTCAATACTCAAGACTATTAACATCAACATATCAGACATAAATAACTATCCTTAAAATCTCCCTTGTCTCTCCAGTTAAGATTCCAGAGCACCGAGTATCTCTGGCAAACACAACCACACTTCCAGGAAAACAGAAGTAAATTCGCATTTATGGTATTTTCAAGACACAAGCAATGCACCTTTTTAAAAATGTAAAACGAATACAAACAGAACTCTTAGAGGCTTTCATTATAAAGAAGCAACTTGGGTCAAGCTCAAAAAACCAAGCAAACAAACAAAATAAGGGGCAGTCTTTTACAAGTAATTTCAGCCACAGGTCTGCTCCATGGCTGTCTGCACAAAGTCCCCATAGTAAAACTCCTCTTTTCATGGAATGAGCACCAAATTTACAGAAACTGACTCCAACTGTGCTGGATTCCAGCTCCATCACCATCCTCGGCAGAGAGTTAGGGCAGGGAAGTGAGAGAAGCTTTCTCTTCATTTGAAAATCACCCTTCCTCAGCAATTTAAATTAAAAGAAGGGACAAAAAGAAGTGTTTCATGCTGGGAAATAAAAAGCAAGATATAAAATATACTCAAACTGATAAAATCAGATCCCTCTCTAGCTGGGAAATTGGAGTTTCCTAGTTCAGACTGGATTTTGCCTTGTGGCTGCAGTACAGAGCCCTCCAAGTGCACCTCCCATAGCGTGATTTGTGTGAGACATCAGGGTCAGGAAAACTGGGCTTTATCCCTTCCTTGGGATTCTTTTTCCTCTTCTTCTCTTCCCCTTTTTTTTGGAGGGAGAGAAATTTCTCAGTGCTGCCAGTATCAGGGGCAGATGTGGGGAGAGGGAAAAGCAGGAAAGAAAGGATAAGGATATAGTTCGCTGGGGTTAGAAAGTCCCAACAGGACAGAATATTCTTGGGCTGCTGCTAGGCATTGTCTAAAGGGTTTTTCCCTCTGGTAATCTGTTCCTTCCGGTGAGAGCGCTCCATACGTGAGCTTTGCCTGCAGCTCCCTTCCCATCCCATCACGAAAGATGATATATCCTAAATACCTCCTTGATATATGGCAAAGAGCCGCTTTCAATTTCCAATCACCGTCCTCACTGCCGCCCAGATGCTGATTGGAACCTCTTCTGAAGATGTGCATTTTTATTTCCCGGGCTTGGTACAAAGGAGGGAAGCTCCCAGAAGCGAACTTTCAGGGGGATTGAAGCAATGGCTCTAAATTACAGCTGAATGGAGGGACCTTCTATAGAAACCCGGCACTAAATCACCTCCCAGACATCCCCGAGGCTGCTGCGAGAGCGGAGGAAGGTGAGATTTCTTACCAGGAGCAAAAGTTACAAAATATTAAACTGAGAAGTGAGGCAAAGAAAAATACTAAGGAAATAAATGGAAAATTTCATCTGGACAGAAGAGTCCCTTTGTGAAAACGTCATGATTTGGGGAATGTCTGTATTTAGGAGAGGAAGAAAAGTGAGGAATCCCTCTACTTTTTAAAAGACAGAATTCTTGGCAAGGCTGTCTCATTGTGCAGGATTTTGTCTTGCCTTGCTACTCCACCTCTCGCAGGAAAACACAACCAGTTGCAGCCACCACTCTGCCTATTTCTAGCCTGTGGAAGGTACAGAGGAATTTTGCTTTCAACTCTTGCAGTGTGAGGAGTACGGTGCTCTTGGGATTATTTCAGCACAGTTCACACTCCTGTTACTCCTGTAAATTCTTTTACAGCATGGCAGGGATTCTCCCAGACTCCCAATGCTCAGACTGACACCACGATCCTGTATCCAAAGAGAAGGAACTGCTGAGACATTTATTCCAGCCAGGGCTTCACAACACCTCAAATCTCAGCCTAACACTATCAAGGGACAGAGAGTCCAATTTTCTGTAAGAAAACACGCCTAGCAGCTCCCAGTGCCCAGATTCCCTGGGATGATGGGAAGGACAAGGTCATCCCTGGGAAGGAGAGCGAGGCAGGCACGAACTGAAACACCAGATCCGAACGCGCGGATGTGACGGATGTGATCCCAAACGCTGTTTCATTTCAGCTTCACATCCTTTCTTCTTCCACTGACTCCTGCTCACAGCTGCTCTTATTAGAAACAGTCAAGAGATGTTATTTTAAAAATATATACCTTGAAAAAGGCACTAGTTTTCTTTCCCCTTTGTTCCTTTCACATAATGTGCATGCCTTAAAAGATTACCATCAGAATTCTCATAGTCACTTCCATCCAATTCCAATTAAACCATCATTAAAAAATGTTCATTTTGTCATTCACTGTTTTCCTGAGAAGCAAGAACAACAGAGTTTAACTCACAACACATATCCAAAATCCATATTTGTACAAGAAATACAATCCATCCTTCCTGACCTGCAATAATTTTGCAATATTGCAAATATTGAAACACCTTAAAATTTGGGAACACATTCATTTGTTAATTTACTATTTAAAATTAGCCAAGCAATTTTTATAACCCTTTTCATGACCTCTAGCTAACAAATGACTTGTTACTAACCCTTCAAACTTTCCACACAATTAAAAAATGATTAACAACTGATGGATGGGCTACAATTGAAGAAATTAGGTTGCAATTAAGAAGACATTTAAATGAATGTTTAAAACTACCTGGATTATAATTAGAACCAGATCAACTACGAAGGTCACTTTTGAGTGGTGTTCTCATGGCATCAGAGATAATTCAGCCAATAAAGCTGAATTTAGTGGTCACTATTGGCACTGTTGGTGCATGGCTCAAACCCTCCCAAAGGATTAACCAAAGCCGCCAAAGCCAGAGGCTAAGCCTAAAACTGACCCCAGGCTCAGTCCTTAAGCTGAGCCTTGTCAGCGTGGACCTTTCAGAAGCAAAACTGCTGCATTTCTCTCAAGACCACCTCAGCATTTCACCCAGAAAGGACCTACGAAATATGATGACATGGGAATAGATGAGACACTGGAATCCATGGATTTCTCTAGGACACAGCACCAGAGCCCCTGCTCAGCCAATGTCACTAAGTCCTTGAGCCACCAAAGTGGGGTTTTAGTCACGGTGACAGAGTGGGGTTGAAAGCAAGGGAATTGCACTTTAAGTGCTGGGAATATATTATTATTATTATTATTATTATTATTATTATTATTATTATTATTATTATTATTATTATCATCTGCTCTGCCAATCTCAGTCCTATCTCAAGGGACTCAAAGGAAAGAATTTCCAATCTTTTGAGGGGTTGGACACCAATTCCAAATGGCTTCAGGCAGTTTTGAAAAATCTCAGACAGGAGTTAAAACTTAAATGACTCCACACTTTAAAAGCTGTCCCTCACTCTAAAAAAAAAAAACCTACCATTAGTATTTATTCAGTTTATCATCTATGCAAAGCAACTGCTCTACGCAAGGGCAGTAATTACTAAATTCAAGGCAAGCAAATGTAAAGATTCATGTGACAAAGCTTTGGGCTCAAACAGGAAGCTACACAACAACTAAGAAACACACAAAGAAATCCAACAATTTTGATCATGTTCTTCAAAAAAGTAACCAACTGCTGTTACCATATACAAGAGCTGTGGTCTGTGTGTGGCTTTGTGGTGATTCCGTGTGGATGTTCCATCACCTTTTCCTGCACGCACGTTTCCACCACGATTGCTTCGCCTTCCTTCGCCCTCGAAAGGAAACAACACCCCATTTTTAATGAAATTATTACTCCCCAAGACTTCATCTCCTGGGAATCCTCTCCCTTTTTCTGCTCTGAGGGTCCAGCCAAGCCTTTCTTTTGCATTTTGCCCAGCTACCAGCACCCAGCCAGGTCTCACCAAGCAGCAGGACACACAGCTGCCTGTTCCCACAGCAGCCACCCAAACCCAGCTCCTCACGAGCTATCCAACAGCTCCGGAAGGGTAACACAAGTGAAATTAGGGATTTGTTGTCACCTCAGGATCTCCAGACAGACAGAAGAGCTGAGGAAACACTACCAGAGCCAGCTGCCCACAGGCACTGACCAAGAAGTGGGTGACCAGCCCACAGCTGCCTCTGGAACTGCCTTTCCCCAGCCTCTGGGAAAAAATTGATCCATGTAATTCCTTGTATCTCACTTGCTTCTTGGTTTGGTTTTTATTTCCTCAGGACACAGGACAACGGCTCCTTCTTACATTCAAAACCTGTCATACTGAAACATGAATTAGCTCATTAGGATGCCTGGTAAGAGAGGAGACAAGCGTTGAGGTGATTGCCAGGCACTTGGAGCCTGTGCTGGAACTGCACACCTGACACAGCTCTCAGGCAGTTCTGCCTGCACGCTTTGAAAACTGAGGCTGAATACACACAATGTATCCAGGGAACTCCACAGCCTCACCTACACTGAGCTGAATTCAGACCTGGCTGCAAGTACCACCTCCCAACCTCAGGGCCTGTGCCACAAAACTGAAATAGCAGCTGAGGGGGTTTGCCCAAACAGGAAGATTTGCAGATTTAAAACAACAGAGAAAGCTCTATAAAGGAGCTGCAGACCAGACTGAGGTTTGATTTGGGGAAGCTGAATCTTAAAATGGAATAAAGCAAGGGGTTATTGACAAACTAGCACAAATAGGCATTTCCAGAGAAAGCGGAAACCAGTCAGGATAGGAATATTTATGGATGATTTAATTCATGCATTGGAGGAAGAAAAAAGTTACTTTGCTAGACAGAAAGAGATGAGAAACTCAAACTCTCTGTTGTCCTAGATCTCTTAGAAACAGCATCAGCAGGCCTTATCCTCCTAGAGGTTTCAATACTCGTCAAATTCATTATTAAATTGCAAAAGGTAGGTGGGAAAACAAAACTGTGTGACCCTTTGAGACCAAATCCAGAGCTGATGCAAAGCCTGTGGGGTGGTTCCAGCTTGCACTAGGCCTGAGCCAAGCTCCCACCATGCACTGTCCCTTCTGATGTCAAGTTGATGGATTACAACTTCCTAATGCAGGACTGATGCATTATGACATCCTAATGTTGGGACGATTGATTGTGACTCTTTTTTAAGTATGGCTTACTAGGCAATTATTGACACCATCCCTGCATTAGAGCCCTAATTCAGCACAAACGGGCTGACAGGCCAGTGCTGGGGGAAAAGATTAACCTATTCCAAATTTTATAGATCAGGGTGAGACAGGGCTTGTTCTGGGACAGGGCCACCCTCTCATTACAGGCCTTCGGAGACAGCAAAACCTAAACAGCTTATGCCACATCTCAAAGAAAATTGCTTTATCCCTTCACCTCTAAGTGGATTCAGACGCTGCCAGTTGACTTGGGAGTGCTTTGGGGTCAGTGCACACACGCCGGAACACGGAGAGGGAAAAAAATCCAAAGAAAGGAAAGAGAGAGGTAAAATCCAACACTGTCAGCTCCTACCCTCCAACATCTGTGAACAATGGAAGTGCGGAACCCAGGCTGGGAGTGGGGAGGTGAAGGGAGAAAGGGATGCTTGTAACAGTGACAAACAAGTCTAAGGGGACTTCTCTGCTCTCAAATGTCACTGGGGGAAGCAGACAGGAGACGGGGGAGGTAAGGAAGGGAGAAGGTCACGGCTGTAATACCCAGAGCGAGTGGACAATCAAATGTTTGCAGCTGGGCTAGGAAATGGCAATCCAGTTGCAGAGCACATCTGGCTCCCTTGCTGCGCCATGGGGCCACCTGGTTTTAATCACGCTGGGATCACCTTTGAAAAACAGAACTTAATCATAGGCCTAGTCCTAGCAATAGTGTTACATCCAGACTTCTCTCCAGGGGAGCAGAGGGGGGGAAGGGAGGAGAAGATGAGTTAAAAAAAAAAAATTGCTCAATCAAGCCTGAAACTTTGTCAACAATTTCCTCTTTGTCAGGTTAAAGGGAGTCACTTTCGATTTTCTACCTCTTTGCATCTGATTCTCGCTTAGCTTTACACTTTCCTTGTTATTTGGACCGGTCACATATGTGGGTGCTAAAGAGCACAGCAAGCAGAGAAGCAGCTATTTAAGGAGTCACTGCCTTTCCCCCACCTCCTCCCACCACGGAAATGGACTTTGGATTACAAGGCCCTACACCTTTCCTGATGGTCTTCAAGAACCCAGCTGGGGGTGCCACGAGGACAAGCCTCCCTCGGCTCAGGAAAGGCCCGAACAGCCTCATCCTTCACCATAACGGTGAAAACAAAAGTCTGCCCAATCCACACTCAGATGGAGGTAGCAGACATCAGGCTCAGAACAGCAAAAACAGCATCTCCTTACCCAGACCACTGATAAATGGTGGAACTCACTGCCATGGGTTTGATAGACACTGAAAGTTTACACGGATACAGATGAGATTAGAAAAAAGGGAGAGGGGGAAGGGATCGATCTTGATACCAGAGCATCCAAGAGGCAGAGACAAAGGTATTGGAACCACAAAGTCCATGAACAAAAATCAAAATTCGCGCTGATGAGTCACTGGAGGCGAACAGCAGCTTTATGAACAGCAGATTCATAAAGCCAGGGTTTCAGCCTGATTTCCTTCCCTTCACATAGAGGGGAAAACCAAAGTTATTTCTAGGTAACTCTTGCTTGAGGAAGGAGATGATCTTGAAGATCCCTTCAAACCCAACCCAAATCCATTCTATGACTGTAGTTAAAAAAAAAGAGAAATGCAAAGAAGGATTCTTCAGGCTTGCATATGTCCTCACAAATCCTCGGTCCAGTTCCTTAGAGCTCAGTCTGAACTGCAGGACTGGAGATTCAAGTGTGCAGGGACACTTTATACCTTCTGCTAACGCAAAGGAAACCTCAAACCTTCAGTCCCACTTACCAAATACTTCAAATAAGTAACCTTTCTGCTAGGGCTAAGATCAAATAATGGATAATCTTCAGTGCATGTAGTTCACTTTGTCACAGATACTGGGGCTAGATTCCCTGCAATGCTGCAGCTGCTTCACACTGTTGTCATGCTGCAAATGAGCTTTAAACTCAGCTTAACCACACCGACCACAAGTTGTTTTATATCTTACTAGAAAAATTACTTAATTTCCGGTGTAATCTTGTACAGGAGCTCAAATCTGCAACAGCAACAGCGTCAGTATTGTAATATAATCTGGAAGTATTATAATAAAAATAAACATAGTCAAAGAACATTTTACAAATGTTAATTATTACTAGGGGAGAAAATCCTGTCAGACAGGTATGTGATAGTAAAAGTTATCTTATTTTACAGGCAGAGAAACTGAGCCAGAGATTAAGAAGTTAAGACTTGCCCAAGGCCACAAAGAGAAGCAAAGTGAGAATAAGGACTAACAAGCAGGAATTCTCAGCAGTGCTGCAGGCTACAAGGCCCTCTTCTATCTACCTTTTCCACAATTCCCAAATCAGTTCCATTTGATTCCAATGGCTTCAGAACAGATTTTCTAATAAGGAGACCTGCCTGACGGAAAATACATTCGGAGTGTGCAAGCAAGATTTCAAGAGTTATCTTGATTTTTAGGAGCTTGGCTGCACTCTCTTTTTCAACTTTAGCTTGGAAGTAGCATAAGGGCGTTCAAAACATCTTAATGCAGTAAAAAAAAAAAAATTACTTGGTTTCTCTGTCCCTGTCTACAGCAAAGTCCTGGAAGCAGCCCGGGAACAGACAGGATGTTTCAGCAGCCAGCAGATCACGCCGGTCTCTTTCTCTGTGCTGAAGGCCTCCCCATCCCAGCTGCTGCTGCACTGTGAACCGATGGGAAGGGAAGCCAGGACGGCTCCCGTGGCTTGGAAAGACAAGGCTCGCTGTGCCACCTGCAGGGCTGCCTGGAAAAGATGCCTCTCGTAGGGATTAGCCCCGGCTCCAAGGCGGGGGCCACTGTTTCCATGCAGGATGGAGCAGCCTCGCAGCAGCTAATTAGTGTGGTGAGCAAGAACAGAGCACGGACTAGAGAATGATCCTGTCTCGTCCCATTGGGTGCTTTCGCTCCGTTCCTGCCTGCGCTCACCTACCTGCAAAATTTATGTTCTGTTGAACGGGGGAAACTGAAAAAACAAACACAAATGAGAATTAAATCCAAGTTATGCAGTTTACATACAAGTTCTGTGGAACCTCTCCTACCTGTACCTACCCGTTTTCTCCCTGCACTGAGCTGCAGTTCTTCACCAGGACTCTCTCATTATATTTTACTTCTGGTTTAATGCAATTATCTCCCCATAATTAGTTACTAATGCATCTCCAAATGCACACCTTTACCCTGTGTTTGGCTGGATCAAATGACCTGAACAAAGGCGTTCAGGAGTTGGCCTAGCTATACCTAAAACTAATCTAGGAAAAGATCAAAGTTTGGCGGGAAGGTTAAAAATACATGTTCCATTTTGGCTGAGGCTTTCTTTGCCTTCTTTATTGGTTGTGAGAACCTACAGTGGAGGAGAGCAGCAGTCAGAAGCTGAGAGAGATCTATTAAGTCATTGTGCCTTCACTCATGGTGATCTCTGCTGGACAGGCACTCCAGAAAAAGGAAGTTCTCTTTATTCGGTCCTTCTGCCAACATACGCTTATTCCCCACCACACTGATTGCTCCCGCTTTCTGCAGCGTGTTTTAAATGTCCCAAGAGATGGGGGTTCTACCACTTTCACTAAAAAATCGTTTACACAGCCTGGTAGATTCAGCCCCTGGGGAGGCTTTTTTATTGTGTTTGGTTTCAGTGAGAGCCTCGGAGGTGTCGGTCAGTGATTGATTATTGTTTGTATTGTGGTAGCACCTACAGGCACCCGCTGAAACTGCAGACCTGCTCCGAGGTGCTGCCGAGCCCAAATTCCTGCAGGAAGGACAGTTCAGCTAAGCAGAGGCACAGGGAGAAAAAATGATTTCCCAAACCCAAGCAGTGGCATGTAAATGCAGTGAGGAGTGGAAAGAACCTGACTCAGTTCCTGCATTCCCACCTGGGCACAACATCCAGAACAGCACCTTGAGCATCCAGGTGATGTGTGCAGGCCCACAGGAGTTGTTCTGATGAAACGAGCACAAAAAATAATTACGCTATCGAGTGAAACAATAATCCCATAACAAGCAAACCCCATTAGGGCTGAGGGTGGTTTTACTGGGCTCCAGTGCTGCGGCAGAAGCCACATACACAGAGGGTAAAGATCCACAAGCCATGGGGAAAACAGGGAGAATTCTGAGGACAGCAGCAGAAATGAAGAAAAATAAAGTAGGCATCAAAGGTTAAGCCACCAGACGAGGTTGCAGGAGGTGGTAGATTATGTGATCCTCTTGTATTTCAATTCAGTTCTTCCCTTCCCACTTTAAACAAATCCTCTTTTTTGGACACCAGTGGCCTCTTCCCATTTATCCTCAGACAAAGTTTACTGTGAGAAGCAGCACCGGGACTAAACCATCATTCCAGAGCTAAAACAAATCATTTGCTGACTCCTGAGATGGCGAGGGGGACATTGGTATTAAGATCAAGGTTAACACCTTCATTCAACCAGCTCTCCATTCAGTTGGGGAATCACTCAACAGCCCAGCAAACAGAACCCAACATCCCATTGATTTCAGGACTTTCTTCCTTCCCTGTGCAACTCTTATGAGCACAGAAATACAGCTCTGTGTCTGAAGAGTAAAAAAAATTACAGTACTGTGGTATCCGTTAATCTGATGGATGGTTAAAACAGAAGCTAAAACTTGAGATGCGTAAATAACTGATTTTGCATTTTGCTCACACTAGAAAAAATAAAGGAAGAGAGATTAATTGGGCAGCAGCCCAAAATAAACACTATTTTTTCAGATTTTTTTTTTCCAGTGAACTGAAAAACAGAACGATGTAACATTTTGGCCTCAAACAAAACATTTAATTTGACCCAAGGAAAAACACTTAAAAATAATGCTGAAGTAAATTCTTAAGTTTCTCATTTGGAACAAAAATACCAAACTGCTTTTTTCCCCCCCAGTGTTCTGACTAGTTTCAAAAATTGGCAGTAAGGCACATGGTTTCTGCTTTAACCAATGGATGTCAGCATCTGTTTTTGAGATACTTCATTTGACCCAAATCTGAATTTCCTGAGTGGGAAAAGAATAGAAGATATTTGGGCTGAATGACTGCGCTTCGGTCAGTACAAACTGCACGAGAAGTTTTCTAATCATGAGATCTCCCATTTCCCAAGAGCATTCACAGTATCCCTGAGAGCACGGACAACCAGAGAACACGAGGATCTCATCAAAAGATTAAAGCTCCACTTCTTGTGTCAGTATTAGATCCGACTGGAGAGGACACAGACTGCAATATAGCCTGAAAGTTTGGGCAGGACAGAATGTAAGGAAAGGGATGCTTTTACTCCAGAAGCACCTTGGGACAATGTACACAGTCCCAGCATATGCCACCATGGCTTGGATTCTCCCATCTCATTCCTGATGCGTGTTTATGAGGCTGAGAAAAGCCCACCATAATCCATGGGCTGTCTAAAATATCCACAAGAGCCCTCCTGAGTCACAAAGATGACAAATGTGTGTCCAGCCAGGACTGCTCTCCACTGCTTCAGTTTCAGCAACTCCAAATGAACTTTCAGAGCATCGTGACCCGGTGAAGCCAAATCGTGCGTCCCTTGAGACCTTCTCATTCCTTTCTCGCTCCCCCTCGGCCCCCTCATCAAATAAAGCCTGGAGTATGTGCGTCATTCTGACACATTCCCTTCAGGAAGTGATGGGAAGAGGATAGATTTTCTTCCTCCTAATGCCCTAGCTGTGTCCCTGCAGCACGAGGTCCCTCATTCCCACACTAACAGGCCTCCTGTGCGACGGGGCCACGGGTAACCTGAGGAGCCATGACCAATGTGATGTCGGATTAGCATCGCCCGGGGACACTGTCAGCAGCCTTCTGCTGGGCTCTTTAAGAGAATATCCTGCTGTGATTCACAACAAGTCCTGTGTTCCAGAGACCAGAGATCTCATCCAGCAAATTAAAAGCGCTACAGTGAATTGCAGTGTTCCTGCTCGGAGCTCTCCTGGGGACTGACCTAAATGGTGTGTGCTCTATCAAGGGTAAAAGCCACCTGCTACACAGAGCCTGGCTGTGGAGCACCGAGACCCACCTGTGACACCACGAGGGACACAAGGGACTGGGACTGCAGGGCTGCTGCTCAACTTCTCCACGGTTTGGCAAAGCTTGGTTCAGCGCAGCAATTTGTCTCAAGCGTGTTGAGTCACGTATGGGTAACTCTTCAATACGTTCTGCAGTATTCACTGACACATATTTGTTATCTTAATTACTAATTACATAAAGCAGGGTGACTCACTCACACCATGGGCTGGGGAGACCACTGGTTTGACCAGCCTTGCTGGCTGTGTGCTGGGCTGGGAGTTGTGTGCACGGCTGGCTGGGAAGGAACTGCAGCAAAAGCCTGCTCCGCAACTGGCTCCTTCAGCTGTGACAGACACAGCACCAGGGACCCAGCCAGGGACAGAGCAGTGACCCAAAGCTCACGGAAATATTCTGAGTCACAGAATGGGTCAGGTTGGAAGGGACCACAGTGTGTGGCACCTGGTCCTCCCTGCTCCAGCAGGGCCATCCCAGAGCACAGGGCACAGGACTGTGTGCGCACAGGTCTGGAATATCCCCAGGGAGGAGACTCCACAGCCTCTGTGCACAATCTGTTCAGGGCTGGGCACTGCCCAGGGCACAAGTTGTGCCTCCTGTGCAGGGGAATTGCTGGGCTCAGGCCCTGCCCGTTGCTCTGTGCCATTGCTGGGCCCCCGGAGCAGAGCCCGGGCCCTGCTCGGAGCCCTCCCTGCAGCCAGAGACAGCCAGGCCTGAGGGCCCCTCTCAGCCGGGGCTCCTCTCGAGCCTGAGCAGCCCCAGCTCCCTCGGCCTTTCCTCATAAGAGAAATGCTCCAACAGTACTCCATGTGTAAAACCACTCAGCAGTAGATGAAGGAGTGCAGGAGTGATTTGCATTTCTGCTTGATGAATACCATAGTGTCAGAGAAAAAAGCTGCCTCTCTAACAAGCAACAGCACAAGGAAAAGGGGCAGGGGGGAAAAAAGGAAGAGGTAAAAGCTTTCATGGGAATACACCAAGAACACAGGGCTTAAACTCCTTTTCTTGTAAAATGGGGTTTGTATGTCCTCAAATGTCAGAACTGCGGGTTTGCATCTCCTTGGGAAGCGAATGCTGAATGCAACACTGGCAATTCTTCCCTTTTAGCCGAAAGCACGGAATGCCATCAACTTCAACACTCTGGGTGTTTGCTGTAACAGCAGCAAACCCACTGAAGAACTTCCCACTAAAACAGGCCCTGCTCAGTCTGAGGGAGCCAACAATATCCCAGCCCAAGGTAATGTGCCTCCAAACACGTTTTGATTACACCAAAAGAACAGGAACATTCAGCTGTGCTGCGGCTCCTCCTTTTTTTCTCCCTCCGGCCTCCCACATTACAGATTAAAACAAGAACGCATCTGGCATTTACGGAGCGTCAAAAACTTCTCCGAGACCTCCTGGAACAAACAGCCCCTCGGAGCTGCTGATAGGTCTCCAGCTCTGTGCAAGGGGTCAGACTTAGGAACTGTCAACAGCTTCCTAATGTATGCTCTTTCTCCAGGAAAGGGGGTCCCAGGTTTTATAGCCTAATAGATTTGTTAATCGGAACACACACAGGCTGGGACAGCCACTGTTTGTTTTCTCTGACAAGTTTGGCATTTTCCTCCTGGGAGCCAGGAAGCTTTAAAGGCATAAGACTCTCCCCACTTTAACTGGACAAGAAAACCAGTCTGGACAAACTGAGACATGTCATCATGGCTGCTTAATTCTGAGCCAGAAGGTGCTATTTTCAAGAGTTTACAGCAACATCAATGCCAGGGCAAAGGAAATTAAATTCCCCTTCCTCTCCTCCCCTGATGTCTCCATTTTCTCCAGGCTTTCACCCCTGTACCTCAGGACAGTCTGGCCCATCAGAGGCCCCAATACACATGGCCATGCTGATAATGATGTTCCCATCAGGAAGCTGTTCCAGAGGGAGTGCTCCAAGCAAAGCAAGCCTGCCCTGCGTGTGGTGGCAGTGTGCCACCAACTGCTTCTGTTCACTCGTGACAGCGGCTTAAAACCCAGAAACATGAAATGGCAAACACAGCGAGCAAAACTTCTAAACGCAACTACTCCCCCTTCAAATCAGCAGCTCTGTGATGTAGACTCTGCCATCAGAGTAAGGACTTACTATAAATAACTCCCAGACAATCACGAAGGGGAATTCCAAGTGTTTCCAAGGCGGTGTAGCCCAGCCACTAAAAATAAAAAGTATCTTAAATCATAGAAGCTGCCATAATTTATTATACTTTAATGGCCTGGATGAGACAAGAAAATTGTACTCTTAAGTTTTTATGCCATCAAGAAGGAGGAATCAATGGGAGGACTTCAGCAAAAATAATTTCAGCCTCTTTTCCTCATGTCTTGCTCAACAGTGACACTCTCTCCTATGAAATCATTCCAGCACCAGGGAAGGCTGCAGAGACCCTCACTGTTCTCCTGGCAGAAAACAACCATCACAGTCCACGGGCAGTGTCCAGGTCAGCACGTCCCCAGGCCACTGACTCCCACCAGGGAAGCAAGCCTTCAGCACTTCTCCCATTTCTTCAAACTCTTCCTAAGCACCTGCTGTAAGGCACTGCCAGACAGTTTCTGGAGAGAGATGGATCTTCTGGCAGTTACAGTGGTCTGAGGCCCTGCTCCATGGGCATGTTCCTGTTCCTCTGTCCTTCCTCCCTTTGACTGGAATTCTTGGTTTCCACAACCTCCTCTGGCTCTAGTACTGACTCTGGCTCTAGCACAGCTATTAAAACACTCCACAATGGGAATGGCCAAGATTAAGGAAAGCAAAGGGGTGCTCAGTCCAACAGTGATACCTTGCAGGAAGAACACTCCATTATCCTTCTTTAGAATGGGAACTTGCTTTACCTTGGAGTTTTAAGCACAGGACACACACTCAGGCCAAGTCACACAGGCATTTCTGCTGTCACTGGCTGGAGCAGCGCTTGTATCTTGCTGAAGTCAAAGCATGTCCCATTGAAGTTACAATGAAACACTGTGCTTAAGTGCTTTGCTGAATCAGAGCCATCATAACTATCCATTAGGCTTTGATCTGGTTAATGTTTGTCCAAATATGGCCCCACAACGGGAAAGCAATGAACCATTATTAAAAGAAGGAAGAACAGCTGGAATTATTTTAGTGTACAACTACATGCACAAACACACAGCAAGTAACAGATTGAAAAGCTGTTCTTGTTATTCCTCAAATTATTCTCCTCTCATTCCTCAAGTTACAAAACTATTAATTAGGGTCTTATTTTTGTTCCACCCCCTCCCCCTTAATGTACTCAGTGCTCATCCAATTTACACACATAGTTTATCTTGGCAAAAAAAGAAAGGGAAGGAGAAGAATCTCTGCACAGGGGTGGAAGGGGGAGAGGTGTTTGTTTGAGGGGAGTCACCGCAGTCATCACTCAGTCACAGTACAAGAGAAGAAGGAGAAAGACTAAGGAGGGCTTAACTCTTCATGCTATTTATACACCAGAGACATGTGTTGTGTATCATTGAAAGGTAATTGAGTACTTGCCTCTTCTTCACTCACACAATCTATTCTATTTCTTGACCAAAAAAAAAAGCTGGTCCGTTTCAGTCTAGTTTCTTGCAAAGCAGGTTCATTGCCAGAATATGTAGAAAGAAGACAAAATTAGAAAGAGCTGACTCCACCCACGACAACAAGCTAGAGCTAACACAGGGTCCGTGCTCAGTGAAGTCGGTGACTACTCCTCTTTCTGATCTGAACATTCCCTGCTGTACCCGAGGTTACACAAGTCTCACAGGGCATCATTTGGCTCTGGGCTGTTCCGGATGAGTTGGGGTCACCCAGCACTGCACACCCCATCTCCTGCAGGCCAGTGCTGGCTAAGAGAGGAGCCAGATCCACGTCCGAACACAAGGGTGGCCCCAGCACTTCCAGCTGATGGACTGCAGCAGAATGACACCATTATTTTCTAAATCTTCCTGAGCTCTCCCTCTGATGACAGGGCTTGAGGACTTCACTTTGTCATTGCAAAGATACCGTGTGTTCTGTTTGGACAGCACAGGTTTAAGAGATAAGCAAACAGACTTTGTGGCATGTTCTGATTAGAAAACACAAGTAAAAAGGCTCTCTTGATCTTCCTGATTAGGCCATTATAAATAAGACAGACAGTCTGTTTCCAAACCAGTCTTCCATTCATCCACAGCTGATAAAGAGCAGTTTTGCAGAGGAGCAGAGGACTGGCCATTCCTCCTGACATCAGCGGGGCTGTGTGTCTGTGACTGAACGTGTGTGTGCACCCACATGTGGGGATGTGTACTCAGGCCCCCAACAAGCTCCTTTTCCAAATAGAGCCTCCCAACACTGCTCCAGCTCAAGGAAATGTAAATATCAAAGGCAAGGTTAGAGTTAGTGTGAATAAAGGAGCCGCTTGCCCTAAGTCTGGCATGGACAGGAGGCACCACCCTGCCCGTTTCCTGTTTTCCACTGGAAGCAGAGCAAGGAACTGCTGTGCCCTTGCCCAAATCCCATCCCAGCAGCCATGTTTCAGAGGCACTGCCCTGGGATCGGAACCTCAGCACACGCAAGCCGGGGCCGTCCTGCTCGGAACAAAGCCAGGAGGGACACAGACGTTTCCCAAAGCTCGGGACCTGTGGCCAGGGCTCCTGAGTGGGGCTGATGGAGCTGGAGTGGTCTTCAGCTACAACGGTGACCCATGGTGGGAGACTGGGCCCTGGCAGCTGTAAAAGCAGCACAGCATCTCCTGTTTCCCAGACTCAGCCCCACTCCCAGACGGGGCAGCAGCACCATGCGTAGCACCCCGGAAAGGCTTCCAAAGCCAGAGGGACAACGGGCCGAACATCCACATTACCTCACTCAGAGTTTGGATCCTGTCTCACCCTTTCAGGCACAACCACCCAGGCAATGCTGGCAGAGCAGACACCAAACCATTGCATGATCCATCATCTCCCGCCTGCACTGCAGGCAAAACCACCCTCGGGACTGCTGGGTTTGACGCACCTCTGCTAAATCAGATGGAAAGACTAGCAGTCATTTCCAGAGGAACACAAGACATTTCCTTATGGATCAGTCCCGCAGTCTTCGTTTCACTCAGCTCAGTCTAATCTTGCTGATTTTCTGTCACAGGTTTTGCAAAAAGAATATTTTCCCATTTAGATTACAAATTCTCATCTGCAAAATAGAACAATAAAACGAATTGCAAAGTCCTCTTCCTCTTTTCTAACACTATGGTTTATTCTAGTAACATATTTTTAGACCTCTGACATGTATATAAAAATGTATGTTCCCAGAGGAATTTCATACCACTGTGCAATGGGAACTTGTTAGAGCATTTACTACTGACACACCCAGATTTATTGTTTCCCATGCTTGTCTACAGTTTATTTTTTGATGTAAAAAGAAAACAACCAAAACAAACCCATAAAAATAAAAAGGCAGGTATTTGTATGTTTGGCTAAAAATAATGACTTTTTTTTAAAGCTGTGCACTGATATAAGATTTATCTTCTCTGTATACAGTTTTTAGGCTAAACCCTCTTCTTTTTATGGAGACTTGATAAAAATCTAGATATGCCAGTATTGTTAAAACAATACATTTCTAGCTTCTTTTTGTGCTTCTGAAAACCTAGCGTGCATAGAAAATGAAGAATTTTCCCACAGAAATAGTCAGGATTCTCAAAACCACAAGATATGATTACATCTGGACAGCTCTGAAGACCTTGATAAAAGATTTATATATAAAGTTCAAAGTTTTGTGACATCTGTTCTGCCTTCATCCAAGTATTTTCAAACTTTCCCTCCGGATTTAGAGAGCTGAGCATGTCTGAAGGACAAACTGTAATTTTAACTGAAAACTTGGTAACAAATCTGATTTCAATGGAAAAAATGGACCAACATTCTAGAGGAAATATGTACCAAGATGTTATCTCAGGTCTTGATCAGATTTAGCAAGAGGGGATGGACAGAGGATGAAAGAAGGCAAGAAAGAGAGCAGGGAAAGCAGGAACTGACCACGGACACGAGGCTAAAACAAAGCCATGCTGCAAAGTGAGCCTTTTTCTATCTGTAAAAATACCAGTGTGGAGCTCCTTTGCAAACCACACCCTTCATTCATTTGAACCCTCTCCCACAGAGAGGGAATATTCTCTGTAACCCTGATTACCCCTTAAGGCCTTTGGAACACAGAACTGGAGGTGCCCAGCTCCCCGTCTGCTTTACTTTCGTACCACTATTCCCCTGAATATATCTGTGAGTAGGAAGAGCATCTTTCTAGGAAGCACAAATTCCATATGCAAGTTCTTAATTCAAAGGGAATCTGGCACCCTATTGAATGTCTCCTCCTGGCCAGGGCACCAGGTCAAGTACTGCAAGCTGTGATAATGAGACTTGATTCTGACAAATCTGACCAGTAGCTGTTGTCATCCTGACTGCTTCTAAACCATCAAGAAGACACTGAATGACTTAGGCAGGGTTTATTTTTGGTATACAAATGTAAAGGAAAATGAAATTCAGTGTCACAATGTCTGCCCCAGTCTCTGAGGAAATGTGACTTCGGAAGCACAGAAGAACCTCCCCAGACCAGAGCGCGCCTTCTCTAACCAATTTCCGTTTCTCAGTCACTCAGGTAGGCATTTTTTGGCCTTTCTTTTCCTTCTTTTTTTTTCAGTCCAGAACCCTTAAAATTCCACCTCTCCTACTAAAGGCTTTCTGCCCTGAGGGAAACTCCAGTACTGAGCTGATGTGTCCATCACATCTCAGTAATTGAATACCGACAACAAGCAGCTGCCTCTGATGTCCCAACAGAGGGGACAGAAGGAAAGTGGGAAGTAGGAGACACAACGGAATGGGAATAGTGACTGCAGTCCTTTTCCTCTGGCCCCCAGCATGTAAATCACAGGAACATGCCCTGGCTTCAGATCAGTTCCACCTTGTTTCCATCCCTTTGCAACACTCCCAAGCAGTGCCAGTAGGAACCAGGAGAGCTGTCACTGCCAGCCTCTGGGAGGGATGAGCATCCAAAGGCTCCAAGCCCAGGAGGCTTTTAAAAGTAGCACACAGTATTCTGTCAGAAAGAGTCAAATGAGAAACAGCCTGGGCTAAGCTGGAGTGGTGTGTAAGACCCAGCAGTTCTGAGAAGGAATAAGCCAGGAAGAGGAGAAATCCATGGTGTTAAGGCCCTAAACTGGACATGCAGACCAATTTCAGCTCTGTCACATGAACCCTGTGACATCAAGCATACAACTGACTGTTCTTCGGGTTTCCTATCTCTGAAATGGCAGCAAGAATCTAACACTTTTCTCTTTTCAAAATGTGATTTTTCCATTTTTGAGGCCATCATTCATTCTAGGTGCATACAACAGGGACTTGATCTTAGTTATGGATTCTAGCTGCTATTGTAATAACTTCATATCGTGGTGTGGGTTAAGCCAATGAAGAGACATTTGCCCACACTTACACAAGTTTGTACGGGCAGCTGATGGCTGCAATTCAGAGAGCTTTCCACAGCTAAGAATAGACTCAGACCGTGTGGATCCCTCTGTCACCTCAGCACTAAGAGCTGCACCTTAAGAACACTGAAAATAATGCCCACTGTGCTACTCAGAGTGGCATTGTTCAGTATAGCAGCAGCAAAGACATACAGAAAAAGAGGGTGAAGCATGAATTTGCCAAGTGCAAAAACTATAGTATGGATTCATGTTCCTGTCACTTATCTCTTATTTATGTTCTCACTAAATTATTCTGCAGAGAGATTTTTAAAAGTCTAGGAGAAAGAACACTGCCCATTTATTTCTCTAGGTCATCTACATATTTATCTATTAGCCTTGAACTGGAAAGCTTGCTCATTGCATTCCTGTTAAATCTACAGAAACGTTTCAGAATATTGTAGAAGAAACCCAGGAGTATCACCACTGAATGTCTGATTTAATCTTCAGTGAAGTTAAGCTGTAATGGCTTTAGACCAGCAGAAGATCAGGCTCAGGTAAGTCACACCTCTCCTACTGCTCTGCCAGAGTATGTCACTTATCTGTGATGGTGTGACAGAGCCATGCTCTTCCTGAGGCCACCACTAACAGAATCACGGCTGTAGGTCCATCCTGCCCCACCAACTGCATCCCTGGAGAGGCTGCATCACCTGAAAACATCTTGGGCAACGAGTGTGAATCTGAAAAGCTTCAATTATAGTTGAAGCATCACTGCTTCAACTGAATTGAGGGGCTGAAATTTATGGCTTGCAGCAGAGGCTGCAGCAGAATGGGAGCCCCGTGCTGCACTGATCCTACCCAAAAATCAGTCAAGTGTAAGGCTTCATAAGCTGTGACCAAAACCTTGGGCCATCTCTGGTGCAAGGCAGGTGAGCTTCTCAGGGCAATGCAGTAACATTTATTTTCACTTCTCTCAGCAGCATTGGAAAGCCAGGCAGCAACACAGGACCCCAGGACCCGACATCCAAACAAATTCAGGGACAGAGATTCAAGTGTTCTTCACCCAAAACCTGAGTTGATGTTAAGAGAGTTCATATCCTTTGGAGCAGTGAAGACACTGCATTATCCATGTGAAAACAACTCGACGACACTGAGAACATTACCAGACTGCTCTCAAGTGCTCCAAGTGGGATGCTAAAATATTTACCAGCTGCATTACTTGTCTTGTCACATCTCTTCAGGCTCCAATAAGACATAACGGATTCAAAGAATACATCTAAGGAACAAGAACTGCAAGAACAGCCCATACAACCCCCAGTAGATGTGTTTTACTACCAGAACTATTTATGATTCAGAACAGTGGAACAAATGAGGCGTAGGAAGTAAAAGAGAAAGAACCCAGGAGAATAAAAGGGCAAAGAGATAGAGAATGTAATTTCTCTGCACTGAAGTCTGCAGAAATATTGCCAGAAGGAAAAGGCTCTGGGGTGGTGGAACAGTTGCAGGCTTTTTTCCAACCAGTCATCAGGATTATTATTCCTAACTTCAGAGGGACCAGCACCAGGCTCACATCCCAGAGCGTGTGCTGCCCTTGGTTACACCATTATACATCTCACCATAAATCAAGTGTCACCAAATTCAAAACAACTCTGAGTGCTGAGTGTGGAGCAACACTGCACAAGCATGTAAGGAAGCACAGGCACAGACAACCCACCAAGGCAGCCTCTGCTCCGTGCAAATGCTTGACACAGGACACATCCAAAAACACGGAAAAAGGCCCCAGTATGATCAACAGTGCTTCTCTTGTCACTGGGATGGGATGACATCTCCTCCCATCCAGCCTTTACGATGGCACTGACAGTTTACTTTGCTGTAAGGTGAGAAGGAAACATCTAATTAAGCAGTCTTAAAAATCTACTTGTCAGGACTCAAACCATGCTTTACCCTGGGCAGACAAAACTGCTCTTTGCAGGATCTTGAACAAAACCAGACTAGAGAGGAGTCCTAAAAACCAGAAGTGGAAGATAGCAAAAGAGAAACAACAGGAAAATTGCTCCATTAAATTGTTCTCTTTCCTCACCAAAATCTCTGCTGAGCCGCTCTTTTCCCCACTCTATAAATTCATTCTGATTCAATGCTTGCTGAAGCTAAACTTGCATCAGGCTTTGCAACCTGCATCCTTAATTCCTCCTTGGGATTTGTCACCTGAGAGATGGATGCTCTGAGGGTTGACATAGAGACCAGGACACCACAACCCGTGTGATAACGAGCACAGTGTGAGACCAGAAACAGGGAGAACTTCTTTTCTTCTAAGGGTGTCAGATTCATTTTCCTCCTGCCTCCACTGAAACTTCCACAGATCCAAAAGCAAAGCCCATAGCCAGCATCAACCCTCTGCATAAACCCAGGATTATTAAGGGCTTTTGCAACACAACCACTTGTAACTCAGTCTCTCCCTATGAAAGGCAGATCCCTGAAGATCCAAGACAAGATAGCCACAAACCTCTCAGTAGTATCCAAGACTATAATAGAAGTTTATGGGCCACACCTGTATAAGCCATGGTTGTGATGTCCATTCAGATTGGCTGCAGTTATTCAACCTCTTTGTTATCTTCAGATCAGAAGCAAAGGGCTGAGGCAGTAAATGGTGTTTAAACTCTCACCCACAGCTGGTGGGTTAAATCGTGACTCCACATCATGGCCCCATATCTTTAACCAAGCTACAGGAGGGAAGGATATCAAATCCTGGAGATGTTATCCCACAGCTTGCATATCTGGCCTAGGCATAAATCAGCTGTCTTAAGTAGAGTCCCAAGCACAGCAAAAATAAAAATGGTAAGAAAATTTTAAAAATAGCAGAGGTTTATTCAAGATGCTGTTAAAAGGGAAACACAATGGTTTAAAGAGGAAGGAGAACACTTAAAAGACCTGAAGCATCAACTACCCTCACAACAAGGCCTAGTTTGATTAAATTAATTTTCCACTACTTAGGCCATTGCTATTTCAGCACAGGACTTGGAACTCTTCTGATGCCTTGGCTACCAACATGGGGGAGGTAGGATGGACCAGTTATAATTGTCCTGTCTTTATACTGTCTCCCAAAAGATCCATGATTAGATACTAGGCTAGTATCTACCCATATGGGAAACTCTTCCAGATCACACGTGCACGAAGGGTAAGGGTGGGTGTTAGATGCTGGAGAGACCTTCACAGCACTGCCAGCCCACTGAAAACCCCTGAGATTTGGACCTCCTCCTACCAGAGGAGCAGCACAGCTCACACACTGCCAGGCACCTCTGTTCTCCCGCCTTAGGCCACCCCGTTCCTGACACAACACCAAGCCAGCAAAGCAACACAGCTCCGGCCAAGACCAGTCGGTCCACCCCATATTTCCTCTTCTGCTCATCACTCTTTGATCTCATATCTACACAAGCTGCTCCATTGCCAGGTCATGGGCAGGGTGTTGAGGAACACACCACTGCTGGAACAGTGATCCATGTGGTGTTGATTTGGGTCCCTGAAGAAATTCCTCACGTATTTCCTGTAAAGGAGGCTGACATTCCCTGTGGACTCTAAACAAGCAAAGCCTGTCTCCTGGACCGGCCCTGACACCCAAAGTCATGTGAAGCCAAAGGTGCTGTTAGCTGAGGACTAAAGCTATACAGCAAATGGTTTGTAAAGTTAATCAGGAAGCAGTAGGGTGGCATTTATGTGGTTGTCATGTGGACTTACCCAGAAAGGTCACTGTCACTGAGCAATTAGCTAATGGAGTGTTGCTAGTTACTGAAGATTGTCAGAACTCAGTATCTCAGATCTATTCAGAATTCCTGAGAACCAAGATTATCTAGAGTCTACAGAGAAATCAGAAAGTATATTTAGAAACCCCATTTAGTAAAGCACTTCCTACAACAAGGGGAAGAGCAATTGGTGTCTGAGTTGAGCATTGCTTTTCCCTTCGAATCACCTGTCATTTCCATCTCCTACAGTATCGTCACAGTAACACCCCTGGGATGAGGAAATGCTGATAACTGGTCAGAACGAGAGTCAAGCTTTCCCAGATTGCACAAGAAGGTTTTGCATTTCCAGGGGCTTGGGTCATATCCCCATGGCCCTTCTCTGTCTGAGCATCTCTCACTTCATTATTGCTAGGAGATTCTTCATTCCTTTCTGAGGACAATTCCTTCTTTATTTCAATCTTCTCCATAAACTTAACTCTGAACGTGTATCAGTTGACAGTATTAAAAGATGGTTCCTGAAAACATAAAAAGCGACACCTTTAATTAGCATTAAAAATCTAAAGTGTGGTGTTTTAACTGAAAAGAGATGACTTTCAAGAAAAGGTTGTCAAAGAAATTGAGAATTCAGTCATCTAATGATGATCTTTAGATACATTCCCACAAGATCAGACAATCCAACTCTGCTTCCAGACCTGCCATTAACTCTCTGTACCTCTTGATATCACAACACATGAAAAAAATGGAACACAACAACTGGATATATTACGGCCCCTTGTTTCTCATCTCCCTGAGGTTACTGTGCTGCAGGATACTTGACTTGACTTAGAACCACAGTTCTAACAGCTGGATTGGCAAAGACAACCTCTGACTTGAAGCTGAATTGTCTCTCTTGACACATCTGGTAACACAGGTTCTGGTTTTCAGAGGAGTGTTGGTCTGTGAGCAGGACAGTGAATTTCTGCACAGAGCCTTGAAAAGCCAGCACACAGACAGATGCTCCTGAACTGCTTGGAAACCACCATGGGAAGTATTTTGGGGAGGATGCACAGGCTGTGAGGAGGAACACTAATGAACAGCTCTTCCCTTGCTTTGGTTTTGACAGGGCAAATATAGAAGGGAGACTTGGCAAACACAGGTGAGGTGAAAGTTCACCTTCCCCCATAAAGGAGGGCAGGTGGCAGTGAGGGCTGGCACTGGGTGTCACGTTGGGTGTTGTTTACTCACCGCTGTGCGGGTGAGGAGCCATCTGAGCGTGGCCCTCCCTCGCGGGCCACCGAGGCACCCGCGCCAGCCCCGCCGGCGCCAGCAGAGCTGCAATAACCTGCTGGTTGCCACAGTGCCCAGCCCAGCCCCTATCTCCATTCACACTCCTCCTCATTGCTCACCGGATAACCATGGCCCCGCCGAATTGCCGGGCCGTGCCGCGCGCTGGCAGGGAAGCGGATAAGGAGTATCTATCCCTTCTCTCAGCACAAATGTGTAAAAGTTTGTTCAGGGGTTTATGAGGCGTGGAGCAAAGCAGCTGCTTTCACTGTGAGCTGAAGTGTTAACTGCTGAGGTATTGTGGGGTGGCTCCTGCCAGCCCACCGTGTCTCCCTGGACAGGCCAACACACAGACTTCTGTGTCAGGCTCAAACAGGTGTTAGGAAGGAAACTATTTCATGGTGGAAGGTGGGACAGAGGGACAGATTTCTTCAAGTTTTAAAGAGCTGGAAAAACCTGCTTTCATTTCAGGCTTCAAACACAACGTACATGCCTGGAAAGGGAAAGCTTTCCCTGCCAAGTCTCTGGCTCTCCACCTCTGCCTTGCATTGCAGGCCTGTTTCCAAAACTCCAAGAGGAATTCATCCGTCTCCAGATCTACAGCATCTCTTTTCAGGCTGTCAAGCTGTGAGAGTGATTCTGTGATGCACTTGCGAGTCCTGGAATGATCAAATTGAGATTTCTGACTCATTTTGTATATAGGCCACAGAGCAGCTGTCAAGCAGAGAAGTGTAGGAGCCAGGCCTTAAGCAGCTGAGAAAACTGGGATTTGGAGCACAGGCTCATAGTAGTGGGCTTTTAACAGTGCCTCAATGTATACACAGAAGGATATTTCTCATGTTTACTGGACACTTAATCCTGTCACCTGGGGAAGGCAGGTGTTGCAAACTCTATTAAGAAAAGCCAGAAGGAGGATTTTCACCTCATTTTGTCTGTACTTCAAGCTTATGCAAAGCTAATCCTTGGTCTCTGCTGAGGTTGGCCCCAGAGCTGAAGGGATGGTGCATTTCTGACAGCAACGCTAGGCCCTGGTGTGAGATCTGAGAGGCACCTTACCAAACGTGTCAGGCAGTAGGACACTATAAATGGAGGAATCATGCTGGCTACAGCAGGTTTCCAGCTGTGCAAACAGACTCCTAGAAGCTTGCACTACAAATCCTAAACCAGTTGGAGAAATAGAGCAAAGAATTGTTATCTCAGCAGTTCATCAGGCCCCTTTGCCCAACGCTTTGTGTCCTACTACTGCGGGACTGAGGGTTGACATGGGATGGCACAGCCAGCATCCCAGTGTCTGGGTAAAAGGGATTTGGGGATCTTGGTTTTCTCCCCCCAGTTTAAAGAAGTTATGTATCGCATTAGGTACTGTAGCCTTAAATCATAGGCAGCTGGTGACTCAGATCGTTTTTTGCTAGCTCCCAGAATATGTCCAGATATAAATTTTCCGCGCAGGACAAATGGGGTTACAAAAACTTGGTACTATAAGGAAAGTGAGAAGAGACAGAGGCTGTGGAAGGAGTCGACTGCAGAGGGAGAAAGGGTGAAGAAAAGCTGGAATTTCTGGGCACTCCGAGGGTAGGAGATCAGCTGGAAAAGATGGTGCAAAAGGGACTCTTGAAAGTTTGTGAGAAGGTGGCGGGTGAGAGAAAATAGAAAAAAGTAAAGGGAAAAAGGAGGAGCAGCACCAGCACTACCTCATAGTGGGAGCATGTAACACCCTAAGACAGGTGCCTCAGACCTCAAACAAGCACCAAGACTCTGAGCCTCTGAAAACTCTGCCCCTACCCTGTCATAAACGAGACCGGTTCTGGACCACGGCTGGAAAATACCACCTCAGGGCAATAAATCTCCCATTGATAGGGTCTGGCAAACATAGGCCTCGAGAAAGGTTGAAGTCAGCTCTGAAGTCTATAATGACTCACTGAGGATTGAAGGAATTAGAAGGAAAGGTGACACTCAATATAACAGCAGCATTAATAAGTAATCGTTGCCTGCAAATGTCTGGGCAGTTATAAAACATTGGCAAGACAAACCTTAATCTTACAAGTTTGGCTCAACTACATACGGCAAAATGTTCTTTATCGAGTAACCCTGGGGAAAGTCCTCCCAAGGATCCATGCTGATAGAGGATCACAGGTATCTGTAACACCTCAGCACACACCTCCATAAAATCCTGTCACCCAGTGAAGTCAGGACCTTCCCAGGGTCTCCCTCGGAGTCTTTCTGAGATGTTTTCTCAGTTCTCCCCCACTCGCACGTTTGGTCCCATATGGGAAAATTATTTCTGGCCAACTCCTGCATTTTGCACTGTGTTTAAACAAACCAAGGTGCTGAGAAGTAACACACAGCATCGTTGTAATCTGAGAAATGAGCTTTTGGTCATTAGAAACGCAGCTAAAACAAATAATAAATACAGTGCAGTGACATTTATGGTGAAAACCGCCAGAGCTTTGGAGATTTCCCCGCCTGGTGCTGTAAAGGCCTACCCAGCACCAAAGGCATTTAAAGCTAAATTAAAATCCTCATTAGCTGCTCTTGAGTGTATTTGCATTGATGAGGTCCCTGGTGGATGTGGTTTTATGGGCACGGAGGTAAACCTGTGTGGCATAACTACAGAGAGAGCTTTCAGCTGCACTGATGCAACCTGTGTGTGATATGCCAGTGATTGAGAGATTCCATCACGAGCCAAGCTCGTACGAGTGCTCCACACCACAAAATCAAAATAAACAAAAAAACCCCCACACAATTGTCACTACACTATCTGATTGAGAGAGGAAGATGGAGGTTTAAATACAGGCGAGGATGTTTATCCTTACACCCGATACATGACGACCTCAACGTTTCTGTTTACGGCAAAAAGACTGCCCAGGACATTTTGTCCAGCTCCAAAATGACACAGATACAAGCTGTTTGGAGGAAGATCAAGTGACCACAGTCACCTGATCTCCCCAGAGTTTCTCACACCATATGTTTTTGAGCATCAGCTAACTTTAATGCCATCACATGACAGTGACAGGCAACACAAAATCCTCAAAAAGACAGACTTGGCATATCAAACAGATCCCACCAGATATGATTAAAAGAAAAAGGAAGTTCAAGAGGAGCTCCTGGAACACCTTTCCAACCAAAGAACTGTACGTGTGAATCGGGATGAAAGGAGGGAAACACTGAGAGACACTGCAGGAGCTGTGGGAAAACAAGCCCTTTGGGGACTCCTAGATCTCTGGTTTGATACAAAACCCCAAGATAGCTGTTTAACTGGGGGTGTCTAATTTCATAGGAGAAAAGCACTGTATCTTCCACATACATCTCCATTACCATGATGAAATAACCCTCTTGACATCCCGGCCAGGTACCGGAGATGGAACTCCCTTAAGGGGGAATATCCACCTGAGATTGTGCTACTTTGTGCAGCAAAGAGACTCAGTCAAACTACAACAAGCAACTTGCAAGAGAAGCTGATGTTTAAACACAATTCAGAATAATTACAATCTAGTTATCCTTCTCCAGCTCTTGGGATCCAGGGCTTTGCCCTCTGGCTAAAGAGTTTTTGTACATTTTTGTAACTCTTGCCAGTTTCCATCCCAAAGGTGGCTGCCTCTGTGCACAGAGCGAGCACCTGTGTGTGTGCATGTTTTACATCCACACTGCTTCATACTGCCCTAAACGGGCTCGTGCTTTGCAAAATGGGCTCCATAAATCATTAATTAATGATAATACAAATATAAATAATGTAGGAGACAGAAGGGCAAGAGTCACCACTCCATCTTCAACACCATTGTGGATGCTTGGATAAGCACTGTACCCACAAGAGCCGTCCCTGCCAAGAGCACCATTACTCCAGAAATGCTGAAGAATCACAAAAGATTGCAGTGTGTACCATGGGAAATGAAAGGACTTTGGCAATAGTATGCTAATGCAGAGGATTTTAACCCTTGAAATCTGGCTGTCCAGTACAGGGAAACCAAGGTATTCCCATTTCCCAATTCCTGTTCCCTCAACAGTGGTTCCTTGTGGCTCACGGAATTACAAGATACTGCTGCATCCTGCTGCTACAAACTGAACTGCAACTTGTGAGCTGTTCACAAGTTCACAGAAGGAGTTTTCCAGCCTTATCTTTATTAACTGTGAATTTATCTCCCTTCCCAGATACAGTGTTGAGAGAGAAGGTGAGCTGGAAGGGGTCATTCCTGCTGTACAAGGATCAAATGCCATAAACGGCCCGGAGTGTGACTGTGTTCGCTTGTGCCCTTTTAATTGCCCCCAGTAAAGCTCACATTAAACACGCAATCCCTGTGACCAAAGGTAACAAGGAGTTTGGCTATAAGCAAGCAGTCACTTGATAAGACAACAGCATTTCAAAACACTATAAATTAATTCCCTGGGCTAATTTCCCCAAGAGCAATGGAGATAATAAATCTCATTGTTGGCGTTAAGGGTGACTGGAGAATCTGCTTCATATGCCTGCCAACACGCTACCGGAGCGGTGCCACGGACCCGCAGCTCCCCAGCTTCTCCCATGCAGGGAGAGAACAGCAGACATGTAAAAACGTGCTGCTGCCTGTGCTGCTGGGGCAGGTCACTTCTGCCAGGGAGAGGATGGAACAAGAAAAGGAATGTTCCACCAAATGAAATCAAGCTGGAACATTTCACATGGCAGACAGCAAGACATGCCCAAAGAACAGGGGATGAAAATCATTTTTGAAGACACGGGACATAAATTTAAATTACTGTGGATTAACGAGTCAGGAGGAACAGGTCAGAAGGGAAATTTAGAGACACAGACTGTCCTTGATCAGTGTCTGGAACTCCCCCTGAAGTTTAACAGAAGACCCTTCATCCATCAGAGTTACAAGAGGTACATCCATGTGGCCACACTCACTCAGTCACCACCTCCTTTCCACAAGTGTAAAATATCTCCGAGGTCTCCTTCTTCCCTCCTATCCTTCCAATACATGTCCGCACTCACAGATGGACAAGGTGAAGCAGGAGTGGATATTACAACTTGGCAATTTGTCACAGAATCATGAAATACCCTAGTTGGAAGGGATCCACAAGGACCCCCAGTCCAGCTCCTGGCCCTGCAAACAGACATCCAACAATCCCACCCTGTCCCTGAGAGCATTGTCCAAATATTCCTGGAGCTCTGGCAGCCTTGGATCCATGACCATTCCCTGGGGAGCCTGGTCAGTGCCCAACCACTTCATCTGGGGTTGCACTGAATCCATTTTTCCCCCACAGTGGTTCAGTAAAACTCAAAATGCTTTGCCCAATAAATACAAGGGGTGCTACATAAGTTCCCAGTGTGAAAAATCTACATCCACCAAGTTAAAGGCTGATTCAAATCTCCCTCCTAGCAGCTTGAATTAAAACCAATTTAGCTACCAAAGCCCTTATGCTGGCAGGATGGGATCAGCCTGTCAGCTCATCCTCCTGAGTTACCCCAGTCCACGTTCTGGAGAAGAAAGTCTGTCCCTCTATCCCAACATCACCTTGGCTGGATCAGCCTTTGCTCAGACCTCTCTCTCTGAATAGCAGAGTTTCCTACTGTTGGAGTTATTCAGAAATCCACTGGAGTCTCCTCAGAAGTGGAGGGCTGGCAGGAGAGGCAGAGGCACAAAAGGAAAATACAATTGGGAGGCACAACTTAAACACTTTTCTTTCACAGAAGGGTCTCCAAAAGCCTGAAGACTGATATTCTACTTCCTAAACCTCCAGAAATCAAATTTAAAAAGCCGGGAAGTGACAAGCCTGCATGGCCCAGGACTCGCACAAGCTGAGCTCTGCTGCTTCCAGACCACATCAGCAATGACTTTTGAATTTAAAATTCTGGGGTTTTTTACTTACATTATTAACATCATCATCTAAGGCTAAACAGCCCTGGATTTCTGGCATGCATCTGGAGGGTCAGCTTTGAGTCAAGAGAATAAATAAAGGAACTCAAAAGGAAAAACAATATATATTCAATTTATATATACACATATATAATACATACACACATTTAGGGGTATGTATTTCCCTAACCATACTGCATAAATATGTATTTATTAGACATACTATGCTATGTGTATATCAAAATGCACTGAAGATTTTAGAAATAATTTAGAAAATTGGCCAGTTTCCTTACAATTTAGCTTATATGGTACAACATAATATATTTTAAATACCATGGAAATTGGCCAATTTTCCAATATTTATATATTTGTGTTATATCATTACAAACATTTTACAAAAGAAACATATGGCAAATTTTGAGTTCTTTCCAGATGAGTGATGTCCAGACCCTCTGATATATGAATGACCTCCAGTGCCTCCTGCATTCTCCCTGCTTTGAATGCTTTGCTTCTGGTTTGGAGTCTGCCATTGAAACTTTGTCAATTAGAATGAAATGTTGGGTCTCTAAAATGAAAGAGCCTTAGGAGTGGCAAGTGAGTGGTTCAGAGCAGCGTTTAGGCAATCCATTCTTTCAGTCCAGCCCAAAACTCAGTAGTAATTACCCTCAGCCCAGGCAGGGGACTCTATTCCTGCCTCCAACAGCAATTCCCAAGCCATTGTGCCCATTCAATGCCTGTTTGAACAGGGAAGTACAGGACTCCCAAAACACTCAGTTCCTCTTGCTTCATGCAAACAAGCAGCAAGGGAAAAAAGGGAATTGTACTATTGTCTCACTTGGAAAGACCAGAGCACAACCCGCCCTCAGCAGAGGAGCTGTGAAGCAGAGCTGTTCACCCAGGAGCTCAGGGAATGACCTGTGCAGGCCCAGCAGAGGCAAGTGCTGCTCCCGGGGCACAAGGACACTGGGAATGCACAGGGTGGGGCAGCACCAGGGACAGATGTCACAGGAAAAGTTATCTGAACACAGACACAGGGGCAGAACAACTGGGCAAACTGTATTCCACAAAACCTCACGTGCTACAGGTACAATGGAGTGCAAAGTCACCATCCAGAAGAGGAGATGCACTTTACTGGAGAGAGAGTTGCAAAAATCACACACAGCACAAAAACTACACAATGTTCAGCTGGGGAGTGGGAAACCTCAAACTGAAAGCCTGAAGATTTTACTTCATGCTTTAAAAGTTGCTTTCCAACAGAGACAACGATTTTTGAAGGAAGGAGATATCTTCTAGAAAAATGTTCATTTTGAATGAGATTAATTTTTCTTTGAGGGTGATTTTGATAGAATTCTTTTTTTTTTTTTTCAATGGGTCTGGTACTTTCAATACCCTAATGGCAGGCACTGACTGCAGTCTGCAATATCCAGATAACAACATTAACTCAAGAACAGGGACACAGATGAAGGCAGGATTCTGTTCTTTATTTATACTCTCACCTCTTTGCCATCTCTCCCTGGCAATTCCCTCTAAAGAAAGAGAGCACTTATGCACAAAAGAGAGTGGAAAAGATGCTCATCCAAAGAGCTCTCTCTGTTGACACACACACAAACACTGACAGCTGCACTGACTGGGTTGTTCACATTTCACCTCTGTTTGAAGAGCTTTTGAATCCTTTACCTTCCCTACAGACCTGAATCCAGGCTTACCCAACACTGGGAGAAGCGAAACTCTGGCCAAAATCATGTTCTGACAAGGTGTGAATCAAGTAGTGGATGTGACAGAAAGTAGGTGTGAGAGAGGTCAGCAATTTAAAGGTATCGAGGGACTAAGGTAAGAAAATGGGCCTGGAAAAGGAATTTTGTGTCATTCTGGAATTTCCACGAAGACCAAGATGCCAGTGAGACAGAAGGAACCACACACTTGGCCCCAGTAGTTTCTTCTGAGCACAGGAAGGAAGGACGTATTTGAAGATGTAAACCAGTGTCAGACAATAGACAGGCAAGTCCAGCACTGGAACCTCACCAAGTTCACCCTGAGGGCACCGGTGCAATAGAATGTTAATTATATCCACGTGCAGGATGAACAACACACAGATGCCAATCTCCCTCACAGAGATAGGCAAGGTTTTCCCTGATACACGCAGAACCAGGCATCCAATTACAGAAGCTCACAGGATTTGTATTTGTCTGCCTCCACATCTTTTGTTTAGAATTTTTACTCATCTAAATGGTAACTACAATGAAACTGTTTCATAACAAGGGTAGAGTTCCAAACAAAGTTCTGGGTGTTCCACAAGCCCACAGTGAGGTGCAAAGGACACCAATAGAGGCAGGGGAACAGCAGTGGGAGATTTGTTGAAGGTCACCAGTAGAGATGTATCTGGACAGCCTGTTCCCCACATTCCTCCCGGATTAAATACCTCAGTGGGATTGTAGCTGTGCACTAGTACTGGGTTGATGATAGATCAGTCACTAACGGGTTTGGGTGGCAACAGGCAGAAGGTGGCACTGCACAAGTTGTAGAAATGTCTTTATCTACGAAGTCCTCCAAAACTGATTCAAAAGAAATGAAATTTTAAATATATGATAATGATGTCAAAACACAAGTAATCACATCCTGGCTCTGCTGACTCAGACCGAACACATACACACAAATCAAGACTCATGGAGAACAAACCCTGGCACAGAGAAGCTGTGGCTTTTCCATCCCGGGAAGTGCTTAAGGCCAGGTTGGACAGGGCTTGGAACAGCCTGGGATAGTGGAAGGTGTCTCTGCCATGGCAGGGGGTTGGAATGGGATGAGCTTTAAGGTCCCTTTAAGGTCAGGAGTTTCACTTTTCAAAATGCCTAAATGTCAGACCTCAGAGACCACAAGCCGTGTTGGGTTCTCTCACTGCAAGTAGCACCTGTATCTCTGTTTTCATTAATTCTGCAGCTTTCAATATCTTCCTGTACCCAAACGGCTGCACAGGAGCATCTGCACAAGTAGAAATCTCCCCTATAAATGCTGTATTTCCAGGTTCCTTTCAGACATAAAATAATAATGCAATGGTCAGCCCCATCCTGTAATGTTGAACAGCGATTACCTTTTTGTACTATTTAAGCCTTACTCGCATTGTAACTTTCCAATGGGTCGGTTTGATTTCCTGAAGTGCCTCAGTATCACAGGCCAGCTTCACCAACTGCTCAAGAAATTAGGCAAGTTTCAATGTTTTTGTTGTTTTCCCAAGGAGGTATTTTCACCGACCAAGCGGCCCCTCCACCCCATTCCCACCCGCTCCACCCCCAACCCTTTGGGATTCTGGGAATCTGACTGTAAATGACACTACCAGCTGAGATGCAATGGGTGTTGGAGCAGCAGCCGTTTCCTGTCCAGCAGGAACCCGAAGGTACAGGAATGTGAGAAGACTCCAGTGAGCCTCCTTAAGCAGCCAGAGTGGGCTGGGAACCAGAGAAGAGATAAGGGATGCCCTTTCCTCCTCCACCCACGGCAGCAGATAAGCATCATATGCCTCAGACATCTTGTCCACTGATCTGGGCTTTTCTCCCATGTCTCAGTATCTGTGACTCTACCTTCCTTCCTCTGCGGAACGGGCCAGGCCGCCCTGCACTGATAACGGGGCCCGCTGCCTGCCTGAGGATGCAGCAGGGCTGTAAAGGCTCTGCAGCCAGGAGACACCTGTCTCATCCGGGGAAGGGACGCGGATGAGGCACCGGGGCTCCACAGAGAGCAAACCCCCTTGTTTGAGGAGACAGGTGTGCTCCAGCACACGGAGTCACAGCCTGTTTGCTCAGGCAACATCCACAGGCCTGGCTCCAAAAGCAATTCATTTATAGTTTGTTTGGACACCAACACAATCGTGAAATTGCAACACCTTGTTCTGCAAACTGCAACAAAGTGCCATGGCCCTGTCAGAGGAGTGACACACAAACAGCAAAGGGACTGAGAGGCAAAAACTGGTGTTTAAGAGCCGTGTACGGGGGGAGAGACATCGGTGCTGGGAGGAGTACGCTGTGTGTTCGGACAACACGGGAACAGGCCACAGGGCAAACAAGAAAGCACCACGTTAGGAACATCCAAGAGGCACCAGAAAAGACTGATCACGGATTCCAGCTCTCCTGTCTCTGGAAAGAAGGCACTAAATAACTGACTGCTCTGCCTCTCAAGCTTGCAGGCTTCAGGCCAAGGTAAGGACAGTAACACAGGCTGCACGTCATTCCAGAGCATCCCACGGTGCTCAGACAGAAGGCAGCAGCCAGTTAGGCAGTAGGGGAATTTAGTGCCAGAAGAAACTCAAGATAAAGAAGGAAAATCCTTAGAAAATGGATCTGGGGAATTTAGATCCTGTGTACAAACAGAAATAACCTTTCCACCCAGTCACCTCCCCCTGCAGCCTCCCTGAGTAATACAATTCCAAAGTTAGCCCAGCTAAAACAATCCTGAGTTTATCTCTCTGAAGATTCAGAGGATCAGAAAGCCTGAGCTTTTTACACTCTTTCAGATTTTCTTGTTGCTCATCTAAGTGTTTGTCAGGGAGACTGTGCAAAGAAAGAATTCTGAGTCCTGGCTTTATTGTTGGCCCTGCTGCAGGAGCCCGAAGATAAGAGCAGGCAGGACTGGTCGCAAGGAAAAAACTCTGAGCTCTGGCACTGAAGTTTTCTTTTTGGGTGAAGTATTGCTTGAAACTAAGGAATGCTGCATTGATTTGAAGGGGAAAAAACAAAACCACACACAAACGCAAAACCAATCAGATTGAGCAACATTATAAGGTTTTCCTTTGGAAAACAGGAGTATATCAATTTAAAACCATCTTTCCACATTATCCCTTGCTATAAACCTTCCTAGAAGAGAAGGAAGCCCAAGCCTTGAGCTACTTTCTGTTCAAAGTTTCATTATTACTGAAAAATTCCAGCAATCCTCCAGACCTTGCTGTCTTCTTACTAACCTTGGCCTGCATAATCATCCCTTGCCTGGACTGAATACTCAGTGTGTCCTGAAATGACTGCCCACTTCAGGAATTCTTCCCCTTCTGTGTTTCACCTGACATAAAACTCGAAGAGCTGAGATACTGTTAAAGAGGTGGGGCCCAGGAGCTTTCAATTTCAGTTTTGTGCAGCCAGCTTCAAAGATAGGCAGCAAAAGACAATCCTTATCCGAGCAAGTTTTTCCATGTGCTGTAGAAGCTCATGCTGAGCTCTTCTCTGATGATAAAGGAAATTATTCAGCCCTGCACAAGCGTGTCACTGAACACAAAGTGCCCAGCCCCTGCACTGAACTGGACCCACAGGCAGCACCTGAACCAGGAGCAGCCTGCACCTACCATGAATTCAAGAATGTATTTTAATTCCCACAGAGAGGGTTACATGCTCCTGCCTGTCCATTTGCAGTGATATCCCAAGAATCAGGACTGGCAGCAGTCTGGAGGACAGTGGTATTTGCTGTCTCTGCTGCCTCCAGCCCTCCCACACAGCCTTGCACATCCTCCTGTCCTTTGGCTCTGATTGACAGACTGCTGAATTATGAAAAGGTAGAAAGAGCCTTGGTGAAGCTCAGAGGTATTTTTATCGCAGTTTGTGGCCCCCTACCCCATCATATATATCAGAATAAGAATGCTTTTACACAGAGAAAAAAAAAATAAAATCTATAGAGTTCTCAAAGGAACAGTTTTTCTACTCCTCTCAGCAGCCTGTCCTCAGTCTGGTTCCCTTTTCAATGGGCTGCTGGCTCCTATCTGTCTGCTGATAGGAAGGATTAGCTACAGAAATGGCACAGGGAAAGACTCAAAACTCAAGGGGAGCACAGCCCTCCAGCCCACGGAGCCATTTGTGTGCATTCAGCCACAGTTTGATAAAAGAACAAACTGCAGGTGCTGCAATATTGCCTTTCCTTCTGGCTGGGCCGTCCCTGTAAAAGGCAGTAAATCAAGTGTGCTCAAAAATGCTGAGAAATTAAACAGAAAAATGTAAAGTTATTAATGTAGTTGTACTTTCTCCTTTTCCCATCATTTTTTGGTTTAGAGACTAATATTTCACGTTGTTCTTTCCAAACACGGACAGATATTCTAATCTGTTTTCGCACTGAATGCTGAGAGGCAGTTTCCAAACCCAGATGCCAGACATTACAGAGCCAGACTTCACAATCTGAGCTAGTCATTATGCCTGAAGTCTTGAGCATTCCCCCTCTCTGCCTTCCACAGGAATCTTGGGAATCTTAGAAGCCAGGTCTCCTTCTCTGAGATGCACAAAGCTAATTTAGGAGGTTATGTTTTAGGCACCGACCTTCCCAACGAGACCCTGCACAAGGCTTCGGAAGAGCTCTTCCCCAAATGCAGGCGGGAGCTGCGAGCCCTGGGAACCAACCCTGCTGGACCAATGGCTCCATTACACCCCTACAGCCAACACTGCTGGATCTGCTCCCGTCCACACCACATAAACAAGGCTTTTTTCATGTGCCAGAATTGTTTTGGGGACAGACTTTCCTAAAAGGAACTTATGTGCCTTATTCCTGTTGAAGCACATGAAGTTTAAAGAGTTTCAACCTTCGAAATTGTCTCTTGGCTCCAGCAGGACAGTGGTTGTATATACACCGTGCAGTTTTATATTTATTTCCCAGCAGTGTAAAAAGTCTTCTTCTCACCCTTTTTAAGTACATGAGCACAAGTAGGGCAAGGCCTGCCTTCCTGTTTTAAGAAGTGAAAGCGCTGGGGCAGACTGCCAAAGGACTTAATATAGTCTCAGATCTAAATTTAACAACAATAACATGGCTCCAGTCTGACCCTACAAAGAAAAGTTGGGAGAGACAAAAAAAAAAAAAAAAAGGTAATTCTTCACAAATTAAGAAAACAATAAAGGTCCCTTTCAAGTGTCAAGGAATATTCTTAGCCAGCCTGCAACACCTAAATCAAGAGAGAGGTTGTTAAAATGGCATAATACCAGGAAACTCGCCTACAGGGTCTACTTCCTCCTTGGAGACTCCAGCCTGGAGTGCCGGAGTCAGTGTGCTCGCCATGGGGGAGGTGGGAGGGAGGAACAGGGAGCTGACTAAAGCGACTCTATAAAAAAAGCCCAGGCTGGGTATCAACACCACCGTCTCTAGATCTAAGATGATACAAGCAGCCTTCCTGGCCCGAGATTCCGAGTCACATCAATAGGCTCTTTAATCCTTTCCCACCCAACATTTCCTGACAGCGACCGCAGAAGTCAACAAGTTCAAGCCCAGCACAGAAATTAGCGCTCGCACACAATACAGGCGGGTGATAACGCGCCTGTATTTATAGCTCAGAGCCAGCCCCCTCGGAGCAGTCATTAAAGATCCTGGTGGGAAGAAAACACAACTAGAAGAAAGTTATTCAAGTAAGTTAAAGATACACCTGAACCCTCCCTTCCTCTCCCACCCCTTTCTGAGGTCATAACATCACAATATAGTCTCCTAAGCAAGGACGTTCCTCCGGGACACTCTGATAGGGAAAGTGTGAACAACAAAAGCCCATTGTTAGCAGGGAACGGTGGTGCCACTTAGACCCTCGTTAAGCTCCCCAGGGGCTGTGGTTTGCGTTATGCAGGCTTAAAAATAAAAGGCACTAGGACAAGGGACAAACAAATAATGAAGTCATTTCCATTTACCTACCCCAGCACGGGGGTTGCCAAGCAGGGTAACCGGTTACTGCTGGGTGTCAGCACCATCTCCACCCTGGGACTCCCACTCCTCTACTCCACGCTTCTCCTAGCAAGTTTGTCACACCGAGTTCAACTCCATCCCACAACGAGATGTGGATGATGCCCACAGACCACTAGCACATCTTACAAACACCCTGTACTGGGAGATTTTTCCTTGTACAATGCCTACTCATCACCCAAAGAACAGGAATATGCCTTTTAAAAGAGCTGCGAGGTTTTCACTGTGCATCACTCCTGAGCTCAAGGAAGATTTTTAAAGGAGTACCTCAGCTGCATGGCACAAATTATGAGCTCACCCTCAAATTACTACCCCTGAGCCATAAGTTCAAGCAGTTACATCACCTAATAACATTCCAGCTACTGAATCTGAAATTTGCTAGCATGACAAACACCAACTCTGGGCACTGCTGAGCTGCTCCACTGATTCCTTTCCAGTCACCCGCTGGAGAATTTTCCACCACACTCAAAGCAGAAGGACTCGAATAGAGTCCCCTTGAGTCAAGATCACAGGGGAGGTGTTAGTGGCTGGAGGTGCATTAACCAAACACCAGCAGCTCTTCCTGGATCCACCCCTTTGGATAACAGCACTGTGGAATTCTCCTGTGTGAGTGAAGCTTGTGCTGGGGCAACACACAAGGTGTGAGCTAATCCTGCAGTGAAGACAAACCTTTAGGGCTTCATGGTCCCAGTACAGTCCTCATCCCTTCTCTGTGATGCATAACAGCTGTTCCAAGAATCCCAACAGCCTGCTGGAGAGTCCTCCCCAAAGGGTAACACTTGGGTAGTACTGAATCCATGCACTCGCCTCCACATCCCATAAACCTCTTGCAGCCTGGAAAGACGCTTTTCTGCATTTCCAGGGATTAGTAAATGCCTGCGAATCAAGACGGTACAGAAGCTCTTTGGCACCTGCTGAGCTACTCTGAGAGCTGTTCCAGGTCACACCAGGAGCTACCTCCTGCTCCTGGCCCTGTTAAACTGAGCTCTAATAATTAATGCTGTGCACCTGGGGAAAGGAGGTGCTACAGGCACCAGGAGAGTGCTGCTTGTCTCCTTTACCTTTGCCAACTGCAATCCCCCATCAAGCCTTGCTTTTCCAACAGCCTTTTTAACTAAATGCAAAAAATTGGGGAAAAATAAATACAGAGTAAAGATACAGTGGGTCTCTTTGGAGCCTGTAAACTGAACACTTGTGAAGTTAACATCTGAGTTCATTCCAATCAAGCCACTGAAGAACTCCACTTGCCATTTCTGTCATTTGATCTAGGATTGCATATTTTAACATGTAGGCAGTTCTAGCCATAATTATTATCAGTAATCAGGAGAAAGTTGCCCACTTTAATCCTGAAAGAAAATCATAGAAAGTAGCTGTTCCACCCAAAGCTAGTCCTCTTTTTTCCCAGCAGTACGGATCCTCCGTATGAAATAGCAAGGCTTAGACCTACAGTGCCCTGGTTCGAAGGATTGCCAAAAAGCCAGAGAGCAGCCTCTAGCCTCAGCTCTAAAATGGTCTGTGACAGTGATTCACTGTTTTCCTTTCCTTCAGCTTCCCAGTATTCATTTTCACCTTGGGTGGGCTGGAAAACACAATTTTAAGATGCTCCAGCATGCAAATAAAATATTTATCCATGCTAAGTATTATTTTATTTACTCTTGCAGTAGTACAAGCAGCTGTGGCCAGATTAAGGCTGCACAGCATTTGCAGTTACAGTGGAGACCTCCTCATATGAGAACATCGCACTGGGTAATCAAACCTTTACACAACTCAGGACTACAACCAAGACTGAAAGTTTGTTTCACATTTACACTAAAGTTCCTTTATACTGTTCTGGCAGGAAAATAAATGAGATTTCAAGTGTATGTAATACTTCCAGTCTCTCTGGTACTACCTGTAGCAGGGGTTTAGTAGTAAGGCACATTGGACTCTGAATATTTGAGTAGTTCACAGTAAGTCTGCTGAGGAGATGCAGAAAAAGAAGAGTTTTAAACTAAATGGGATTTGAGCTTGCCCTCTAAGGCTCCTTTAGGTACCAAGTGGCTCTACCCATGAGAGTCAGACCCTAAACACTGATACAAAATCTCAGACAGGACCTGTTCTTTTAACAAAACAGTCTTAGCCAAGTTCTTCTACATGATAAACATCTTCTGCCCAGGCCTAGCATTGCTGACCTCCACAGCCAGGCTTTTCAAACTCCCAGCCTGACACCTAGATGTGCTTCCGAAGCTCAAAATTTGAGTGCAGAAACTTCAAATTTTCTGATCATCATTTTCCAGTCACTGCTGAGCTTCCTCTGAACCCTGAGTAAAGGAAAAGGTTGTTCTCTACAGACAACTGTCAAAGACCTGAGTGGGGACTTCATGAAAACCTCTGCACGGATCCACTGAGGGTGACAGACATGGAGCCACAGGAGCGGCTCCACAGGGGAAATCACGCATGGACGTGAAGGAGCTGCATTGTTTTATCTTTATTTATATTCTCATTTATTTAGAAGTAGGCCTCTGAATTCGGAGGTCACAGTGGAGCCTTGTGCAGTCAGTACCATGGCAGCTGGAAAGGCGGCTCAGGGGTGGTTCAGGATTCACACACAGTTCCGGATATGAGGATCAAATGCGCCACACAATGAAATACATTTGTTAAGGAAATTGGCACTGCTAAAAAAGAAACACTCTGCAGAGAGCCAAGGAACATCTAAGGCTCCTTAACCCAATTAGCTAAACACTCTTCTGCCACTGAAAAAAAAGAAAACAAAAACCACCTAGTGAAATTGAGCTGAGTTTGAGGTAGAAAGTGAATATCTTGATAAACTGTTGGTATCTTTGCCTGCCAGAGCTATTAGCCAAGAGTCTGCTGAGTCTAGACAAAGGTTTGATTTTGAATTGAAAGGAGAATCATTTGCAGAGAGTAAAGCAATTTAGGTTTTGAAAAACAAACATCAATTTTTAACTATTAACCCAAAAGAGAGACAAGAAGCTTCTGCAGGCACATAAGGCTTTTAAATATTATCTGCTGCCACAGGAGGTCATTGAGAGTGGAGTGATTTTAAGATCAGAGAGCTTCATTAGGCCAAACCATTTAATGTACCCGAGGACTGGAAGGAAAAGATGAGATTGGTGGAGCTAGAGGTGCTAAGGGAGAATTCTGTATTTGTCTCACTTACTGAAATCACTGGTTCTGCTCCATATGATACCAGCAACAAGCAGCTGCTGACAGCCAGGAACTGCAGAGGTGACAAGCACAAGGCACTAGATTGTCCCTGTCCATTGCACGAGTGCACAGAAGACATGGACGTAAAGCTTGTTTCTTTATTTGAGTCTCAGAGTGGACTCTAGGCATGGAATTATTTCCCTCTTCATGAACACAGCACTCGGGCTGCAGCTGGGTGGACAGGCTGGTGGGCAATCACACATTCCTTCTGCAAAGCAGAGTATTCCAGTAGGAACTGTGACTCTTCTCAAATAATTTCTTCAGATCATTCTCTAAACAGTAGAGAAAACCACTTTCTACCACACAGAGCTTTGCAAACAAAGCAAATGCAAGGAGAAGACCTGTCTGAGGAGAAGCACCAAGCCCATCTCAGCATCAGAACCCTATGGAGGAAGCCTGATTGCTGTTAGATCCCCACTCCCCGATCAATCAGCAGATTGTCTAATCAGTGCTGCAAAAAGAGCTCTCTGGCTGGTATCAAACTGCCAGCTGGGACTGGCAGTGAGGCTGCTGCGCCAGGCTGTGTGTCTGAGGAAGGCCCTGCCCCGACCCCACAGGCTGTTTGCTGCAGCCATGGCAGCTTGTTAAATCAGCACATGAGCGCTTGTTTTCCTTCAGGCCCCATGACAAAATGTTCCAGGAGGCTAGAGATGAGAGCAGGGTGCAGAACAATGGGAAACCAATGAAATAATGAAGGAACAGTTTCTTCACCTTCTGTGGCTCAGTGTCACACAGAGGAGCCTGAAGGCATCTGGTTTGATCTCGGTTTCCTAAAGCACGGATGTGGTTTGACCAACTCCTTTGGTGGCTTAATAACATCCAGTTGCTCTGTGTCACATTGGTCACCACTTCTCAGAGCACTGGGAAATGGGGAAACTGAGGCACTGGCAGGGGACTCTGGTGATGTCACCCCGGTACGTGGTGGCATCCCCGGGCCGTGCCCTGTCCAACAGCGCCTTCTGGTGGAGAGAGAACGTCTGTGCCTGGTCGAGGGTGTGGGCACCAAAACCCCACAAATATACCTCTTTAGGGCCAAACTCTGGGCACGTGACTCTACTCCTGTCCTCTAGGAATTGTCCTTCACTTGGCAACTTCGCTTTACATACTCAAGCCAGGCTATTTGAGACAGCAAAGAGTCACTCTGGCCTTTGAGGATCCCTGGTAATCAAGCGTTAGGAAGTCTTTGCTTTAGTAGCCACCAGTACATGGCACCCTAAAGGTCACAACAGTGCAGTGGGACAAATATATTCTTCGGAAGGCACAGGGCATTCAGTCTCTGCTTTTGTGTTCTCATGACAATGATTGTAATGACGCAGCTGGAGTGGGAAATGGCCCAGCATAAATCCATCCTGGCAACAATAGTGTGTAACAAAAACTGCAAAAGGAGGCAGGCATGTTTAGGATAAGTTGGAGATAATAATCTGGTTATTTTTCCGAGGCCCCACTCAAACACTACACTGAGGAGATCTTGATTGTGTCACCTTGGCCCCATACCACACATATCCTTTGCAGAAGAACAATGTAGATAGGAGTCTCTTGGCCCATCTGAAAATCCCCGAGGTAATTGTGCAAACAGGAAATGACACGAGGCAGCGTGTCTGCCGCAGCCCCTTCAGCCAGGAGGCACAATCCCGGCTCCTCCGCCACGGTGAGCACGGGCTGCAGTGCCAGAGTCAACTGAGACACTGAGATTTGCATCCATGGGGGAGAAGAGCAAAAGAAACTGCCATGAACAAGGCCAGGACTGAAAAGTACAGCTTGAAATGATTTAACTACCGAGGAGGATGTATCTCATCCAAAGGGAGCTCTCTGGACTGCTGTATAAGCAGCTCATGTTCACATCTAAGAAAACTGAGAAACTGGGTAGAGGCAAAACAGCTGGTCAATGGAGAGCTGGTCAGGAATTTATTGATGAGATCATCTATTGGAAAATTCAATTATCCAAACCAGAAACTTTCCCCTTTCCAAGAATGAAGCATCATTGGAAAAGATGTAATGACAACAGCATTCTTAGGTTCATGAGTGAGCTTCCACTCAGGTAAAAAGCCCCAAAACCCAGAATAGCTGTAGACTGCTGCCCAAGGGGAGGTTCTTGAGCTCCAGGAGACTCTGGTTTACAGCTTGTCTTCTCTCCCTCAGGAAAGTCCTGGGCTGTTACCTCTTTTAGGGGACAGTTGTGCCAGTTTGCTCCCAAGGAGGCTTTTGCTTGTCTGCTCCAGTCTCACCCAGTACATGTCAGCAAAGGCTTTGATCTCACACCTTCCCGGTGCCACCTTGGCCACCAGGTGGGCTGCTCCACACCTCAGAAATTCTTTCCCTAGGGCAAAGTTCCCTTTGGTGTTTGGAAACAGCTTAAGTCACTTCCCTTTACAATAAATATTTCCTCCCAAAAATAAAAACACCAATACAAAGCCTCATGCAAATATAACGATGCCTTATACCAGAGCAATTTATTTCCCATCCCATATAGGATCAAAGAGGTGAAAATCTCCTCATAAAGACCACAGTAGCCACCACAGAAAGACTCTACCATCCGATGTGGCAAATACAGGCACTGAAGCTTGTGAGACCATCTCACACAGCCTGACAGGACAGATCACACACATCTCTGCAGGGCTTTCTTTGCTAGCACTAATTCCTACAGTTTTCATTCCAGCTTATCAATGAGCCAGTGGATGTGGTGCGACGGGTATGGTGTTTCAACGCAAACACAGATACATAGAGATACTTCTGCTGGTGCAATTAATTTTTAATAAGCCTTTTTTCATGCTGCTATCGTGCAGCCACAGTGAAAAAATGATCTCTATTGAACTGTGAAGTCAAATTAAGAAAAGCTGCGTATTTGCCTATCACGAAGGGAAAAAAAAATATTCCGTTCCTGCCTAGCTCCTCCAAAAGGCAGTAGCTTAGCACTTTTTTCTGACAACAGGTTGAACTCACAATGAGGTTTCTCTGTTCTTAACTTTGGGACTTGTCTCTTGCCCTTGGACTAATTCTTCTGGATTTGCATTTTGTGCTGAGTGTTGTCACCTCCTGCTCCTTGGCTGAATGCATTGTGCTACAGAAGAGGTGCTAATCCTCCAGTAATTAGCACCTCATTGGGAGGTCAAGAAGAGGTCATGGAAGTGGGCTTGTTTATTTTTCAGGAGAATTCTGGTTTGCTCCTTGTTTTCATTAGGGATGTTGAGGTGTTCCAGCTCTCAGCAGGCTGATGCTGTTCAGAACACAAGGGCACCACTCGGAGCAGCTCATCTCCAGAGCACATGGCATCTCGGAAGTGTAAAACACCCGTGATTCCCATTTTGACATTCCTAGGCCCCCTCAGTCACCTCATGACAGGACCCCCGAAGTTCCTGACTTTCAGTTCTATCTAAGGCTGGTCTCTCTCCAACTTTTTGCACACAAATAAATGTTTGCACAAACTTGGTGTTGTGTAGTTGGCAGAAGTGCATTCACCTGCTCAACAGGATCATAGGATTCATGACTCCTGCTTGAGACATCGATGATTCATTCACATAGTGAGCCAGATTTAGGACCCCAAATTGGCTTAAATGCTTTTTCCTAACAGAGGAATTGGACAATTTTAAGAACCCAAGAAAACTCTGTTCACCTCCAAATCAGGCAGGAAGGTCATCTCAGGGGACAGTGGTATTCCTTTAAAAGCTGCTCTCTGGGTGAGATCTCTTCCCTCTGCTGCTGACCTGGTCTAACTTGGATGAGGAAGCCAGGCCCCTTGCTGGTTCTACCAACCAACTCTCAAACAGAACCAGTTCTCCTCACAGGTCTTCAGATGGCCTTTTCACCATCTCTGAAACACTCATCTCTAACTTAGTGAGGACACCAATTTGCCTTCAATTGCTGTCACCAGAAATACATTCCCTGGCAACACATAATAGGTCCATCAGCAGAGCTGACCATCCCATCCCCAGCCAGAAGCACATCCAAAGGCTTCCATCTCCACTGGGGATCTCACTGCTGCTACAACACGCAGGGAGAGAAAGCCCTGCACCCTCCATGGCAAAACACCAGGGTCTCCTGCCCCACGCCTTTCAGAGGTATAGGAGTAGACCCAGAAAACTCAAAAGGTAACTGTGTCATACTGCAAAAGGGCACTTCCCAGAGGATCCAGGGCATCCAGACATCTCTGGACTTACCTAGAGAATGCTTAGGAATGCCAGCAGGAGCTAACAATAAATGGAGATCCTTGTTTTCATGCAAAGACCAGGACAATTGCATTGTCTGTGGGGTCATACCATTGTTTGAATCCTCAGCCTCCAAAAAATTCTCATTTCTCTAGAAATTGCATGCTCCTCCATCTAAGAGCTGTCACAACCGCTCTCGCTCCCACTCTCCCGTCCATTCCCAGGCTAATCCAAAGAGACTGCAAAGGCAGAAATGCTCGGACTTAAATCAGCACCAGCGATGCCGAGGGAGCCGTTACTTTTGGAATTCCCCGTTCCTGAGTGGTCTCTATTAAGATCAATGGACCCCTGTGCTGGGCCCAGCACAGAAATTATGAGCCAGCAGCCAGGTTAACTCTTACCACGGTGTCTGTAATGACACAGCATCCAGGAGCACTGCTTCCCATCAGGAAAGAATAAAGCCTGGTTAGTATTTCCTACATCTTCGTAGCAAGGTTCCTTGCTATCTATTTGTGAAAATGATTTTTAAATATATAATATATAAAACACAGACTTAAATTTTTTACAGATTTGGCCAGTTTTCAATATTTCAGTCTATGTGGAATGATCCAAATATGTTTTCAATATATTTCAACACATATAGTTGTCATATTCAGACCTGTATATTTTACTTATTAGCAAAACTGGCCAAGTATGTGCTATTTTTCAATATAGTTGCTCTATCGCCTCATATATTTTAGAGACATGATTGTACAGCACATTTTAGGAAAGACATTACAAATGAAGAGAGATCATTTTTCTCTTACAGAAAGGATGTGGTTTGCTAAACCATTTGGAAGACAGAACTGGACTGCTTTGTCACTAGGAATGGACCCTGGGCACGGTGCCCAGGGCAGAACTAGGGCAGAGGTTTGTGTGGTACCCACACCAACCTGTGTATGTGTTGCCCAAGAGCTTTGAATGCAAGACTAAGGAGAAGAATAAGCTGGTGTATCTATCCAAAGCACACTTTGGGTTGAAGAAATAGGGAAAAATATAGGACATAACCCAACACTCTAAGGTTAAGCTGGCATCACAGTGTGACTAATCCCACATGGACACCTGATCCCAGCATTTCTCACTGACTTCACACTGCCCACAGACTCCATGGTCACCACACAGGAAGAAAACCACTGACTCACTCACTAGAGGAGACCGACAAGGAAAGTTGGAAGAAGAAGGCCTCCAGACCTCCCAACAAACAGCTTTGAATCCTAAACTGAGTCCAAAGAAAGCTTCAAAGTCTGTGAAACTCAAGTCCTTTCACTAAATTCCAAGGACTCAGCTACAATTTTTCTGTAAGACTTGTACAGGAGATGGATAATCAGATTTGCCAACATCCATAGATGTGAAATGAGTATGGCCAACCTGTCCTGCATGAGATTAACGATGCTGCAGCAGAGGGTCTCCAGATGGCCCAGAGCTGAATTCTGGACATCAGCAATCCTGAAATCATTGGAACAAGAAGGGCAACAGAGGAGAATTAAAAGCAGTGGAACAGGGGAGGGGGAGGAGAGGGTCAGAGAGGAGAGGGTTGGAGAGGGTCGGAGGGAAGGTTCGGTTTGGGAAGAGGGGAGG
>VZRV01001675.1:127123-264543 GCA_013398115.1 Falcunculus frontatus | reverse complement strand
GAAGGGAAGGGAAGGGAAGGGAAGGGAAGGGAAGGGAAGGGAAGGGAGAAAAAAGAAAAAAGAAAAAAGAAAAAAGAAAAACCACAAACTAAGAAACATAAAAATTCCCCAAACAAATCAAACAAACAACACAACCCAAAGAATTCTGTATGTTGCTTATTCTTGTGTCACCCTGAGGAACTTGGCAAGAGTTATATTCTGAGAGACAGAGTCCCTTCTTTCTGTTCACCCAGTAGCATTTCACAGCACACATCAGACAAGCTCAAGATTTATGCCTTGCCATGGAAAAGCTGCCATCCCAAGAGCTTTGCCCAGCTTTTGCCCTTCTGTCTCTTGTTACTTGTCTTGCAGTAGATTGGTGACATATTTGAAGGCACTTGGTGACATGTGCTCATGTTTTCTCTTGCCTCCTACACGTTTGTAGATGTTTCAGTCACTTACCTGGATCCCTACGCTGTCCTCCAGATGACTTTTAATGCTCATTTTGAAAGAGGTCCTTATGGTCAGAGCACAGCACAGAACAAGGAGAGGTTGAACTTTGCCACCACAGAAACAGAATCAAGAAACTGAAAGACATCCCCAGGTATTCAGATTTGAAATGAAGCTACCAAAAAAGCCCAGATCCATTTAACTTGCAAATTGTATACCATATCAAGATGAAAAAAAAACCATTAAAATGAGGCAAAAAACGTTTTGCTTAATACAAAGTATCTTTCCTTGATTTATTTTCTTTTACCACAAACTGAAGAAGCATACATTGCTTTTCCTTAACCAATGTTTCACCTCATGTGATTATGAAGCTTATGCAGATCTTTAAGCCATTTGCCAGTCACTCCTATAAAGCTATTGATGGCTACAGTAAAAACAAGGGTTTTTTCTAGCCTTGCAAGTTCCTCCTTCAGTTGTTCCCCTGTTGTAATCCCAGATGGTACAGATGAGGTCCGGATGCCTACACCTACATTCAGCCTGATGATAAATCTCCATCTCCCTGCAATGAGCCCCCGCAGCCTAAATCTCAGGGAACGGGGATGGGGTTGTTCCCAGCAACACCTTGGCAGCAGCATGTGGGTCTCCCATGTTCTGGGATGCCATCAGCACATTCCAGCTGATCACAGCTGCTGGGATTATCCTGCAGCTGCCAACCTGAGTGCCTGTGCTCACTAACCCGAAATCAGGTGGCAGATGCAGAGGCTGCAGAGCTGGCAGCCTGTTTCTCCAGCACTGGGAGCCCAGCATTCGCAGTGTGCCAGGCTTCCACACTCTCTCTGCTGCATTTTCTGAGCCTTATTTTGCTTCTCAAATATCCTCACTTACCACAGAGCTCATTGAAATGATGTTTCAAGGTTCATGTACTGCTCTCTGGGTTATGGCCCTCAAGAACTCCATCCTTGTAAACTCAAACTAGTTCTTCAGAATGAAAAGTATTTACAGAAGTGCTGTTTGAAGTAAAGCACTGAATTCTCATTTCAGTCATGAATGAGCCTTTGACCTTATTTAGACATTAGGTCACATCCGCAGAGTAAGTTTTAATAGATGCCTAAGCACAAGAATAAAAAGGATTCTCTCCCAGGTACTATGGAAACTTCTTTGTTATAAAAAGAGAAGAATAAATGAAGAGTTACAACTCAGAGACATGTCCTGAAGGCATGCTACTCTATTCCGGAGTGACTCTTTTTTCTAGGCACAATTTAGTAAGGTACTAGGGCAGTCATTAATTCTGTGAGCTGAAAGATAATTTTAAAAATGAGAGCTCATTTCCTGAGAACACTTAGCTGGATAAAGCCTCAAAAAAACTAGTTAAGGAGAAGTTATGTTGGCTACATACAGATAAGTGTTGCTTGACCTTCTACTGTTGATGAATTTCACCAAAGATTTAAAAACTCAAAAGCCCACCAAATCATCCATGAGCCTACTCAAGACTGCAAACAGAGAGATAAAGACATGAACAGGGAAGAGGGTGTGGGGGAAGAGAGATGTCCTATTTCTATCCTATCTTTTAGCAGCAGTCACATTCAGGACCTGAACCAACTGTGTAAAACAGACAGAGAAAATAAACATAAGCCACAAAAACCTCAACCCTCACAGAGACCATTTAGAAGGAGAAATTCACAGGGCTTCTCCATTCCACCTCACCCTACTCATCAAATATTGATAAGGAACAGCAGTGGCAGTTGTTAGCAGGAGCTGGTAAGGGAAGCATGAAAAGTAAAAATCAATGGGATTTTTTATTTTGATGAAGAAAGGCAAAACTGTGTATGCTGTGAGAGAGTGTGCTGCATGTGGCCATCAACATTTCTGTGGGAAGTACAGGGATGGACACACTGGGACAGAGTTGATGTGCACAGACACGGGGTAATTTCTGTGAAGTCACATTTCTACAACCAGTGCTGAAACTGAGGAATGTAAGTGCCACACTTTGTAGCTTTCTGTCTGTGCCTTCAGAAGGGCAACTGTTCTGCACAGTCAGGAGGGACTGTCCATCAACCAGCTGGGTTGAGTGGCCTTGCATGTAGGGTTGTGTTTGTTGCGTTGTTTCTTACCCTTGAGTACAGAGATGCATTTTCATTTTATGGGTTTGCAGAGACACTCAGGAAACCTCAGTCGTCCCATCCTTGCAAGTGTAGCTAATGAGCTCTCAGTCATTAATATGCGCCCACATTTAGCGCTCTTGCTGCCTACCCAGCTTTGAGGGAGAGAGTTTTTGTGCACTAACACTCCAGCAGCAGTAATTAATAGCTATTTACCATGTAAAAATGATCTGATTGCAATGCGGTGCAAGTGAGCCCTCACAGCAGTGATATCACTGGATGCACCACACACTGAGCAGCTCAGTGAGAACTGGTGTGTCCAAAAGAGAAGCCAGAGGTGACACCCCAACACATTTTGAGGTCTAGGTTCAATGTCACACCAATATCACACAACAGGGTGCAAATTCTTCCACTGCCTAATGGAAGAGTAAGGTTTTGGATTCATGATACTTCCTACCCGGTCAGAATTACAGTAACCACAGCCTTACATTAAAGCTGTTGACCTCTCCTCTTTCAGCCTGGGCTGGTTTGAAGTAGGAAACTGAACAGAAGGTGTGAATCATCAAGCCTGTCAAACCAATCTCTTTCAGCACCAATGAGTTCACTTAAAGTGTGTGCAGAGGAAAGGCATGGGGTGGAGGGAGAGGCTTTAAAGGAAAAGCATTACACAATTTAAGCCACTGGAATTGGGTTCCTCCATTTATTCTTCGGTCACAAGTTACCTTTCAGAGCAGTACTGCAACATAAAATGCACTGCATTTCAAAGCAGTACTGCAACAGAAATCCTCTGCAGGAAGGAAAATAAGACCCAAATTGATAGAATGGTTTCATTTCCTACACTTGGCACTGACCTACTGAACACAACACCCAGAGAAGAAACCACCTTGTCCTCTGCCTAAAGTCCCAATTTCAGGCCCTCTGAGGTGAGCAGAGACTGGAATAGTTTTGTTCTGGTGTACTAACCCACTAAAAGTGAGGAAGCAGTTGCTGGTACTTACATTCCATTAGAATGGCAGCTTTTCTTGGTTTCCCAGTTCAGAGAACAATCAAATATACCATCTGTTTTCTCACATCAATAACCCCCACACACATCCCTAGGCTGACCTAGAGGAAACTGTTAGGATATTCTCTCTTCCTAAAGCACAGATAGATACAAAGGTCCAAGAGAGACCCAGCATGATGCCAAAGGGGAGTTCCATGCCTGAAGATGTGGATTATGATATCTGGGAGAGAACTGGGCTTAGTCTCTTGTGCTGCACACTGGGAAGCTGGCAGTGATGCCTTTTCTTGGTCTTAAAATCAAGAGCCAAACACGGTTAGAAGGGAAAAAGGGATTTTACCTTGATATTTATTTTAAGGATCCTTGGTGCACCCCGTCCAGGTGGAGCACGCTGGAATGCACATCCAAATGCACCCCGAAATGCACCCCCGTGAGCACCCCCCAAAATGCACACCCACAATAGTTTGGGTGTAAAATTCTAGGCTTTACCAATGAGCATATCTATCAAAGATTCCCCAGTGAGAGGCTGAGTGAACCCCCCTCCCCGAGGAACCTTCCCCCCTGGACAGGCCAATCTTAGTTTACAAAATGTGTTCCAGAGAAGGCCTTGGTGTCTGAGGCTTCTCAGATGTTTGGTCTCCTCGCTTAACGGAATACTGGGCCTATGCTGGTTATCAAACCTGAACAATTAGAAGTATGTGGGCTAAAAGGCCCTTAAGAATACATAAAAGTTATACAAAAAAGTATATAGAGGGGGTATATATAAAAAGCAAAAAAAGCATCATGGCATTAGCAGGGGACAGAAGTGCTGCAGAGACCCTGCCCAAGGCCCCACAGCCCTACAGACATTCAGCTGATGTTCATTTTGCATGTATCAGCAGGACCATTCCTGCTCAGCAAGGCACCAGCCCATGCCCAGCTGGAAGCACTTGAGCCATCAGGCCATTGAAACTCTCCTGATTCCGATCCATCAAGGAGATCCCTCCCAGCACACTGTTATGCTTTTCAGGGACACAATCTCAGTTTTACAATAGATTATGAGAGAGATTACTCCAAACTAAGCTCGGTGAACATGGCCCTCTGTGATACGATCCCCATAATGTAGTATGATCCCCATAATGTGGTCAAGAAGAGGGCATTTGAGTAAACAAACTCCGTTTGTTGGATTAAGTTTATAGCTGGATTAAGCCAAATAAAGACCACAAAGGGACAGTCTCAGTGCTCCAAACTACATGTTCCTGTCCTTCTTTTCCATCAGCACTAATGATCCTACCCAACTAATCAGCTCAGCTTTCTGACTTACAGACAAGCATAGCAAAAAGTAGAAGAATAAAAAAGAAAGAAAAACTGAGGTATCTAAGCTTTCAGCTGGAGCAGTGAGCTGATTTACTGCCTCTCTGTGAGATCATCAGTGCTGACTCAAGGGAAAGCACAAACTCCCAATAAAAGGAAGGAAAGACAAGAACATGAGCACAGTGTCAGAAGGGCTCACACCAACCAGACCGCTGCAGTTTTTCTTAGCTGCCTAGGGGCTAGCCTGGCTATCTCAGCACTGCATTGCGGGATTAGACCCAGAGGGATGAGGAGAACAAGCAATTAATAAGCAGAATTGAAGCTCTGGTGCTAAAGGTACTTTGTACACCCTATAGGATCCATCAGCAGCCCTAGAATAAGTGCCACATCATCTGAGCAAAGGATATGATGAATTCCCACAAGCCATGAACTCTTTGCAGAGGAAAGCTGAACAGAGAAAGGAAAGCCATGTACAGCATCTTTTTGTACCTGGTACAAGACTGGCCCAATATATCCCTATGATGCTTTTCTCCCAAGCTTACAGGCTCTCTTAAGGATGACATATTCTAGAAGCTGGTGTCTGCATGGAAGAGATAGGCATATTTTGATTGTAAGACAGAAGTGATTGTTCATGAGCTTGGGATTTGGAACTTAGGCTTTGAAACAAATCACTGCAGAGCTTTCACTCACTTTGTGCCTGCCTTAGTAAAAGTGGCGTGCTGTCAAAGAAGTTTAAAGGCCTCATACATCAGTTCTGGGATTACATTTACATTATGAGAGAAAGAAAGAGGCAGAGAACTTTGGATGCCTAAGCCTTTCACCCAAGAATCTGCACATTGTGATAATTTATAAAAAGCTTAAAATTGCCTAGATATCAGTACATTAAAATTTAATTTTAGATTGAAACTATTATCTGAATGCAGTGGCCTGTGAGATATATATGTATTTGGAACATCCTGCCCAGAGAGCCTATTAAAGTACTTTCTGCAATTATTATTTAATATTGAACATTTTATAGCAGCAGTGCCTTGAGGCCAAACAAGTCATCATTGTGTTACACACCACACAAATTATAACACAATTATAACAGCTCAAGTTTAAAGTTATTTATGCATCGCTTGGTACAGCATTGCAAGGCCCAAGTGATTTTTACAATTATGGTCCATTTTAGGAGGAACAGGGGACATGAGCATCTTGTGATTTCTAATAAAAATAAGACACTGATCACTGTTCTCTCTCTCTCTCCTGATCACACCTTTCCTTCCACCTTCTTTGGGAAGTAATGATCCATAGAAAAACCTGGATCATGTTGAAAATTAGCAGTAAACTAAGAAAGAAAATTGCTTTCAATGGAATGAGGAGATTTGTTTTCAAATGCGACTCACAAGCACAGAATTATTTGAGATGAGAGGAACCCCCAGGCAGGATGAGCTTGTACCTCTGGATGGTGCTTCCCATGGTCACACTGTCTCAAGTCAGTCACAAAACTGCATCACAAGGTTCCAGGTCCTTAAAAATCAAGGCACAGATACCTAAATCACTTTGACTTTAAGACACTGAAAGGAGGAAAGTGTAAAACATCTGAAAATCTACCACCTTCAGCTCAAGACAAATCTATGCAGCACCTGGATCTGAGAGATGGGATCTGAATTCAGGTGAAATTGGCTGCGCCTAAATCCCCAAGTCAAGCACATCTAAGTTTCTATTACGTGGACTTTATAAACAAATGGTGGCAGCCAGAACTCCCAGCAGAGTTCCCGACATTGCCAGCTTGTTCCCAGGCAGTATCAAAGGCAGGTGCACCTTATCATCACTAAAATCATTCACCTCGGGTAGAGTGAAGAGCATTCTCCCATGTACCAGCACACCATTACAGCCAAGTCACCTCCTCGGAGGAACCCTACTTCTAGCACAGCACAGCTTCATTAGACTTTCCCTGCCCGTTTTTGAGTCTAAAATCTTAGAAGCAAGACAGCATTGCAAGTACAATTCACATCTGAATTGGTGGTCCTGGCCCAAATGAGTATTCCTGAACATGTGTCTTACTGACACCTGATACATGCAAAGTTCCACCTCCAGAAGTCTGACTGGATGTTTATAAGGAACAACACCACACAGTCCCCACTGCTCATCCTGGCCTTGTGTGTACAAATCAGACCTTCTCCAATTTCAGGATAATGAGCCTGATCTCTGCCTTAGCTGTCATTCTGTTCAGCCAAAATTTCCATGTGTAAATATTGGATGGCCCTGGATTTGGAAAAGCTGAATCTTTGAAGTAAAGAATGAAGAAGAAGCAATGGCAGAAAGCAGAGAAGGTATGAAGAGGAATAAAGGATCGTTAGCAATTCTCCCAATTAATTAAACAAAGCTAAGGAGGAAGAGGAACAGGGGCCTTCAGACAGCTCATGCCTGGGCTGGAGGCAGGGGGGTGCTATTCCCCAAGGTCTTTTGCGGGTTACCACAATGAGAGTTCACAGATCCTCCACTCACTTACTTAAATATTTGATATGAAATTAAAGCCCTGTTCCAACTTGTATGACCACTGTCTCCCTGGCTCTCCCCTCCTCCCTATTCCCAGCAGACCCCTTCATCCTTCACATGCCTGTCCTCAGCCCAAGACGTGAGCACAATTAGCACCAGCCCACTGGCGCCAATTAGCAGCCAATAGTGTCTCTATTGAGGCGGGGGGGGGCTGAGGCAGCGGGTGCAGTGTCTCCAGCCTGCCTTCACACTCAATTACATTAAGTGGAGTCTCCTGGCTGGGCCTGGCCGGACAGTTGGGGCAGTAATTGTGTCCTCTCTGGCTGCAGGCGATCTCCTGCAGGCTCTCCCTACTCCGCTATCGGCTCCCTGCGTTGTCCCCTTACATCAGCACACTCTTCCCCCAAGGGAAAAGGGTAGGGCAGCACACGGGAGCAGAGGGGGCCGAGCAGGAGAGAGATCCCAAAGTCTTCGTTTGAAAGTTTGAGAGTCTGAAGCTCTCGAGCCGTGTGGCTTTGACCTCCCCTGGGCTCAGCTGTGCCTGTTCCCTGTGACTGTCACAGCTCCAGGGAACGCCCTCCCTGGATCCAGCCCTTGGCATCTCAGAGGGGAGCCCGGAGTCTTTGTGGGAAATGGAACGCTAATAATGTGTTTCTAGCTCAGAACCAAACCTGAGCAGGAAATGAGCTGGTAGGTTCCCACCCCTGCTCTTGGCCAGTGGCAAATGCTGGGAAACAAGCAGGGCAATTGGCAGACCTGAGTGTACCACTGGAGCACTGAACAGCTCTACTGTAATGGTCTGACTTTGCAGGTATCTGATAAAACCAAAATTCCGTCATTTTTGATACAAAACTAAAATTAAAAAAGTTTTGTATGTGTTCCCAGTTAATTTAAAATTCCCTTCTTAAATGTTTTAGCTTTTGTACACGGTTTCGTAACACACTGCTCCTAGTGTTGCAAATGGATGCGTTTTGATGGAATACTCTGCTTTCATTTTATTTTTAAACTCACGAAGGACAACTGCTACTTAGCACCAACATAAGTATTTGTCCTTCTTGTGTAGATTCAAGTGTCTTCCTGTTTTTAACAGGCCAGGCTGACTCTGAATAGGGATAATTTCTACTTTAACACCCATCTTAACATGAGTTGAATGATGCTCTGGAGCTGCTGATCTCCTCTTACTGCCTACAGCAGAGCTGTGGTGTAGGATCATGAGAAAGCTGCACCAAAATGAGATAAGTCACACCCTTGATGGGACATTGTGAGGCACAGTTATTCCAAGTACTCCTACTGAGATGCAATTTAAAAACAAGAGACATAGAAAACACATAAGAACTTTTAAATGTGATATCTGATACTAAAGAAAGGGAAGAAGCAACCTTCCAAAGTAAGATTTTTCATAGAATTTAAAGCAATATCAGCACATGTAAAATGGCCAATAATAAAATCAGTTCTTGGGAAAGGTTAATAACACCCCCAGTCTGTGAGCAGGACCTCTTGGTGCTTCAGTAGTAATTCTGTTGCAGAGAAAGGATAAAAGAATAGAGGGTGGCAGTGAGAATGAATCATCTTCAAAAGATATAAACCCACGGTTTTATTGCCGCAGTTAATGAAATGCTACACATTCCTGGACAAATCTCCTACATCAGCTGTTGGCTTCTATCTGTAAGTCCCAGGTGAAGCTGCTGTCTCAGCTGGGCACTTGGTAGTTGATGTTCATAGTTTGTGCAACACATAAAAAGGATTCTCTTTTGCTTTATGTCAAAACTGAGGATTTTCCAGGAGATGCTGACACAAAGGAAGACGCAAAAGTAAGATTAAAGATATTATGTGCCGGAAATACTTTCTCCCCCTCTTTTCCCTTAACTTCTCTAGACCCAAGACTCCTCTTAGAGACTATGTCCTATCCTTCATCACTTCAGGCTTCTCAAGCTGTTCTGTGAAAAGGATATGTTGGGTTAAGCACTATTCTCCACCTGCTGATGCTTTTTTCCATATTCCTTTAGCTCTTTTTCTTCTGGTCCATTTCCAATGTGCTCTCAGTATCTCTCATCTCAGGACACTTCCACCTATTTCTCCATTTCTTCCCTGTTCCATCCAGACATCCTCATTTTCTCTCTTTTGTCATGTGTTCTACTTTCTCTTTTCCTTCTTTAGTCTTTCCCTTCTCTCCCTTCTTCCCTTCTTCAATTATCTCCCTTTCCTTCCTATTCCTCCCTGCCTCATCTTCATTCCTATTCCCCAATTCTTTCACTTCTGTCTTCCACCTCTTGTACTTGCCTATTGTTCAGGAGTGGGTTGTGAAGATTCCTGGCTCTTTGTTGTGCTCAGGAAACATTTACTGACATTGGAAACATCCTCATTAGCTCTGGACAGGTGGGAACCATCTTTGTTTCCTACAGGCACTGTCTCCTGTCTGCTCCCTAAGCCTCAGTGACAGCTGCCCAGCTCTGACGTGGAGACATCTTCTCCTCTCCACCAGTTACTGGGGCCCAGCTCAAACCCCCCAGGTGCAGAGGAGGAAGAGGTTGATGGGAAAAGATGACCCCAATTAAATTCAGTTAAAACTCTTTCCCCTCTCCTCTGGACTTTGCAGAGATTGGAAGGTCAGGCTCAAGGGCTAAACATTACCAAGCTCTCCCAGCTGACTCTTGCAGGACAGAAGTCGAGCAATTAACAGCATGAGAAACAAACAAAAGAAGAGAAACAACGACAGAATCAAATTTCTACCTCCAAATAAGTAGAAGAAAATGTCTGTTTTTAACCTTGATCTCACTGAAGTGTTGATAAAAGATCAATGAAAAAAATCTGCTGCAGATCAGGATCTGGTTCTGTTATTCTTTATCATATCCTAAGTAGGAAAACTGCAAGGAAGTCAGTTCATTTCAGCAATTTAAACTGCCACCAGAATCAGGCAGGTTAGCTCTGTGCAAGGCACTTTTTGTTCCGTAGTGCATGTGTTCCCTGTGTGTTCCCTGCCAAGGCATTGGCAAGTATGTGCTAGGAACCACTGAGCTGTTATTTCTTAAGACAATTACAATTCACTATAGAAAATCTAATTCCAAAAGCAAATTCTTTCCCTTCAGGAGCTACTCACAAGTCCCTGGTATCAGATTTGCCCAATGCCATCTCCAACATCCCTGGAGATAACACGGGATACAATTCACCGCTGAAAGGCACACATGTAAGGCAGCTGATTCATCCCATGGGTATTTTTTTCAGAAAGAAGTCACATGTTGGATCAAAGGATTTACTGATCTGGAGATGTTCCTGAAACAGAGCCTGCTTCAAAATCTATCCGGGCAAAATGTGTTTTTGCTGGTTTCACCTGATTTGGGATCACATCTATGGATTACAAGAAGACAGCAGAATTAAATCCCCACCATCCCCTGGCCCTTTCAATCCTTACACAAGTGCAGCAGCACCATTCCATATTGAAAAATGATTTCAGTCTCCCTCATCAAGCTGCTGCTGTCCCCCCTCTTATGAACCAGGGCAGCAGCTTCCCTTGCGAAGCAGGACTCACAGGAAAGGTTACCTTTATCCTAAATGCACTGCAAGGATATCTCCGACACATCTTGTCAGCACTTAAAACATCCATGACAGGCTTCCCGCAACATTTTCCAGGTGAGCACCCCGGCTCCTTCTCCCGTGTCACCCGCTCATCATTCAGCACTCAGACACGGCGGGAGCAGCCTGTGGACATGGTTTCTCTCACTTTTCCTGGCCCCTGCAGCTGACCTCCTGTCTCCCCAGCTAGATCAACTCCAGGAGACTGTACTTAGGGCTGGGCCACTGCATGGCGTTAAAAGCCTTTCTCTTCTCTCAGCAACCAAAGCTGGAAGGTGCCAAGTGGGAGAGAAAACACTTCAAGTTGATTTTCCTTCAGGAGATGTTTCCTGTCAGATGGGAAAGGCTCCCAGGCACAGGCAAGGGTCTTGAAGGGTTTGCAGAATGGCATATTCACACTTTTGGAGATTTAACAACTAGACCAGATTTTCTTCCCTCTCTTGGCTACAGCCAAAGCAAGAAAAAAATATCATATGTGGAAAGTTCCCTAGTCAGGGAACTTTTCTTTACTGCTCCTTATGAAAACTCAAGAAAGCACCTTTGAAGGGAGACAAATTAAGTTCCAGGAGGTTCTGGCAAAGTGAAATTTTCTGTTTTCCATGCCAGTAGAAAACACGACCAGTTTGAAGGGGTTGCAGATTTGATTTTGCCACATAAAATATTCCAAGTGTGTGTCCAAGTTGAGCTCAGTAATCAGCCACTGAATTCCTGAGAATCTGACAAAACACACAATGCAAACACAGTCCCATTTATGTCTGTGCCAGACTGGTAAGATAGACATAATGTTCCACTTCATGCTTTTCCTAAAGGTGTTCTCCAAGGCAGATTCTAGTCTCGTTTCCTTTATCTCAGCAAGATCAACACCTTTCTATTGTACTATTTATGAAATAAATACAACAGCACCAATCAGGAGTGGGTCATCTGAAGAGAACAAGCCTTGCTCCCTTGCAGAGTACGAAGACTCAACCTTTCTCCTGCAGTTTCCATCTTGACTGAATGGCACTGTAAGATGACTGATCTGCCCATCATAAAATCATAGGACTGTGCTTCAAACAGTAAAGAATCAAGCAGAGTGAGTCAAATTTCAGTTGAGAAATCATTGTTCTACATTTTCTCAGAGAATCCTCCTCTTTCAAACCCAATCCAATGAAGCAGCACACAAAGCACACTGTGGAACTGATCCTCCCCTGCATCACCAGTTCCCTGGGCTCAAATTCAAGCCAGGATGTTGGAGTATTCTTCCACAAAAGATTGACTGAACATACCTTCACAGTCTGGAGCAATTTAAGATCTGGATTCTGCCAAGGAGCATATCTGTATTTTTTTTCCTCCATCACATCATTTTTCCTCTGGCCACTGCAGGTAGAGGCATTTCCCTTCATAAAGTAGATCAGTAGCTGATCCTTATGTGAGCTGAAATGCAGAGCTTTGCCAAGCTCTACCACAATTTCTGATCACATAAGCCCCCACCAGGACTCAAGGCCAAGGAGCTTCTGCACTCACAGTGTTCTGACAGCCACCTCTAACCATGCTGCTTGTTCTCCATGCAAAATGCTGGCTTGTAACCATGGAAAGAATCTGCACTAGCAGTGGTCTCCCCCTTCCCAGAAGGGATAATCAAACAACACTTCTGTGGAAGCCATCTCCTCAAATGTGGCTTCCCCCCTGCCCAGAACGTGGTTGGGACACTTCCTCCAGCCCACAATCTCAGAGCTTTAGAGCACGAGCCATAAAGTGCATTGGCAAGTGAGCAAGGCTGCAAACACACAGGAGTGTGTGAGCATCCAGCATGTCAGATCCTTAGCGGCTTGGCATAAACAGGGAAGGTAAGAAATCCCATCCTTTCAGCAGTCAGACAGATTTCTCAAGTGGCTTTTTTAAATAGGTCATGTGCCCCATTCAGCAGCTCCAGCTGATGCTTCCAAAAGAAACCCATTAACAGACTCCCCTATGTGTTCCTTATTGTTTGCACAGCTTTAATGGCCCCATCTGGCATAATCTTAAAGCCTCCTGGTCAGAAGCAGAGAGCAGCTTCTGGTTACAGCAGCATGAGAAGTTGTACTTTTCAGCCCCTTTCTCTACTCACAAGATCTAACTTTCAGAATAAATACATGTTTGGAACTAGGCAATGGTGGGAAGGCGTGGGACCACATGCAACCTGAGTGACACCGCAGCGGAGAGTTTCAGTTCTTCTCCTCTTCCCTCACACTGTGGCAGTACCTGCACACCAGGTGTCTGGGCCTCCTCATCCTTTGTGGTACCTACCAGTCTGCAGTACCTCTAAGAGACTCATTCCACGGAAACAGGAGAGGGAACCAAAGCGTATCTCCAGTGATGAGCGATTAAGGAGCGAGCCTCTGGTACCCCAGGCCCACACTGGCTGAGCAGGTTCCTGTACAGAGCTATTACAACACACACTGCCTCTCAGAAAAGCCTGAACATCTGTGTGTCACCTGGTTTATTTCGTTGCCAAAGGCTGCTCAGGTATGACGCAATGATTCTTCCAGGACAGAAGTGTTTGGGTTACTCTGGGCAGCTCCCAGCCGGTTTAGGCACCAACACAGTAAAGATTAGCAGGACAGGCTGCAGCACAACCGAGAGCAGCAGAGTCCCTGAGTGGCACCTGCTGGTTTGGACCAGGTATGATTGGTGGATGGTTTCATCTGACTGCACGGACAGTCTGACCTGGGACACGTCTCTCCACTTGGGAGGTCTTGGGATAGCTCCAGGCTTCCAGATAAACACAGTTTATCAATAACAGATGCTGTTTGGATACTCTTCAGAAGGCCATATCCTCTCCAGGCTTGGCTTAGCTTCTGCTGTTACGGGAGCTCAGCACACCTTTTTGAGGTAAGCCTCAGCCTAGCCAAGCATTTAAAAGCACATATGCCCTACTGTCCATGTGCATGAATTCCCTTGGAAAGCCTTATCCTACAGGCACCTTCTGGAACCAGACTCCCTGCATCGAGAGGTTTCCAGCGTGCTTCTGGGAGGTGCAGCCAGACGAGCAGGGTTAGCACGGGAGCAAGAGCCAAGGCAGGAAGCTGACAGTTTGTTCTCTGCCCTCTTCCCTTTCTTCTCAAACACAGTGTTTCTGAGAGGCAGCTGAAAGGCCAGAGACAGTCTGCTGTCGACTGGTCTTTACTAAACAAAAGTTTACTTTCATCCACTCTGCCGCAGCCGCTGGAGTCACTTCCTCCTTCCTCCAGCCTTTCTTCGAGGCGAGAAAACAGTCGGCTCTTTCAGCACGTTAAGAAAGCCATTACAATCAATTTAGGCAGTGCACAGACAGACTCCGTGTCTACTGTATTCTGTTACCACAGGCCGGGGGAGCGGGGGGAGCGCACCCACTGCCCAGCTCCCCTCGCACTCTGCTCCGTAATGGAAAGGATGCCGGCGCCGGCAGCTATTGGGATCTCGCTAACAAATGAAGCTGTCATCAAACACCTCTTGGGGGAAGCGCTGGGCAGCGGGGGGTGCGTTCTTGTGCTGGAGCTGCCTCCACCGCACTGGTCCTGCGGCTAATTGCTCAGCATGGAGAGCACACACTTTAAAGCGCTATCGGCCTTGTCAATAATGGGGTATTAGGTGCCTCCTGGTTGGCGTGGCATTGATCTGTTCCAGCTTTCCCCTGTTGTTGTTGTGTTGGGGTTTAAGGGTTTTTTTCTTTTCCTTTGTAAGTGTTTTCTGAGGCTGTGTTTAGCGTGAGTGCTGCTTAAGTGCTAATTGTTACACCACAGATTGATTGGCGACAAGATGGCTTGCCAAGTTTCTTCTCCCATCTCCCCGGGTGGGGTGTGGAGGAAGGACAGAGGGTGGGGGCTGAGAAGTGGGGAGAGAGGGAATCCTTTTGCACTCACTGACTTCCTCTCTCACTGTCTCTCTAAGCTGGAAACTTTTGGCCTTTCCGAGCTTCTCCTGCCAATTTCCATTCCTGTTTTGACGCTCTCTTCCCTGCTACAGAAACTGTCCATCTTCCGTTCCTGGGAACGTCCCTGTCACAGTGTCCTTTGGCTTAGATGACTTGGTGGGTAAGACGAATGCTGCAATGACAGAAGAGGGTCTTGCCTTTTTCTTCAAGGAAAAAAAAAAACAAACCCACAAAAACTCGAAAGGGTTCCATGCCTCCAGATACTCCCTTTCTTCATCACATTCATGCTTCCAAAAACCTGTAGTGCTGAGGCTAGTGGTAAGAGAAGTGCATAATAAATGACACAGCAATGCCATGACTCTCTAGAATCCTGAAACATCTGGGCAGGTGCTGGAGGAAGGATTTGAAACCCTCCCAGAGAATCTGGATGAAAGTTCTGAAACATACTGACTTCAAGACCTGCACTATCCTGGCTAACGTGAAACATTAGGGATGTTCCACCTAAGGTTAAAGAAGGTGAAAATTAAAACACGTTTTCTTCCCAAGAGGTTCAACTGTTACTCAGCTGAAGAAGTTCATTAGCCAACATTTTTTATGATTTCAACTCATTTTCCATGGAATCACAGAGTATTCTGAGCTGGAAGGGACCCATAGGGATCATCCAGTCCAGCTCCAACATACACTGTATGCAGAACTGCCATTTGTTCTGATTCCTCCCGCACAGCAAGCAACTCAAAATAATCGTTTTGATTGCTACCAGTGTCACTGGTCATGCCACCGGGAAAGTGACTTTGTGACATTAACAGAAAAGCAAGTTGGGAATTGAAAAAGCTGACAATGGAAAGTATTACTTGAACTTTGCTTTTGCCAGTTACATGGAACTTTGAATGTAAAGCTCTGGTCTCCTGATACATCAATTTGTAGTGACTGAACTAAATATAATTGGATTTTCTCATATTATAGAGAAGTTCTAACAGAAGACACAGCCTTAAACTTTGTTTTCTGATTAACATTCACACTAATAAACCCTTATGTACTTGAACACGACTGAGAAGCAAAGGCAAGCCACATTCAATTGAGTTGCAATCTGTTTTTCAATTCAAGAAAATATGCACAGGCATTTTTTCTCAATGATCCCTCAGATCTGTTAAAAACACTGAGGTCTGGCAGTTCCCCAGCCCTGGGAAGGCTGCAAGAAACAGCTTTAACATTACCAGCAGCAGCTTGTTGGTGACCATTCACTTCCCTCAGGAGGTTAAGGACATCGAGGACTACACCCACCCTTCTAGGAAAAGCAAAGCACACCCCTCAGAAAGCAGGCAAACCATAGCAGAGGGAGAAGAAGTGTCCTTTACACCTTACTAAGTTTGCCCCCAACAGCACGTGTAACTCCTCTAGCTCTGGCTGCACAATGAACAGCACAATAAAATCGGAAGCAAGGAACAGTCTTAAAAAAATCAAATGACTGGATGTCAAAGAGGCACAGGTAGAGGAAAATGAAAAACACAGTAAAACAAGCAACTGAGAAAGCAGGAAAACGAGACTTCCTGGGTTCGTATCAGGTAGGGTGTTTTGTATCCTATTTCTCATGGATGGTATGACAGAAAGTTAACATAGTGATGCTGGTAAGGTGAAAAAATATATCAGCATAATAGTCATTGCCTAATTCTAGTCTGATTTTCAAAGACATCAAGAACCTGAGGTTCTGCTTTTCTGTGGGCCTTCAGTACCTTTGAAAATAGGTCATAAAAATACACTCCACAAAAATTCAAGAGAAGCTTTGATTGGCAGAAGGTGGTCAGAGGAGAGGAATGAGGACGAGAACCTCAGCAAGGTTTTCTGTATTTAACTCTCAGTTACAGTAGCAAATCTGACCTCATTTGGTTACTAAACCCAAGGACAAATTCCAGCCAAACTGTTCCATTCCCATTTGTAAACAGTTAACTTGTACTCCCAAAAAGCATTTGCTCGGAGCTTCAGCAAGTCACAGTCAGCGACATCACGATGGAAGAGACCAGAATGTACAGCGGATAAATGAGAATTTAATCACACACACACACAAGAGAAAAAACACCCAAATACACATACTGAGAAGAAAAGACAGCCATGCTAAACAGAGCAAATACATGGAAAATTGTTTTCTGAGCTACTCTTGTCCAAAAACCACAGAACAAATTGCTGAGGCTTTTCCCCACAGCACAAAGTGCCTTTTAGCATCCCAGGTTTTCTCCTGAGGGACAGGAGAAAAAGGGAAAGACAACTGGCGTCGAGCTGCACATTGTCTGAAGATGCTGTCAAGAACATCATAAGGAAAGAGCTGTGTCTGAGGTCATCGGATTAGAGGAGAAACAAGGAACGGAGCAGGGGCTGGGGATGGAAAGGGAAGGGGGAGGCACAGTGACCCGGGTGACCTCTGCTGCACTAACTTGATATAACAAATAGTTCTGAAAAACCAAATACTGTTAACCCTTTTAAACTGGGTCATTCCCTGCTGTGGATGGCTCACAGAGCAGAATCCTTAACTCCTTCCTCCCCACACGCTTCCAAACACCTACACTTGGCACTGCATTAGGTCACAGTACATTTGCAGCTCTCATTATTGACAAAACGGATTAAAAAAGAATCTCTCTCTACCCAAATGAAAATGTTTCATGGATCTCGACTCCAAATTTAACCAGCTTTTTCAAGGCAAAACACAGTCTCCGCAAACATAAATGTGATCCTTTTTCCTATAGAAAAACTCACTTTTGGATGACAAGGTCAGTGATTCTCTCTGCTGATATCTTCACTCCCTCAGACAAAGGGACATTCTTAGAAAACATCCAGTGAAAAATCTCCTCTTAAGAGGGAAGGCAAAGGCAGTGACTCTCCCAGCCTGCTTTGGACTCTGTGGAGCAACAAGTGCAACCTGATGGGGAAAAAAATCTTCAAGCCTTTACAGGGCCCCAGTCACAGAGACCTCCCTGCAACCCCAGATCCTGGTTTTGACCCACTCTTGACTGCTGTCTAAGTGCAAACTGCGGCAACTCTGCAAAACTGGGCTCCAAACCCTGGAGGAAATTATTAGCTTGTGTGTGATTTCTAGTACATTTTTACTTCTGCTCACAACTCCAAATGCTTGAATAAATTGTGAGGTATCTTGGTCTTTCTGGTTCTCTTCCTAACCACAAACTAAAATGGAAAAAATTATCCAGAAATTTCAGAACCTTACAAACCAAGTTTAAATTTCACTCTGTTTTTGAACCTGGCTAAGCATTTCAAAAAGGAACACCAATTATCCACTACTATTTTTTTATTCCTTATGAAAACCCTTCGTTTTCTCCTTCTATTACTGTGATAACCCCTTTTTAACATACCCAGTGCTATAGATATGTGCAGTTTTCCACTTGGATGAGTGACATGAACTTCCAATTTTGAGACCCCAGAAGCAAACCTAGCCCACCTCTGTTCCACAGTTCCACACAGAGGTCACACTTTGGCACAGCCACTGCAGAAGGGCCACTCCAGCAGGGAGGGCTGGCAGGATGCAGCAATGCTGACTCTTGGAAACCCTAATGGGAAAAGATGGTTATATAGGATTAAGGATGGAGCAGGATTCCGAACTGCTCTCCCCTTCTCCTTTGAGCTTGGATCATATGACCTCCAAAACTCCCTTCCAACTTGTATTATTCCACAGTTCTGTAGGGAGCTAAGGACTACGTTGCAGAGCAGAATGTGGCCTGTATCAGGTGTCTAGAAACAGAAGATTAGGTCTATTTTCCTAGGACTAGTCCAGAAAAATGTAATATTATCAATAAGCTCTATATGGCACCATGCTTAATAGAAGAGATAGAAATTGCTCCTGGAAAAACACACAAAACCTCCTTGACCATTTCAACACATGAGTGCACGAGGATCTTTAGAGTTCTCCTGTGACACTGAGGGATATTTTTACTGCCTGCCTATTTATACCCCAGTTCTCTAAACCAGGGAAAGGATTTCTCCCTCAAGCCTCTGTGCAGACAGAAGAGGGAGGCAAACAGGCTTTTCCAGAGCATTTGGAGCAAGAGCACAGCATGTGTGATTTGTGTCCTAATCTTATCAATGTAGGTAAGATACCTCAGAGCTGGGTAGTGAATACAGCCCATCAGTCCCAAACACTAGCAGATTCCTTCTAGAAAAACCATCTCTAGTTTAATTACAGATGAAATAGAATGGTTGATGAGAAGCAGAAGTCTGTGAGTAGGCCAGCAGATTGCCATCAAGAAAAATGACCTTCAGCCTTCCCTGCTTTATTTGTTGCTCATCTGAAGGAGGAGTGATGGGAGGATGGGAGGCATTCAGTCACTTTCGAAAAGCTCCTTCTCTGTGTCCATGAGAGATGGGGCAAACCATGTCAGAAGCTGGGAATGACTCAAGGGTAGCTTTGCCTCCAGGCTCTGTCATTCTCAGCTGCTCTGCTCAGCTTGACAGAAGTTGAGTAGAGGAAGGAATTTTAAGGAACCAGACAGGAAAGACTTATACTACAGAACTGGATTTAAAAAGGGTTTCACTGGCCTTAGATCTAGGATTTTGTCTATAGAGACTATACCCACTACAAGAAAACTGCGTGCATAGTTCTTCCTCTTTCAAAACTTAGAAAAAAGTTTTCAGATCTAGGAATCCATCTTCCTGACTCTGGTAGGGTTATGAATGAGGAAGTCTGTCTAGTTTTTTCCACTTCGTATCAGTGACTACATTTAAGATGAAAATCTAGTCCATGTCCCATCTTTTCATTTCAGTAGGGGAGGGTTAAATTCCTCCAAACCCACTGGCACCGTTCTGGAACAGTCTGTTGTCTGCCCAGCATAGCCAGGCACACAGGCAGGGCACAGGGTGGCAGTGCCAGGAGTAACGAACAACACAAGGACTAAACTGGGGGTGACAATATTGTGCCCTAACAATCGATCCTTTACAAAACTTAATACCAGTGGTGTGAGACTAATCAAGAGCCAAAGCTTCCTTTGATTCTGTTTGCATACCAATCTTATCCATGATGGTTATCAACATCGAGATGCTCTTCTCTTCCTTCCAAACCAAAATAATGAGCTGCAACATAGGGTGCACACCCCATCCAGAGAACACTGGCAGGGTAAGCACTACTGAGGAATGGCACTGGCATTCCACCAAGATGGCTATTGCAAATAAAGGGGACATCAATCAGCTGGTAAAAATAATAACTGACTTTAAAAAGGTGATGTTATTGCATAACTAATGGGCTCAACAGGTGCTTTATAAAACTGCCCATGTCTTTTATATGTAATATCTTACATGTATCTCAAAGAGTCCCCTACTCACATGGTCCAAAGTGCCACTGCTGGAGTGTGCAGCCATACCTCACACAGAAACACTGAACCTACACAGAAAGGATGTTCAAGTTTAATAGAGATTTGTGTTAGGCTGCAGATTAACCATGCTGAGAAGGCAAGTCTAACATCAAAGAGGAGACTTTAAACTGAGTCCAGCAACTCTGGAGTCTTGAGCAAGGAAAAGCTTAAAGTACTGCAAAAGTTGGTCACCCAGCAGTGACCATTCCATTTATCTGCATGGTCATAATTGTGCAGTATCCCCAGCACCATGGATGATTCCCATAAATTTGCCAGCAGGAAGCTGTGCCAATTTCTGAGCATGGAGCAGAAGAACACAGGACCTTGCAGTCTAACACTGGTATCTACAGCAAGCACAGCAGCAAATCTCACTGTGCTTCAGCTCTAAGAAGGGCTCAGAGCTGTTTCTTTCTGCTTCTCTCCCTCTCATCCTCATCCCCGTTCCCACCAAGGAACGTCTCCTAATCCCAGCACGTGAGGAGATCTGCTTGGCCGTGCCTCTCTAAATAAAGGAGAAACTTCTCAGCTGCCTATTGCGGGCTGACTGAGGGGGCAGGGAGGCTCTCAAGCAGCCTGATGAGAATTTACAGGTCGCCGGCTCCCTTTCCCCGCTGTCAAGCAGGGGGCAAACCCTTAATGGGGCGGAACGGGGAGCTCGGGGCTGGCTCCCGGCTCAGCCCCTAATGAGGGCCGGCGGCTCGGCCCGCAGCTCGTTAGGGACGGGTGGGCGAGGCACAGAACGGGAGCCGGGGACAGGGGCACGCAATGGCTCTTGAGGGACCGGCAGCTGCAGCACTGGGGCTCAGGGGAGGGGGCACAACCACCTCCTCCTCCTCTGCTTATTCCTTGCCTCTTAAAATCCCATTACCTTCCTTCTATTTCACAGTAGAGACTGGCGGGAGGGAAAGGAGGGGGAGATGTCCGGGAGGAGCTGCCTCTGTCTAGTGCCTTCTGTCAGCAGAGGTCGGGCCCATAGGATCAATTTTTTTCTGTGGATGTGATTTTCTTGTCTCCCTCTCTCTCTGTTTTTTTTAAAACAAGAATACGGGCGCCAGGCTTACAAGAGGTCCTCAAGAACTGTCAATCAGGGGCATGAAATATTCAGAGAGCTTAATCTTCTTAGGAGATCTGTAGAGACCCCCTCATGGGGTCCGAATGCTCTTCATGAACCTGCAAAGAATGGGTGAGGGGAGGGAGGAAAATAAACACAGCTGAAAAGAATGAAAAGAGAGACATCCTTAGACAGACACCCTCATATCTCGGTGAGGGGCATATTGTAAGAATTTAAACAGAATAGAAAAGACCTTTTAAGACCCAATTAGCGAAACGGTCTCCTTTCTGACTGGGAACCTGGAAAACCATCTTTGGGTACTCTTCATCATGGCTATTTCTTCCCTTTTGTGTTCAACAGGTAGCCCAGTTCATTGGCATTCCCAGCTCGGCCGTGACCTAGTTTTTGACCTTAGACAACTTCCTGCTTCTCCACAGACTTTGACTTTCGTGTGGTCTGGCCAATATACAAGAACTCCATCGATCTGCTTAGTTAAAGGTCAGGAACAGGTCCACTGGCCTGGTGAGTAGTCTGCAAACTGCAGCAATTTCCTTTGAGATCCTGGGAATTAGATGTGGATTTTTTAAGGTATTAGCACAACTGAAAGTAAGACAGTCTTGAGATACTTAATTACTTTGGGCTCACAGCAAGTACCTCCATTAAGGGAATACTGTCTTAAAAAACACGCTGAGAGATGTGACTCATCTATGTGAGCAATAAGAGCCCTTACAGAGAGATCTAAGATAGATGCACATCATTACATCTTTAAGTGAAAACATGGCTATCTGTTTTCCAAAGACAAGCCAGGGACAGGCTGTTTCCTGTTCAAAAGTTATAGTGAACTGTCTGAAAAGAGACTCCTCTGTATTTCTCTAACTCTTTGTGTCTTAAACATCTTAAGGAAATTCTGTGTGAAGAATGAATGCTGTAAATAAAATAACTTGTATCAAGTTATCATCCTCACAAAGTCAACTGTGTCTCTAAAACTTAATGTCCCATGTCTGCTGTTTGAAGGACCATGTCCAGCATCTGTGACAAGCCCCTGCAGTCCTCAGAGAATCATGTTCAGCATCTCAGGCCAGCCCTTAAGAAAAGAATTATTAAAATGAGCAGACAGAGAAACCCCTTGTATTTACCCCTTCCATTAGCATCTGATACGCAGAAAATAATTCCACTGCTGCTGCAAATTCTATGACAGGGAAAAATTTCAAATCACACTGGGAGGATGATCCAGCAGTTAAAGACACTAGTTCTGAATTGAAGACTTATGGGTTTGCACATAAATGTCTTGTTAACTATTGGGCCTTACTTAAGTCAAGAAAAACAAATAGTTTTCATCCTCTAGTTGGTTCAGTAAATCCTGGTTTGGGAAACAACTCCGCAGCAGTGTGTGACACCTGAGGATCTGGCCTTTACCTGTCCTCCCTGCCCCACTGACCCGTGTAATCAGTGCCAGAAAGGAGCAAGGGAAGGCAGTTTCCCCATCAGGAGATGTACCCATTTACTGCTATACATTGGGATGAGTAAGAGACGGATTGTTACTTTACCCCCACCCAGCCCTCGGGGGAAAACCTATCCGTGTAGCAGTTTGTGCTCCTGCATCTCACACAAGCTGTGGTGAAGGACTGTGCTCAGAGAGTTTTACACCTGGAGGGCACAGCAAGGTTGGAAGTGTTTGCTCATTCCTTGAGGGACAACAGCTACAGCTCTGCAGAGAGAACAAAGTGGAGAAAGAGGAGAACATCCAGTAACCAGCCACTGAAACCTATAAAGGGAGAGCTTATGCTGTAGCATTTAGGAAGAGAAAGTGCCAGTGCAGGTTGAGAGAGGGGGCAGTACAAGAGCAAAGACAAGGTATACTTTTTTCAGGCAGTGGTAACAAATTTTAAAAAAAAAGAAAAAGGGAGAAAGCTGCCTTCTCCCTCCTCCTCTTCTCTTGCACCTGGGGTCATGCTGTGACCTTTTAGAAGACGGGATGTAAAAGTGACCTTTGTCAGAGTGTGACAGGGCGTCCAGCCAGGCTTTCCGTGAGCAGACGTGGGAGGCCCACAGGCAGTGCTCCTTCCCCGGGCAGAGGTCCTGACCTGCAGCAGCGCACTCAGGGAGCTGTCAGGGCAGGCTCCCTGTCCCCAGCTCCTCTGCTATGGGAAGCACAGACAGGAATACAGCCTAGCACACAAAGAGCCTGCTCTTCAAACTTCCTCATCCTGCCTGTAACAACAGAGGTATTGCTTGGGAACTCTGAGACAGTGCTTCTCTCTTTCTCCCTCTGTCCTCTCTCCAAGTCCTAAAATAATCTTATGAAAAGGCCACAATCCTTAGATGCTTGAGTTGCCTTCAAGAAGTCACAGGCACACTGAAGTCCTCTCAAAGGCAAGAGAGAGGGGAATGGAGCCAGAGATTCTTTGCTGCTTTACTGCCACCACTTTATAAAACCAAGCCATGCAGCACACATAACTGGATGTGTTGAGGAGGCTTAGGAATGGCTTGGTGGACACCCTTCTCTAGCGCCTCTCTGAGCTCCAGGGCTGTGTGCATATTCCTAAATACTCTATGTCCATACATTTTCCTGCAATCAATTGCACAGATGTGGGAGAACAAATGAAGCTACAGAAAGAATAATCCAGCCCTGGGACAGACCCCAGCGAGTTGTAAACAGGTCAGTCCCACGCAGCAGAGCAGGGAAACCCTGGAGAATACCCAGCAGGAACTGTGTGACATCGGCTTACCCCACACACACGTGTTCTGCTGCCACTCGCAGGGATAGGCACTTCCCCACTCTGCCCTTAAGCCCCTGCTTTGGCTAATTTACAGCAGATCCTCTGGATAAACACACCTCTGTTGGACATGCAGTTCAGGTGCTGGCTGCTCCAGCTGGGAATCCCTCACGTCCTTGCTATGTCCCGGAGGCATGAGAGGGCACAGGAAGCAGGGCAATCTCCAACCTCCATCTCCTGCTGCCCCGTGACCCCTTGGCTGCCACTGCTGACCCTGCTGGGGTTGCCAGGGGTTGACTAATTTGGACACTTTCAGGCAATTGCTGTCACCAGCTTCCTGCTTTGTGGATCAGGGAGGTTTTTGCTGTAGGCGGGAGTCAATTATTTGGCAATCTCAGGATGATCGGAAGAGACTATTAGTGTTTGACATTTTAAAGGGAAATAGAAAACAGCCCACCTCTCTCTTTCTGCCAGCTAAACCAACCACTTCATATTACACTTTACATGGCTCCTTCCTCATACAAATTGGTTCAACAACTGCTGCTCGTCTCCAATGTCAATGGGCCACCTCACAAAAGGATGCTTGACCATGACTCCGAACTTGCTTTCACAGAAAGTGGAATCTGGGTTGCAATGGAGCCTCCGGAAGTCTACGAGCAGCAAAAATCCCTCATGGAAGACATAAACCAGCAGGCTGAGAAGGGAACACAAGTATGGAAGTATCCACCAATCAGGTGAAACAAAAAAATGGAGCTACATGCTGTACATTCAACATCCTGACCTGACAACACATGGATGAAACTTGTTTGAAGCTTAAAAATCACAGAGAAAGATCAGGCCTAAGTGGGAGGATGGCAAATATAAGAGCTGTTCAGCAAGCCCATGCAATTAATGAGAACAAACTCTGTTTCAGACACTTTTCCAAAACTCCATTCTATGCTTCCATATGGGATGAGAGGGTTATCCACTTCTCCCCAGGATTTCTCTCCAGGGAATTATGCAAAAAAGAATACTTATCTTGGAAGTGCAGAGTAGAGAGCAAGACGGGCCCACTGGTAATGCAAGCAGCAGACTCATAAACCAGCTGCCCTGGTTCCAACTGTGTTTCAAAACCAGTCCTTGAGAAAGAAGGGAATATAGTAGGGCTCTCATTTCAGAACTAACAGCAATAGAAGTGAGTCTCCTGACTTACAGAACAAGGTTTCCAGCTTGAATATCTCTCTCCTGACTGCCTTAACTGCAGAATATGTAATATTACAGTTTAGCAGTCAAGCGCAGAAATCCCATCTGGAATCAAACCCTCATTGTACCTCCCACTGCGCAAATATACAGAAGCATTTTTATTTTTCCCTGCTTTAATATCATAACTTAAGGTTTGAACAGCAGAATTTTTTATTTCCAAAGGCTTAGATAGATTGACACCAGGGAATTCTTTTAGAAAATCATTGGGTATTAGCAACCTTCTTCCACTGTAACTGAAGTATTGAGTTGAAAGTGAAGGCCACGCTTCCCTGTAAGGACTGATACAGGAAAGCCACTCGCCAAGGCTCAGACACAGCAGTTTAGTAAGCAAATGCTTGCCTTGACTCCTGCTTCCTAACAAGGAGAGAGCAACACAACTCTACTGTTTCCCCACTGCTACAAATGCAAACACTGGCCCTAAATAAAGGATTTTCTGCTCTAGAAGAATAACCCATGATGGAGCCTAATGAGGGGCTGTTGGTGAGGGCTGCGCCCTCCCCCACCCCGCCTTTATTACTACCAGTATCCAGTTGGCCCAGGTTCCCCCGAGACTGGCCAGGGTTTGTCTGTGTGCAGACAGCTCTGATGTGGCAGCAGGGCAGACTCTAAGCGCTGGTATGATTTAATAAACAGACACTTAAGGCAGTTTACGCTGGAGTCAGCCCACTTCGATGGCCTTCTCTGCTAATTTAACACTGGCTGCAGCCCCCGAGCTGGCGTCTCCCTGCTCATTAGGGAGCAGGGGTGTGTGTGCCTGTGTGTGGGGGAGGAATTCTCATTTCACATTGGTGCTCCAGAGATTTTATTATACCGGGCAGCTCATTTCGGTCACTACATTGCAGAGGATTTTTAAAGAGAAAGGGGGAGGCAGGACATGCTTAGTTAGGATCCTTCCCTGTTGTTATTTTCATTAATTTTCCTTTTTTTGTTTTGGTTGGGGGGGATGTGACAAAAAAGGACAATAATTGCCATTTGCCGCAGACTTTGAGGAGTCCTCCTCAGCCATTACAGATTAAATTGCATTCTGTACAAGTGTCCATCAGGCCCCAGCTCCAGACTCCAGGCTGGTTAGAGGGCAGCTGATTCAGCTGCAAGAACATTTTGCTCCACTTCTGATCTCTCCTAATTATAAAAGGGATGCTCTTGCCTTTAACCCCTGGAGTTCTCTCTTCCCTATTAGGATGGAACAGCCCTCAGCCAGCTCTTCCACTGCTTTAACTGAGTCACCTGGACTGCCAGCAGCAGAGAATAATCTACACAGATCTCTGCTGCCTGATTGTCTCATTTTTGTCTCTCAGAATCACACAAACAAAGCCTTTCAGATTCCAAATGGAGAATGGTAAAACCAGGACAGGTTTACTTACAGAAGCCATTCAATCAGGTTTTAGATTTTGTAAAATCAGATCTAAAACTAAAGAAAATACCCACCGTTTTAGTCCAAAGCATGAATAGGTTGAATACACATGGCTGAGGTAGTTTTAAGGTAGTGAGCATCAGTACTCCTAGGAGTATAGTGAGAGGCAGAGTCTGTAATATTTTTGGAGAAGGCACACATGGAGTCCATTATGGTTCTGGCAGCACAGACAGAAGTATCAAGCCCAGCTTGTTAACAGCTGCCTCAGGAAGAGCTACACAGCTGTACTGACAGCACTGCAGTGTAGATACAGAATGCACACCTGGACTGCACCCTAAAAGCAATGGGTTGTCCTTTTCCCTTCAAATAAAGAATTGTTCCACTTTAAACCTCTTACAATGGATCTTTTCACATCCTCGGTCACAACAAGGTGCAACAGGACTGAAAACAAAGCAGAAAAACAGTGTGGGCTAGATATCGCTCCCTTCAAGCCTGATTTTGATGCAGCTCTGACACTGACTTCAGCTGGGATGCCTCAGGTAAGAATCTACCTTCGTCTGATTTCGGCTCCTGCAGCACAGGAGCCAAAATCCCCTCATCCCCTCCTAATAGGAAGCTCCTGCCTTTTCCCTCTCACAACTAATTCCCATCCCTTCCACAGCCCCTTTCCTAAGAGAGGAGCAGGGTTAGGATTCATGCTTCTCTGAAAACTGGCTCGGGGCCCAAGCTGCCCAAGAATGCCATGAGCATTTGTGGCCTCACAGCACCACAATCAGGACAAGTCTGTCCCTTAGCACCCACACTATTTTGGTTTTGTTTTGTTTTCAGTGAGTTTACATTCTGCTGAATATTTCTTAGAACCAACAGGCCTTTAACCATTGGCTGCACGTTTAGAACACATTAGTGGAAAATGTAAAAGAAGGAAAAAAACTTAATAAAATAACCATGAAGAACAGCAGCACAGTGTGTGTCTTCTCCAGCTAGGACTGGACAGCTCCCTCAAACCAGGCTCTCATCCTCAATACCTGATGGCACAGGGAGCCTTTAATACCCTTCTGATACAAACTAAAATCAGCTGTTACCAAACCTATGAACCAAGTCTATGAAAACAGTCAGGGACACTGTGCAGAAAGCTTGCAGCAAACAATCTGGAGAAACCTTCCTCATAAAAGAATTTCTCTTTATTTATCTTCGGAGTTAGAGCACGTACTGATGTCCTGAAGCAACAAGTCTGACATTCCCACCAGAGATCTTACCTGGTAAAGCAATTCCTTTGCTGTCCTTGTCCCTGTGGTATTTTAATTATGCCTACCTTCTGGATTTCAGTGATCCTTGTGGGTGCCTTCCAGCTCAGGACATTCCTCAGTGCTATGATGCTACCTTTTAAACCCCTTTTCAGGGAGAAGTTCCTAATACACATTCTCTGCATCATTCGCTCTGGGAAGACGATATTTATTCCTTTTGGACTTACCCATCTTCTTATACAGGAACACGGAGGCACTGGTCAGAACTGGACACATATTTTAGTTTGAAATCCCCTGTCCTGTCCTTTAACACAGGATGAGCCATCTCCACATCTCTGAAAAAACAGAAATTTGCTACGTCAGTGGAAAGAGGAAAGACAGTTATAGCAATGTAAAATTAGTTCAAAATAGGTGTCACACTGCAGTAAGTAACAATGTCAAATGATCATATATATACGTAAAATACTTTTAACTGTATAAACTTGATAAGTGAATGAAGCTGTAGGGATGGAACACAGGATGAAGGATCAAACAAACAAGGAACTGCATTTCACTGAGTCAGTCAGTGGAGCTTCTGTAATGTGCATTTTTAGCTCACCCTAATTTTGAAAAATGACAAGTTAAAATCAATAATTACTTAATGAGTAAATGCTTAATTGCTTATTTATCATTGTTATTATTATTTTACATATTGGTGCTAGTGCCAGAGGTTGGAAATAGAAGAGACAGAGTAGGTGTGTGGGACCTACTGGTTGTTTAAGGAGTCTAATATGTCAAAGAAATCCTAAACAAAACTAAAGAGTGAATGTAACTGACCATGAAAATCATAATCTAAAATCTAATTAGAACAGGTGACGCTGGCACCAGGAAAGGCATAACAGCAGCAAAAGTGAATTACACTGCAGAGCTACCTAAGAACCTCTGCCACTGACCACAACACTTGTACTACAAGCTGCGATAACCCCAGAGAAAAAGAGGGTCCCTCACAGGGAGAGAGCAGAAATAACTGCAAAATGCTCCAACTCAGTAATTATTAAAAAACATCTCCTCAAAACTCAAATGTAATTTATTCTCTTCAGCACTGCCATAATTTCCACTCGTGAACTCAAAGCCTGGCGCAAGGGAAACAACTTCTCTTCAGTTTGCACTGCAAGCATGTGGATAAATCCCTGTCCTGGGTCTAAAGAGACTCGGGTTTAAGGGAAGGAAAGCAAGGCCAAGCTTTCAGCCATTTTGTGCAGCCGTTTCTAATGCCCTCGGACGAGCTGATCGTGTCAGTGTCTCAAGGTCCCCAGAGACCGTAATCTTATGTGTTCAGAGAGGCTTTAGTTCATGCAAGGTCAGAGTAATTGTGCATGATTAATGGTTTATCTCTTCCTGAAAGCCTTACACAAAGGCTCCAAACCAAGTTAGCCGTAATTCCATACTCCTTACAGTCCGCTTAAAGGGGCAGCATCCTATTTCCTGTTGGTGGGGCCAAGCAGGTTGACTTTATCTAACAGAATTGGAAGTGAGCCATGTGGCCTTTGAAAGAAGTTCCTCTCTCCCATTCAGCTCCCAAAGAAACATGAATACACTGAAGAAAAAAAAAAAAAGAAAGAAAGAAAAAAAAAGAAAGGAGAAAAAAGAAAGAAAAAAAGTCTAAATTCAGTCTAAATCACCCTAAAGTCTGAAAAGACTTCTCTGTAACAGTCCCCAAACCTTTTGCTGTGAGATTCTTTGGTTTTCTACAGAAGTACTTCTTATCACATTGCCAGAGCAGGGCACATTAGAATCACCTTAGAATCTCTTTTTTTTTTCTGCAGCCTTATTTTGTTACTAAAAGAATAATTTTTAATCAATTACAGCTATGTGACCATGGGCAGCCAAATAAGCTGATTACATTATTATTTGCAGATAGAGCTCACAGATAACTCCTATGGGATAGCTGCAAATTTAGCCCTTTTTTGTTTCCCAAAGCATCCAATTGCCCTGAATGCATTGTGCCTTTGCTGGAGCTTTGAGGTGCCTGTTTTCAGACTTCGGAGCATTTGTGAGCAGCTCCTTCAGCTCCTCAGTGATACACAGGGTGTAACTGGGCACTAAGTCACATGCTGTTGTCTCTGCCCTCTGAGCGGATGCACAAAGCCCTTTACCCAAGAGAACAGTGAAGAGTTTAGTTCACATACCAAATCCTCCCTCCTCTCTAAGATGTTCAGATCAAACACCACATTCTCTGTGGTTTTACGCCAATCAAAATCCACACACGTCAAGTTTGCTCCCTAACAGCAAACGACAGGGATCACAAACATGGATGAATACAAACAGCAGCTGGCAGCTCAAATATACTTTTGTCTTTTGTAAATGCAGTTCCCACCAGCAAAAGTTTTGATTTATCTGGGAATTTGAAATGTTATGTTATGTCAGAGGGAGGAAAAGGCGTCCAGTGTGGTTAGAAACTTCCACACAGCAATAACCCAGAACTGATGGAAAATGAACCAGGAGCCTCTGGAAAGGCAACGCTGACAGTCAAAGGCTGCTCACCCCACTCTGCCAGTGTGTCAGGAACACATTTATTTCACAAGGTGGAGGAGCTGAACCGTGTCATCAGCTGCCTTGAACACCTTCCTACCTAGCAGGAATGGACTGGCTCAACACTGCAACCAGAAGATAACTTGGATGAAAGAGAATCATGACCTCAAATGTTTTGCTGTCAGGGGAAAGGAAAGATTGGACACTGGACTGCAAAACAGGAGATGACATCAAGCTGGGGAGATTGGTCTCTGGGAAAGACTTCCCATGGGAAGCAATATAAAGTAAAGCTGGAATTTTCTGGACGGACTACACCAAGAGTACAGTGGCAAACTGAAATGCCTCTGATCTTAATTAACTCCAAAAAATTGAACACTAGCATGGAAATAGCAACACACAAGTAAGGGTTAATATCGAGGAAGAGAAAAAAAATTGGGGACAGAACTGTAAAACAAATTACATACACCACACATAAAAAGCAGAAAGGAAAAAAATAAGAAAGTCATCAATGCCTTCTTTACTTCCACATTCACTAAAAGATTAATGGTGACTCAAGGTAATTTTTCCTACCAAGAGAAAGACACAGTTCAGAACAAAGACAAAGCAGGTTAAATAACACTTCTGTCAGTACAGCCCAACTGGGGGGCTGTGTGCTAAATCCTCTTTCCCCAGAGAGAAAAGGAAACATCATAAATTATCCAAGCTGTGGAGCAGATTCTATGCACAGGGCTTGGATCATCACATGCCTGTAGAGCCAGGAACTGGGAATGGCAGCAGGCCTCCTTCTGTAACAACGGGGTCTGGGGACAGAATGACAAAAATTCTAGACCTCATGGAAGCCACATTTGGGTCACCCTGAGATACTTAAATTGAACACAACCAAGTCTGTAGGGCTGATGAAGTCTGCCCTAAAGCAGCTCAAAAGTAGCTGTAACAGTTGGTCTGTGAATAAATAGTATTGATCTTCATGTAATTCTGGAAGGTTCTGGACAAACAGAAGGCAAACATAGGACCCATCTTTAAAAGCACAACTCAGTAAACCGCAAATTACTTAAACGCACCTTGCAGAAAGATGAAAAAAAAATTCGAAAAATCATTTTACAAGCAAGCAGAAGGTAGTATAATTACGAAAAAATCCTGTCAATAGAGAATGGTCAGGAACAAATTTATTATGTTCCATCTAATGGGGTAACAGTCCCTGTGACTGGGGGGGGAAGCATTAGGGTGATTTACTTTGAAAAGTTAAGTAACAAACCAACGTTTTTAATCCTTGGACACATAATGTAGTCAGAGCATAGCAGGGAAATCAAATGTAGATTAAAATCACCACAGTTTGGTGTACAAATATCTAGAAAATCCTCTTAAATCAACAGCAATTTGCAGTCAAACTCTTTGCATGTAGCTCCACAGGGGGCACATCAGCTGCAGCTTCATGACCCACTGGCATAAACAGCCCTTAGAGGTACACAGTTGCCATTTTTGCAGGTATTATTATAAGTCAAAAATCTCAATAAATTGGGAGAAAGATCATCTGTATCTAGATGGAACAAAATAGAGAGGTAAAAAACCAACCTATAATAAACAAATTTAAACATTTACAAACAAGTGGCAGCAATATTCAGAGAAGGGACTTCAACAATGCTAACCAAATTTTGGTCAACAAGTTGATGTCACCAGAACAAGGAGGAGGGGAAAAACATCTTATCCCAGAATGTACTGACAGGTGAAGAATGGAATGTCATTTTCCTTGTAGTGCTAGACTTGCCTCAAGTTAAGATATCCAGCTTTGGCCACCTCACTGTAACACAGCTGTAGATGGACAAGAGACCATCATGAATTATAAAAACATTCAAAAACATTGTTGAAGGATAAAGATTGATGGAACTGTGTTTATTTTCCATTCCAAAGAGAGATCAGGACAGGATTCTTCTTTTACAATAGATAAGTAGTGATTACGAAGTAGAGTGACATTCTTTTTTTTTCTCTGGCCACTTGGTGGTAGAACAGAATGTAGCCAGCTTTGCTGACAGCAAGAATATTCGGGTTTGGTATTAATTTAACTTTCACTAATTTCCTAATAAAACAGCCAAGCAAAAAGAGCATCCAGCTGCACAGGCAGGAAGCAGAATTCCCTTCCAAGAAGGACTTCAGAGAGCTTTGTCACAGGATAGCCTGAGTATGCACTCACAGACATGAGCAAGACAACAGCCAAAGTGCTGGCCATAAATTCATTATGGGGATTTCTACTCACCTGGAACTGTCTGTCCAGCTCTGAAAAAGCCCAGTTCGGTGTCCCAGGACTTAGGCTTGTGGTTAAATGAGCAGCTTGTGGTAGAAGATGAGCAAGGTGTGAGTGACTGATGTAAGTGCATAATAAGGAGCATCCTGACTGTGACTCCCAGTCGCTGCAGGTGCGCCCTAACCACACTACCCAGACTCCAGGTAAGCTCCCCCCAGGACTGGCCTGAACCAAAACACTGATCAGCCCAGATCGCTCAGCAGCAGGCAGTCAAGATTTCGGTCTGATGAGCAAGATGTGGACTGAGGAGACTCACCAGCAACAGCGACTCAGGAATCCTGGACTGGCTTTCAAGTCCCCCATCAAAGCACCCGGGAGGTTTGCATGTGACAGCACAGGGCCTGACAGCACCATGCAGGGTCACAGTCCAGCCTCTGCTCCACACACAGGATCAGAGCTCAGTGTCACCAGCAGACGCTGTCTGGCTTGCGGTCAGACCCACAACAAATGGGGACCTGCCATGTCACATTTCCCTGGCTCGATGGCTGTAAAGTCAGCATGTGATGCAGAACAGATTCAAAGAAGAAAAGCAGTGCTTGCATCTTCAGCATCTTGCATTTTCTGAAGCAGATCTGAAGATGTATCAGCTGTCCACCGTTTATTACTTGCAATACTGTCAGGAAAACAGGAGAGAAGCCTATCCATGCATTGCTAGGAACATTCCTTGGAACAGCAGGAAACAACCCTGGCTTGGGATGCAATGTCCTTTCCAATATGGTAGCAATATATCTTTCCAAGTTTTTTTTTAAACTGTTACAGTTACCAACCATTTGAACAACCCAACTCACAGTTGCCATGGAGCCTGGGCCTCAATTTCTTTTTCTTCTTGTCTCTTTGGGGTAAAGTAGATTTTTATGCCAGATTAAGTAAAGTGCTGGTTTTCTTTGATCTACAGTTCAGGCCACAGTCCTGACTGGAGAAGGGAAAAATAATTCACCAGGGTGCTCCTAACTTAACTACAGCCAAAAACACTTGGGTTTCCAAGGTTGCCCCTATTTCCTTTTCAGTAGGGACATCAAGAAACAAGTAACAAGTTAAATATGTTGAAATACATTTCTGGTTTGCTGTTCATTTCTTTCCCGTTTGCTCTCTTTCTCTACAAGTAGAACCTGAACAAATACTGACCTTAGAAAAGTCTCCGCGTGAACCATCAGAAGGTGTGGAAAATACTTCTAAGTTATTTGATAACCACAGTATATCCTAACCCTCTATGCCCTTTTTCCACTTTGTTCGTCATGCCACTGTTCAGCATAAGACAGACTGTAGAATTTTTTAACAAGTATTTCTGACACCGCATCTAAGAACATCTCTAAAGAGGAGGAAACTCTAGAAAGCTTAATCCAGTCTGGTGCAGATGTCAAATGACAGACACCTCCCCACATTCCTCAGTGCTTCTATTTAGCTTCAAACCCATGTTAATTAGCATTCAGCAACCTCTGCATAATTTTAAAACTGCAATAATAGTAACAGCTATAGCTGAAATGAAAACTTCCTCAGTTCAGACCTTAACTAAGGCAGAACAGTGAAGTTCTAAGATAACAAGGTCATCTAGCATGACAGTGCCATGTGCTTACTCGTGACTAAATTAACAGTAAAGTCTGCATAACTCAGAATATAAAAGACACCAGGTGCTTAAGTAGCACTTAGCCTGGCATTAATTATATCTCATGAGCTCTGTCTTTCAGCAGGAAAGTTTCCAAGAAATCACTTTCCAGTGGCACCAGAGGATTTGGAAACAGCTTGTTAGTATCTTACAGAAACAAAGGATTAAATTGTGACTCAAAATATCCAACACACACTGCTGCAAAGCCATTCAACTAAATCCAGTGCTTTTTACAATCATCAGGAACGGGACACTGATAGAGTTAGAAGGACAAAGCTGAGAAACAAAAGCAGTCATGGCTATGAGGGGCAAAAGTAGGGGAACTAGATCAGAAGCCAGGCCTTCTGTAGCCCTACAATTTCTTTTCTCCAACTGGTTTTCCTCTGTTTAGAGTTACAGACCTCCTTCTGTAGCCTGGCCTTCTTTCTAGCTCAGCCAAAACACATATTCCAAGTATTTCAGTCCTTCCTGTGAAATAGCTCAGCTGTCGCTAAGCCTGAGGTAAACCCACCTCCTCTTCTCCCTTAAAACGATGTGATGTTGGGCACCAGACAATTGATTTCAACCCAGCAGTTCGTTACTCTGCAAGTGGGAAGAGCAGTACGTGAACCCCCAGCCCACACCTACATAACAGAAAACTGACCCAGTCTGGGATTCCACCCAGGACATAAGAATGTAGTTTTTTTTCTCTATTAGAATACTCAGTATGCAATGCAAAATAATTAATTAGCTGGGGTGTTCTGTGCTTTTTTAATTAAAAGGAACAGTCATGCAATGCCAAAAATTGACTTCTGGGAGGAACTTGAGTGCTAGAAGTAGCTGTTGCATTCAACTTATCTGAGCCTACAGACAAGTGATACATAGAGTAAAGGACATCAGCTGATTTGGGTTTTTACTCCATTCCTGTATGCATTTAGTCAGGAGAACTCACCAACTTTCAAAATGTAGTTTACAGCCCCTGAGCTCAGCTGTGCAACCTGGAAAGTGGAAGTGTGGAAAGACAGCAGAAAACAGGCTGGCTGGGCCCAGGGAAGGCTCATGTCTCTCCAGACATTCAGTCACGCCTGTCTGAACACTGTCATTCAACCTTCCCTTCACAAGAGTGTTCCTACCTGCTCAGAGGGTCTCACATCATCCTTCTTCCACTAGACCAGCAGGACAATGAGGAACCCTCTGTGCAGAATTGCTCTCCACAAAAAATGCCTCAATCAGAAAAAAAAAAGAAATTTATTGCCCCTAAAGTCATGGGAAAAAAAATAAACTGAAACAGTTCCATCGGCACCTTTGTTAGTAACAGCCTAGAAAAAATGATGGGATTTTGAGATGCTATCTTCCCAGGAAGTTTCAATGGCTTACTAAGTAGAAAACACCAGCATTCCAAATAAATTCTTAACTATTTAACTTTGGATTCCTTTAGCATACAGTTCCACTCAAATCCAAACTCTTCCTATTTCCCTAGGGATTAAAACAGGACAGGCTGAACCTACTGAGCAAAGTAGTTATTCCCTAATATCTGAGGATGCTCTCCAAGGGTATGGAACACAGACGCGCACCATGCTTTGACAGCCGTGACTTCAATGGGACAGCAAACACGGCACACACAGATTTTGTTTTGCATAAAAATATGATACAGAAAGGAACTGGTTAACAAGAACACAGGAAACTCCTTACAAATTGGTAGTGATGGCAATTTCCTGCAATAACTTAGAAGATTTTCACTTGCTTGGTTGGGTTGGTAACTCATATCCTTAGGTTGAAATTCAAGAACCTCAAGTCTTGACACACAATCCAGTGATTAATGATATAGACTGTGTGTACAAGAATGTGGAATATATGGGACCAAATTAATGGTATACCTACATTAGGTGTAACATAAATGCCTTTCAGACAGGTTTTTGGTTTCGATACACTTTTGGAAGGTTTGTTATTGGAGAAGAGGCTCGGAAAATTGACTATGCAAGAAAAGCCACCACAACAGTGAATGAGAGTTATGTCCAACTGCAAAACAAGAGCTGAGCAAAGACTAGGATTCAGAATGGGATTTTCAACATCACTTAAATGATACAGGGCTATGGAAAGATTTGTGGAGGCAGAGAGGGCATTTCAGCATCCTACTCCTATCAGCTTCCTTAAGAAGGTATTAAATTATTGATCTGCCATTTGTAAATCTGCATAATCCTAAACCAACTAAGCACTTCTTTAAAAATTCTAACGTGAGCCTTTAGCTGTACGGGTAAGTCCTGTGTGGTTATCAGGAAACACAACACTGGTTTTCAAAAGAACAAACTACACTGACCACACATCAGGTGCTGAGCTCTTCCAAAAATTCAGGCACTTGATTCTGTTGTCAAAATGTAAAACTGACAAGCTGCAAATATTTTTCAAGAAAAGATCTGAAGATCTGTCTCTGACCTCTGACAAAATCTGTATATTATTGAATGAAATCAGAGGAGGGATTAAAAACCAGGGCATATGGATTAATATATTCTTTCATTATTCTTGGTCTTTACAAGCACAGTTTTAGTTGATTTTTCACAACAGAGATGCTTCTGTGTTTAAGGACAGAATAGTGGCTAGAATATAGTACAGCTGAGGAAAACAGGAGGAGAAAGAGGCAGGAAAATACCCCGAAATCACTGTTGTGAACCAGACGCTTCCACCTCACAGCCTGACATGAACCACATGGTTTGAAGGCCGAAGGCCAGCATGTCATGCTTTACTGTTGCATTTTTCTTCCCCATGGCAGTGAGTTGCATTACAATCTGTAAAGTAGTAAACCCACAGAGACCATTATAAATAGTCATGGAATGCCCTGGAGTGACTGTAGCAGAGCTGGAACTGTGCCTTCTGAGCCCCTCGAGGAATTTCAGCTGCGGCTTAACTGTAGGAACATCACTTATCCTATCAGCTGAATATCTAGTAGACAGGTAGATGTGGGCCTTCACACAAGATGTGACAAGGTGTACAGCTGCTTCAGTGAATCCATGTTTGCTGGGATGAGGCTTTAGGGGCCTTGAGTTCCTGAAAACAGCAGTAATCTCTGTGCCATCTCATCTCCCACGGTCTTTGCTTCCCCGAGAATTATCCCCTTGTCCAAGGGAGGAAGCAATCGCTGAGGCCCAGCTTAGGAGATCACTTGGAAAACAAGCCTAACTCAGCGCTTCTTCCCTGCCCCACTGATGTGGTTCCTCATATGGACTCCACTGAAAATGTCCACCAGCCCTCAAGAGCAGCCAAGATACACCAACAATGTCTCTTTTGCTCCACGGACAATGGCTTAGGGAAGTTCCACCAGCAGAACCACAACACCTGCAGCAGAGCACGGCTGCAGTCCACAGGCACTGCTTCCCTCTGGAACTGTGCAGATTCCCACCCTCTAACACAGAGCTGGGTCTCAAACTCCCTCCAGATGCACGTGGAAATGTCACTTGTCCCACTGGGTGCCAGGAGTAAAACACAACCCTCAGCTCTGCTCTGCCCACAGTCCTCACTCCTGCTCTTTCAAAAGTTCTACCAACGTGGCTTGAGGCACTTTCCATCCACTGGTTAAGCTACAGGAATACACATTTCCTTTGGGAAACCCTCTTATTTCCCTTTCCCCCATTGCTCATTTCAGTTTCTAACACACTGCAGCTACAAGAGCTGCACAAGGTTCAGTTCTCTCACCACTGGTGTTTGTGTCACCAAGCTTCTTGTCCTGCAGAATCAGCCTAGAAACTCCTCCTAAGGCTTTCCTGGCTTTGTGGGTGACAATGGCTATTCAAAACTGGGGAAAACCAGGGAATGGAGAACGTTCCCAGCACGTAAAAATTATCTCATATTCTCACAAAAGCAGGGCTGAGATTGACCACTGTTTTTTTTCTCTCCAGAAGTCCACTTGGCTCTAACTTGTATTATTTACTGCCCAAAATTGTGTGATTTGATGCTCCGCTGTACTCAAGAGTTCACAGAACTTATTCATGTGCCAGGTTTGTTATGAGACCTCAGGCTGTAGCTCCAGGCAGCCCAACTTTCATCAAATTTCTGCCTCACCTGCAGTGTAAAAAGAGCAGTGCAGGCCCTACCTGCCTCCAGAAAGGGCAGTGCAGGACCCAGCTGCCCTGGTACCACAGTGTGCCTTGCAGAGCAGGAATTCCTCCTCAACTGCATAACTCACAGATGGGTTCTGTGGTGCCAACCTGGTGCTGGAGTGACACAGCAGCAGACTGGGCTGGGCTGTGTCTCCTCCCTGAAGGAAATGAAGAGAACTGCCTGTCCCCGTCCCTTTCAGGAGCACATAACCAAGCTGGCTCCTCTCCCTGCCGGACACAGAGCCGGGCTCAGGCAGGTTTGCAGTGCAGTGCCTTTGGCTCCTGCCCCAGCTGAGTGAGGACACAGCAGCCGTGTGAGCCCACAGCCATCCCGGGCCAGGGCTGGTGCCTGTGCATGGTCTGAAGTGCCGCAGCAGCTAATTCCTTACAGCTTGCACTGCTGAGCCCTCGCCGGGGCAGACACTTGGGCGCCCCTGTACAGTTAAAGATCACAGGCCTTGATAACCTGGCTCTTTGATTTATGACAGCCCAGACCTTAGTGATCACCTAATGAGGGGAACCTGGAGTGTCAACCTGTTTATTAAATACCCAGAACCAGCTGTAGACCCAGCCAAGGAAATAAGTTAATCATATTTCTCATTTATTTTGTGTATCCCTCTCACTCCCTGGCTTTCCCCATTCTCTCCTTCGTTCTGCCTGGCTCCCTCTTTTCATCTCAGAAAGGGAGGGATTTCGGACAGGTCATTTACGGAGACTGTCAGGGGGCCAAAATGTTTGTGATTTCCTACTGATTTCTTAGGTGTTTAGAAGTTAATAATATTCAGCACCTCATGATTCTTTCCTAGATGTCAAACAAAGACATGAAAGGCAAGGAACCCAAGAGGAAAGGAGGGGGAAGGAGGGAAAGGGATGGAGCAGCAGAGGCAGTAGGAGAACAACTCTCTTTCCCCACAGTTTTAAAGAAAGCTGCATACAAGAAATATCCAGCCTTAGTACTAACATAAAAAAGAAGCACATAAGAGTCATGCAAACATCTCTCTATTGCTTTAGTCAGACAAAAATTTCTTTGCCTTCTTTGTAACACCCTGAGCAATACAAACTAAGATCCAAAAGGCAAAGATTCAACTAGTAAAACTACTTTACATTTATGAATTTTCTATCCCTGTTTAGGGCTCTTACTTGCCTAATCCATTCAAGCGTTTGGTTTTGTTGCGTTTTGGGGGTTTTTTTAATACCTTAGAAGAAACTTATGAAAAATGGGAAAACTAAAAAAAAAAAAATCACGAAAATCACTGTATCTATCCACCTGATAGGACACAACTCAGAATCCAGAGAAAAAAAGATATCCAATATTATAATGGTATCAGATATCACACAAATAATCTGGATAATTCAGATACAGATCTAGGGCACAGAGCAAGTGCAGTTATGTCTATATTAACATATTATTGTGAGGTTTATAATAATTAAGATTTAACAAAGCTCAACCATCACCAATTCAAGTGTTTTCATTTCTCCTTAACCACAACAGATCACTTTCTTGAACTCAGCAGAGTTTTAATCAAAAGAGTACATCTCCTATCCATAAGAACAGCTTCTGCTCTCTCACAAGATGAAGCTGGCCCCAGCAACTGTGAATCTGCCTCTGAATAAGCCTGTCTGATGCATCTGGAGAGATAAACCTCAAAATCTGGGGCAATAAACACCCTTCTTTATAAATACTTTGGTGAAGCATAAATGTACAGAAAGCTCTCAGATACCTTTTCTGATCCACACGGGACAGGGAATCAGGTCGTGTCTATCCCTTCTGCTGTATTCACAAAGGATGAGGCAGCTGATACAGAGCACCAGGATAATCCAATACTTAGTTTTCTTAAACAATAGTTCCCTACATTTTACTCCACCCCAATCATCAGTGTGCTATTTGAATTGCAATCAGAAGTGTTCTGAGAGCTGGAGCACATTTATGCATCCCAGCCCTGAGGTCAGCAGGGCTGCAGTACTGCAGGGGCAGGTCCACAACCAACACAAGCAGTCAGAGCCCAGGGCCAGCTGCTTGGGGTAAAGGCAACACCTGCCTCTGCTACCACCTGAGAGGTCAAAAGGAGAGGGCTATGGGATGACACAGCTTTTGAATTGCAAATGTCAAAGAAATATCTTCAGTTCTGGCCCAGCAACAATCTGTTGTGAGCCTGAGGTCTGGGCTCACCACATGGGACCTTGTTCCAGTTCATGCGTCTGCTTCCATCAGAAACTAGGAGAGCAGGAGTTGGCTCTTCAGGGAAGGAGAAAGGGGCCTGAATAGCACCTTCTTATTGACTACAGTTAGGATCCTTCTAATAGTGCCTTCCAGAGCCTTCAAGCAAAAACCTTCCCCATCTTCTTTCACAGCGAGCAGGTGAGGTCACAGACTGAGCTCTGCAGTGTCCTCCATGGGTAAACTAACAGGGATGGAAAAGAGCCCACATGATTCCTTGTTGTTGGCAGCTGCAGAAGAAACAAACCTGATGTGCCAATCCTGCAAGTCTCTTGAGTAAGCTGACAAGACCCCCAGGAGTCAGGCTTATCAGAAGTTGTTGCCTCATCCTTCCAGGCTCGACCTTTGCAGAATTAGCCTAAGACATCAAGTGGTGCTATTTACAGAGGCTCCACCTTGATGGGATGATTTTCAAAGGTATCAGACACCCGATCTGAGCTGAACAATTACAATTCCAGTCTGTGGTATTTCAGTGTTGTCCCCTTTCATTCCTCCTGAGGGAACACTCACCTCAGCATGTACCTCTGTCTCCTTGTGCCCCTTCCCAGGCCTTCCCATCGCACCATTAACTAGCTTTTGCAACCCCAAGGAGGAGCTCAGCCAGGCTTCTCTTAAGAGCCCAAGATTGACAGGTTTACCAATTCAATCCCCTGCCTACTGTCACAAATGAGTGCTTCAAGCTACCAAGTTCATGCACCCTCTAGACTACACAAGAATCTGCCTAAAGCTTCCCCACATCTCCCTGACTTGCACTGGCCAGCAGAGCCCATAAGGGCAGCCCAGAGTGCACTTTCTCTGGTGCTTTATCCAGCCTGTTTGGAAATGACGAGGAAATGCTTTGGGTTGCTAGAGACTGGCCCGATTTTTAGCTTCAGAAACCTTAACGCTTTGCTTGGTTTCCTTTTATCTGCCTCTTTATCTGTTTAAATTTAGCCTGGTTCCTCTCTGCTGTTTCCCAAGTCTGAGCCAATATCTGTTACCCAGTAGCCAAGGGGGATCTTTCTCTGCCACTTTCCTTCTTCCTTCAGCTCTGCTCATTCGCTCACAGGAGCTGAGGCTCTCTTGACCCAAAACCACAATCCTGCTGGCAGCTGCTGCTACCGGAGGTAAGATGTCTTCAAGGCATGACATCAAGGAGTACTGCAGAAAATAGAAGCAAATCCTAAAGGCTGCCTGTGTCTATATAATATATTTATTTAATTGATATACTCTCAGCTTTCCTTAATAGAAATTGTCAGAAGCATCCAACTGAATTGCCTCTTGCTATTCACTAAGTCCCCCAGAGCAGGCAGGTAGCAGATGGGGATGGGAAGAAATTGCTAACTGCCCTTATTGTGTGGAAATGAGCCTGCGAGCACTTGCAGGAGGAGCATTTCAAGGCTCAACTGAGAAATAATAGTATGGACATTGTAGCAAGCAGCTAAAGTGGGAAACAGGAGCAAAACAGGTCTGTGTTGAGAAGGGACTTGAAAGGAAGAGAATGTACCCAGCAGCTGCTGGCATGAGGAGCAAGCCCTGGGGGTGGCTCTCTAGCTGGGGATGTGGGAGGGGGACACACATGGACACAAAGGAGTTGTTTTCCTTCCCTCTGAAGACCCTGCAGCCAACATGACTGGCAGCTGTCACTCTGCTCGTGTCTGCTGTGCTCTCTTTCACTCAGACGCCCTGGCTGGCATGGAAAAGCGCAGGATGTGTAAGGAAGCCACCGCAGGCAGCTGCCTCGGCCGCTCTGCTCGCAGCCCCCTGGGCAGGTGGGACACGCTCACAGCACCCTGAGCTGTCGGGGGCCGCTGTCACCAGACAGTCACGGCTCGGCACGGGGCTGTCACATCACCATGGCTCCAGCGGGGCGGCAGGGACGTGCCTTCCCTCCTCCCTGCCCTGCTCCCTGCCCTGACTGCTTCTGACCATGCTGTAGGCCAAGGGAGCTTTGGGGCTATTCAGCCCACACTGTCCCCGCTCACAGACACTCCTCAGGGGAGGAGACCAACCTAAATCTTACCCACATCCATTTCTGCTTAAAGGAAGCCTTTGTCACCACTTCCCTGCACGATGGAATATTCTGTGCAACATGATCATGGATCATTGTCATGTTTTAATTCCTCAGCAGTCCTATCAGGAGAAAGGATTTTGCAGACTAGGTGAGGATCTGTTGCAACAGTTCTCCAGCAATCAGATCTGAGATAGCCACGACACAGGGGTAGGACAAAGAGCTGAACATGAAGAATATCTGTTAAAAATCTTACTTTCTTTTCCCCTTCTGTCAGGCAGAAGAGCAAATGCATTCTCTTGCTAACATCCTTTCAGAATAGCAGAAAAGCCTTCAGGGCCAGCTGCAGCTGTGATGGCAACAGCAATGGGGGAAAAGAACTGCAGTGGTTTGGCTGCTTGCATGACTTGCAGTGGCGGTGTTGGAGCTTTCCTTGCTGCACAGTAAATCCAGCTATCATCTGATGGTAAAAACAGGTCCTCACCCCGTAGCACAGACCTGGAGCTTCTTACAGAGCTTTAAAAGCATGAGGCGCATTCTCCCTTGTCTTCAGAGCCTACAGTTACAGGCGAAGACAAGGAGTATCTTGCACAAATTGCTTCAGCTGCTCTGGCACAGAAGTCCATTTGGACCAGATGTTTACCCATTTTTCCTTCCCCTTACTCCATTAACTGATGCTCCCTTTCCTCTTTCACTCTAAACATCTTGCTTGTTTTGCTTTCTCCCATTTTTCTACGTTGAACATCTTGTTCTCACTGTTAAATACCCTGTACTCCAAGAGGTAACGCAGGAATCCCATTTTCCTCTGTCACATTTGATTTTGCTATTGCATAACAAAAGTAAAGCATATGCAGAGCACACTGGATGTCAAGCAGGTCAATAGTTTCACTGCAGCAACCCCCTTCTGTTTACTTAATTTTGGCAGGCAGCATTTTCAGAAATACCCACAACACTCTGACCTTCAGTGAGATTGAGCTGGGCTTCAAGGTAAGATGTGCTCTCCTAAAGATCATCTCCGCAAAGCCATATAGGCAGCTTGAGACTTAGATCTTGTACCAACCTTCTTATCTCTACTAGTCAGTCACTTTGAAGTCAAGAGGAGACAGGTCTAAGTCATTTGGTGCTTTTGTAAAGATCACCAGGCATTTCAGATATCTACACAGCTCTGTAAATCTGGCCCCGAGGCTCAGACCCTCCAAAAAGGCATTTAAAGCTTCCAGCCTTCTCTGCCTTTAGTGGCAGATCGGCACCTTAGTATGTTTGTAAATCCAGAGCTCACACCTAAATCACCTTCAGAAATGGTACACGGTGAAAGTCAATACCGCAGCAGGGCTCCCAGGGCAGAGGTCCCTAAGCTGCTAAATCCCCCCCAGCCCAGCCCTGGCTGGGTGCCGGGATCCTGCAGAGCCCAGCCACATTAGCAGGATACCGCATTCCCCCTAACAAGCCCCACCTGCTGAAGACTTGCCCTGAGGCTCCTGTATCACTTAGGTGCTTTTTAAAATGTTGCCCTTCAACTAAATCCAGCTCCCAAATCAGTCTAATGACAATTCTGCCCCCTTGGCTTCACTTCTCAAACATTTGTGTGGCTGGAATTCACTCGCACAAACATTGGACTTGTTTTTCTCCTGCACGTCCATGCACAAATCAAGGTATTTGCCCATGAAACTCTTCCACAACCAACCTCTTTGTAAAAACACAATTACTTGGGGGAGTCCCAACAAGCAAAAATTCAATGCAAGCTTGCTAGGCGGCTAATAAATTTGACTCATTTCAGTCTTTCTCCCTCAGCCAGGAAGGAACCCAGCTATTTTTAAATCTGGATTCGTGTATGTAGCCAAATATAATGTTCTTTCTTCTGTGAGAGAGAACAGGAAAAGATTTTAAATGTCCTAACATTTCCTAGGCTGGTAAATCTCTCTGTCACTCTCCCCAAGAAAAACCCACTGTCTCCCTTGTCTGTTTCGACTGTAATTTTTTTTTCTTTTTAGGCCAGAGTTGTCTTTCATTATGTGTTTGCACAAAGCCTGGTACAATGAGACCAGCCCCCTCTGGATACTGCTGTTGTTGGAATAATAAGCCTACGCTGGGGGTGTATAAAGCAACAAGATGCCTGTTTCTCAATGGGATGAGCATGCAGGTCTAGGCCCAGAACAAAACCAAAATCGAGATGAAGGTTTCTCAGAGATGGAGAGGTTATGTGCACACACATCTGACTTCCTTGGCCCCCAGCATAGTAGATGTCTTTACTCTGTGGCAGTGTTCCCATACGTAGGGGTAAACAAGTAGTTTTGTACATTTTTGGATTGTGGCCCACAGTCTGGCAGAGTGATAACCACCAAAGCTGATGCACGCGGAGTGAATGCCGAGACATTAAGGCAGCCAGACACAAGCTTTTCAAAACATATCATTATTAAACAGAGGTGTGGGTGGGAGGAGATTTCAGATGAGAAAGACACACCCAAGGTTACCACATTGTGTTCTAATTTTAACACTTCTTACGACCCAGCAGCAGTACCTCTCCGGCTTCAGCTCATAATATCTCCAAATCCAGGAAGCCATTATGATTCTCCAGGGTCAAAGGTTGCTTGCATTGTAATTCGTTTCCTCCTTTGGAGGTTTAATTTTGGAAATATTTCTAATTGCCATTGTATGTGACATCGTCTTTCAGATAACCATGGAATGAGTTTTCTATTTGTTGGCTATGACTCAAGTATCCAAAACAAAAAGCAACCCTGTACTTTCTTTGGAACAATGATTTAAGAGTGACACAGACTTCGCAGAGGCTGTTTCACAATCCTAGTTCTCAGCTCTTGGACTGGGAGGGTGGTGCCTCCCACACCCAGGGAGTGAGGACTACGCAATGGACACACTGTCAGCGTGTTGGAACAGCCTTCCCAGGCATCCAAGACCTCTGGTGTAATTAGTGAATGTTCCACAGCAGTCACAGAGGTGAATCTTCTCAGTGGCTCTGAGCAGCACTCATGGTTATCTGGTGTTTAGTTCTCCTTCTGGCCGTTAATAACCGCATGTGCCTAATGACTGTATCGGCCACATCTACATATGCTCCTCTCCCCAAACAAATCCCCTAATTTTGCTCTGGCCCTACCTCCTCCCCATCTTAACTACCATAGGCTCATTCTCTGAACTCTTACCTCCTCTCTTCTCAATATCAGTCTGACCACAAGCCCCGCTTCCATTTCGTTCCTACCCCTAAGGACCTTCCAGCAGCACCTGTTCACACTGTCACAATCCCTAAGGTGGCTGATGCTGCTCAAGTGGAAAATGGAAGAGAGAGAATATGTTATCCAAACAAAATGCATCAGAAATTTAACAGGTCTTGTCTAAGCCCACGCTGGTTTTTAATTTCTTTTTTCTCCCTGATTTCCTGTACCAGCAACTTGACAGTTTTGCTACTGGTCTTTACTGTTCAGTGGCACCACGAAAACTTGAGTGCACCATATTGTGAGCACTGTGCAAACACCTAGAACACACCGGAACCAGCGGGTGCTATTACAATTGTTACATGTAAAGACAACTTAGGATTTAATAGATTTGAGCAAGAGAAAGGAAATAAAAAGTGGCTTCCTACAAGGTAATTTTTTTTGTTTTGCCCTTAGTCAAGAATTAATGGTTTGGTCAGAGAAAATGCTTCAGTCTCTGCAAGTGTTCAATGGACTAAATCCTTCCAGACCAAAAAAAAAAAAAAAAAAGTAAATCGCCTTTTCGGATTAACAGCTCTCAGCATGCCAACCCCAGCAGTCCACCCAGTCGTGCAGTTGGTGCAGAGGAGAACTGTCTGTAAAAGAATTAAAACATTTCCAGCCCTGTTGACACCGTGAACCAAAGGCTGGGGGTGGGGTGTGGAGGAAGTGTTAGAAGTCAGAGTCTGCTGGAGAAAGTGTGAACAAGCCAATTAAATCCCAACACTTCTGGACAAAGAGGTCCCTTAGGAAGAAGGAGATTAGCACCTCCCATTCATCAAGAGCAGCAGCTTTCTGGGGGCTGGATGACTGCTTGGCCTATCTCAAGGAGCCAGCAGGGGACAGAGGGCCTGCTGTCATCGGGGGTGGGTGTTATCACCCCCTCCCAGCAGCACGAGGCCCTCTCATGTACCTTGCCGTTTGCTTGAGAGTGTGTAAAGAAACACAGTTGTTGAAATCACTGCCACGCTATCACAGTGGCTTTGTCAGGTACCCCCAAGCTTGTATCAACAATGCCTGGTACCTTCACCAACAGTGTAGCCACCTTCATCCACCCTTCTTCAAGCCTAGGATCGATGAAACAACCAAAACAGAGACAGCCACAAGCACCTCAAGTATTCAAACCAATCTGGACCTGGGCATTGGTCCTAGCCCATTATGGATCCAGAGACAGTTTGAAGCTTGGTCAAAAATCACTATGATTTGTGCATTAAGACTGTGCTGGATCTAGAACTCCAGAAAGACCCTGTGGACCTGCAAATTTTAAAGGTCCCAGTTTAAAAACAAAATCACGAGAGCCATGGCATTGGGCGGAGTATTCCCGGACAGCAAAAACATGCAAACAAAGCCACATAAAACTTCTCAGTTGGGACGTTGGAAATGAGGCACCCAAAATACTGGGAACTGCTGAGCTCTTGGACATGCTTCACTTCCAGTTACACTTTATTCCAAGAGGACAATTTCCAGTATTATACACCTGACAGCACCCTGTTGTTCATCACTACAGTCTTATATAAGCTGACACTTTCCACTTGTTGACATAATGGCACTTGCAAATGTAGCCCCAGGTCTGAGGAGGTTCAGTAAAACCAGAGCTCTAAGAGGAACAATTCCATGATTACCCATCCAAAGAAAGCCAACAGAACATGAAGAGATGATGATGTTATAACAAAAGAAAATACATACTTTTTGGAACTAGAGAGTAGGGTGAAACGCATGGCCTTTTGAGACTTCCTACTCCTCCCTTCTTTGCCTTTTAATTCCACAGTGGCCTTAGGCTGCCTAATGCCACCAATATGGAAGACATTTTAAAGGACCTTTTCCTTTCATTCATTATTTACCACTGAGTGCGCACATGCCCTGAACAGTCATTGTCCAGATGAGATTGTGTAAATCAGAATCCAAAATTCACACATAAGTAAACTGATGCACCTTAAAAACAAGTGGACTTTCATTTGACTCAGCTCAATGACCAGAAACCGTAAATTATCTCCAAGTGCTCCAGATCAGATGCTACATAGCTCTGGTTGTGACAGGAGATGTGAGTTCAATTTCTGATTTATGTCTCAAGGGAATTTTCTACACCTTGAATTAAAAGGGCATGTACCATTTGACTGTTTCCTTGAACCCCTCCACACCTCATTCGCCTGCTCTTGACATAATGCCAGAGAAAGCACAAGGATGGAGAGCTGGGTTATTAATTTGAGTAGTCAGGAGGAAGCAAGAAGCCTGAGCTACTAATGAGAGCTGAGTGAATGCTCAACATTCTCTCTGGCTCTCCAACCCGTGAACTCATTTTGCCTGTGCTCATGGTTCCTTTGGGGTTCGCTTTCCATAAGCACTCCAGCCAACCAGTTTCTTGGCAGGAAAAATCTCAGAAGCAGCCAAGATCTAAAGAAACATTTAGAGAATACTTGTGGAAGAGGAATTTTCAGGTTGTCAAACTCCACTTTCATCCTAGCAAACAGGTCCTCAGTGCTGCTGTATGTGTTCATCTAATCAGGGTGCAGAGAAGATGCCACATGATCAACCTGCCCAACAAAGCTTAAACCAAATTAGTTCACTTCAGAACATTGAGAATTCACACTTAGATGCTCATAATCTGCCAACATTTTCCAGCCAATTATTAAAAACACCACGTTCTGAAAGACCAGAAGCTATTTACAAAGAGGAGACCTTTTTATTAGAAAAATCTCATCATTAACCACAGCTCCATTCACAAACACAAAATTTTTTCCCTTCCTTTCTGACTGTGATGTTATCCAGCTGGAATGACACATTGCTCAGTGGCAATCTAGACCTCAAATATTGACATTTTTGCTCTGTAATGTAGACTCAGTCCTAATTTTCACTTTTAATCCGCTGTGCCATCTCTAAATACTATCTATTTGGTGACAAAGGACAGAAGATCTTTTCCCTAGAAGCACAGAGACTTTCTGAAGTGGTTGGGATGATATTGAAGGGACTTAGAACAATCCTGCTTCCCAATACGGCCGCTCTTACTTGGTTCGCTACGAGAAGCACCTTAACTGCAGACAACCTCAGTGACTTCAGGCAACGAAGCAGATACATTTTTCACAGCCAAGCCAAGAACTTCTTTCAACACCTATTTGGAAGTTCTCTGAAGTTAAAAATTATTCTTCCATTAAATCCACAGACAGTGGATTAGTTAAATGCAAAGAAAGGGAGGAAGGTGTCCTTTGGTATGTACACGACTCCCATAAAGTCACTCCTTGTCGTTCAGTTGAACCAATGGCCTCATATCAGAGATGATTAAAGAAAAATGGGTTAGTTTAGTTCACTATTTTGATTTAAAACCTTCAAACTCTTTCTCTTTAGGGTGTGTGTTCACTGGTCAAATAGTATTTCAGTCCTTTCCCTTCTCTTCCCACATTTAATCACAACATTGCTAATGAAAACAAAAAAAAGAAACTCTAGCTGGGCCTTACATGATTTAGGTACCAAGTAAACAGTACTTAACAGTTCTAATTGAAGGTCAGTAAATCCCCAAGAGATTAAATGAATCCTGCAGTGAGATGTGTAAATCTCACTGCCTTTTACGGCGTCCCAGCCAAGACCCTGTGCTGGGTTGTGCAAGACTTAATAAATGTGGTATGCACTTAATCAAAACCATTTTGCCACCAAAGGGGCAGCGGGTGTAAATCACAATTACTCTTGGCACTAAACCACTGGCACAAAGAGGCCCAGCGATGCCAAACGTCACCGGGCTGACTCCTCGAGCCTACTCAGCTGTCTGGCACCGTGCGCGCGTCTGAATGCCCACTCGCTGCTCAGCAGGGGGAAACCCAGATGGGAAAATAAAACACAGCAAAGGATACTGAATGCATAAGGGTTGTGCTTCTCTCCAGCTTGCTCTCCACTTGCCCTCTGCCAGCTCTCAACCCAATTTAGTAACTATTAATAAGCTAAAGCATGGAGCTTTGGCAACAGCCTGGCTCTTTGCAGCTAAACCTTGTAGATTTAATAATCCCATCATAGTTTATGTTCCAAATTGTATTTCAAGTTTTAATAACTGGTGCTCCGAGAGACTCTGGAAAAAGTTTTTGTGAAATTGGTTTCTTTTAGCCAGTCAGGAATTCAGAACAGGCAAAGAAAGAGTGAACCACTGATGCTGACGATCTTAAAAGTCTTTTCCAATCTAAACAATTCCTGATTCTATTGCTCATGATGGTCATCACCCAGGAACTTTTACCCATTCCTAGGTCAGCTACCAAAGTCAGATTATGGGACAAGAACACTGGATTCCTCAAGAGCGTAATAATGTATTTTAAAATAGGTGAAGACAAAAAATGGATGCTCAGCTCCAACACAGAAGTTCAAAACACCTACAAAATAGAAGATCCCAGTCGATTAGTTGCTAAAAAAGAAAAGTCATGATGATGCAGCAGGGAAAAAGCAAGAGAACCCCAAAGTCAGAGACTGAACAGTTGGAAGAGATGGAAACCTCTTCATATTCAAACAACAAAATCGGAAAGATAGAAAAAGACTTAGTAATTTTATTATGGAAACATTTGGGGTTCATAAAGCACATTCAGCTCCTAACAACTTCATCTATAATCTCAAAACCTTGCAGTACTTTAGTTTCCCAAGGGGCTGATCCCTGTATCTGTTCTAGTAACAGATCTTTTTCATGGCACAGCAGGTGAGATCCAAGTTGCTTAGCTTGCTGTTCCAAGTCTTAATTTTAAGCATTAATTCTGAGCATTGTCATACTGGGGTCTTGGATGCATCTGATGAGTTGTTTTGAAAAGTAATTCAACGGTTCTCCCCACCGACACACAACTGTAAAACAGCAGTTGATTTACGTTGGTAGCTCACTGTAAGTCAGGAATAAAGAGATTCTCCAGCACCACAGTTGGTGGATTGGGACAATGGGCTTCTTTTCCCACCAGTAGCAAATAGCTAAAAGCACACAAGTTGCCCCCATCTCCCTGCTTTCATGGTTTTCCTTGCCACCAGTCTCATTCTTCCACCTCCTCTTTCTTTCACCTCGCTAAGTCACATGTTCATTCCTTTATTTCCTTCCTGTTTCCCCTCTCTTTATCATTCCCCCTTCTAAGATATTTTCATATTTTTCCTCATATTTTGTCCCATGCTGCTCTTATTTCCCATTCTTCCACATTGCAGTTTCCCTTTCTTCCCTCTCTCTCCCTCCTTCTTCTCCCCCCTTTCCCAGTATCTTACTTTTCCCTTATACCTTCTTTTTCTCTCTTCTCCTCCCCCAGTGAGCCTGGAGCTTGAGCAGAGAGTCGGCTGGAGCCTTAATTGCTGCTTTGCTGCCTGACGTCCATCGGAGATGACATCTCCTGAGCACAGAGCTGCAGCCGTCCTTTTGCATATTCCCTCTGTCTGAGCACATCAGGAGAGATGTCACAAGCAGAAAGCTGGAAGCCCTCACAGAAGCAGGGAGCCACGGAGATCACTGAAGCCAGCATGAAACATTGGAGAGGTTGGTAAACCTCGCTTCCACAACGGGTTCTTCCAACGCTTTCTGCACTGTTGGTCTCAGGCTCAGAGCATTTACAGGAACTGACATATCCAAAGTTGCACAGCAATGTTACACCAGGGTTTTTAAACAAAACAAATGTTTGTGTTCAACTCCATTACAGCTTCCTGGCTCCCTGTGGGAGGGTGAATTTCCAGCAACTGAGCAAAGATGGTATTTCATAGCATAGGGGACACCAAGTACTTGCACCATTTTAGACCTGATCTTTAACTGAAAGAAGGAGCTGTTCACAACACAGAGAAAGGAACATCACAGGCAGCTGTGTCCATGCACTCAGTCCAAAGACCTGACACTGGAGCTTCCATACACTCCTTCCTCAGAAGATGCAGGCCATGCGCACTTCAGCTCCTGCTCCCACATGGCCTTTCCCCGATTACTTAACTAAAACAGTGATTACAGTATCAGCACCTTCCCTAACAACTGATTCTCCTCTGGTCTCTCAGCTATTTAGCTGAATTAGCTATTCAACTCCTTAATCCCATTTTAATCCTGCAAATACACTTCTCCCCAGATCTGCAGATGAAATCCACGAACTACAGAAATGCCAGCATGTCAGTTTGGTTCACATCAGCAAACGAGAGGGAATCTCCAGCAGTGGCTGGAAGGACTGAAACTCACCATGTAGTTCATGCAAAACTGCTTGAACTTCGATCCTAGCAAAGTTTGGTCTAGCACTCTAAACTGTAGAGGGGAGTACCAGCAATAAGGAAATCCTGATGTGCAGTATTTCTTTAATATCATCCTTGACTCACATACATAATCAGGTACACCAATAATTACTTTTGGTTTGCTAAAGTAGCATCTTAAAATGCTTGCAGAAAACAGCTTTTTCACCAAACAAGCAAATATTTTGCAGCTATTACGGGTTCTATATTCTGTTTCATGGTTTTATCTTAATTCAAAATGTCTTCATTTGAATCTTTCTTCAGCTTAAGGAGTTGTTCTCCTAGATCACTCTGTATCACCCACCAAATGGGTGAGTTGTATAGCAAACTGTTGCTCAAACCTTCAGTCTTACCTGCATGGCTCATTCAGAACTTCAGTTCAAAGCCATGAAGGGCTGTCCTGTTCACATAAACTCAGCATCCCTCATATGTAATTTTAAAATGCACCTCCAAACTCATAAAAGGAACACATAATGTGCACTCACATACACATCAGCAACTGAATGTGGTTCACACTATATGAGAGTCAAGAGTGGAGTTTAGAGCAAGAAAATTGCTTTATTTGGTGCCTCATGACACTCATGTTAAGATTTTACCTGAAATGGACCGCAATTGTCGCACTTTCAAAAAACAAAACAGTAAGATACTGATAGTTTCAGTGTCTTGTTAAAACCATCAAGTGCCAAAATGTTCGTGTTTCAGTTAACTACCACAGAGCAAGACTTTATTTCAGGATTTTCAATGCGTTCACGTTTCAAACCTGTTACTTTTTTCTGTTATTACACAGAGACAACACAGTTAAGAACAGACCATGCTGTGCAGGCATAACACTGCTAAACACGTACAGATCAGGAAGGTAGGTGTCCTCAGCACCACATTCCATATGAAATCACTGAGACACCAAGAAGGGAAATCAATGTGCTGTATGACCACAGGCAAGTTAAGAACTCATGTTTCCTGGCTCACAATCACTCTTAGTTCTCATCATACGGGCACTGAAATTGCTCCATTGCACAGAGACTTGGGACTGATGCTGCTGTTTTGAACTCTAAGTTTTTAGTGTCTGCCCACCACTATGGTTCCCTTTATAATAAAAATTACCCAAATGCAGTTAAAATACTTAAAAAGTAGTTGAAGTGTGTTTACCTTACCTAGCTACCAACTAGCTACTGAACACCTACTCATCTCCACCTTCACCCTTCTGATCAGTTTCTGACGGACTTTACTAATCACTATAAAAATCAGGAGCAGATTTATGCAGTTCTGTTACTAACAGTCTTAGATGCTGTATTATGTTAAAATAAGAAGTAGCCATGAAAGTCACCACCTGAAACCCAGGAATCTCAGCCAAGCAGTAACCTATCAGAGAGGCAGTCAGGGAAGCTTTTTACTACATGTAGGCTCCACAGAGCTCCACGAGGCTCTCCAAGTCAATGTGTTGGTAGCACATTCAGTGTTACTTCTACAGAGACCTAAGGTCCACATCTACTCAGGGTAGAGCTGGTGGGAGTCACTTGGCAGCCTCAGCCTGGATGAGAACTCTGTGAGTAAACCAGAACTGAAGCCACCTAAAGACTCTTCCACATTCACTTCATGCTAACCTGTTCTGGGAAATTTCACCTACCAGTGCAAGACACAACCACGTTCTTCACTGCCTCTTAAATGGGAACTGCTGCTCTGGAAAACAGGTCCTCAGACACCACAGGCTCAAATCACAGATTTACACTGCTAAAGAAAAATGCAATGACTGGTACATAACCCTGCTCTTTAGTCAATTAAAATTTGATCTTGCAAGATGCAGCCACTGTTCCAGGCTCTCTAAATCCTCCACTAATCTCATGGGCTCCCAGAGTTCCAGATCTATAGTGCAATTTAAAAATGGCACATGGGTAAGAAACACAAACCTGCTTTCCCCATTTAAAACTGTTACATGGGACAAGGGGTTTTGATTTCAGCAAAAGTGTTTAACAATCTATCAGACAGAGAAGGACTTCTGTAACTTGCTTAAATCACTGGCATAAAAGCAGACAAGATAACCAGGAAAAGGGCTTCTGAATGAATTACTATGAATTACCAGGTTGGCCCAGGAAAAGCAGTTCCAGGTTTTAGAGGTAAGACAGCCATGCACATATAAAATGAAAAAAAAAAATAAAGAAAGGAAAACAGGGAATTATGGAGTCGCTATGCCAAATTCAAAGGACAGCCATAATGGATGGGCACAAGTGAGCACAGAGAGTGGTCTCAAAGTGAAACTCAGAGTGTGTGTATGTGCTCGTGTGCTCATGCATTACTACCCAGAGATCAGAGTACACCACCCCAACTCAGTATTTGCCCTCCCTTCTGTAATGTTGTGACACGTTACCTGCTGTGACACGTTACGCACACAGTCATTTCAGAGTATATGAACCCAAACAGACAGCTAAGGAAGGTCTGACTTGACACACTGAGGGTAACAAAAGAGAAGACAGTAACTGCTTGGGAATAATTGGCAGGGGTTTTATTCCACCCATCTTAATAAAAAAGTCACTTGGTGCTAAAGGAAGGGCCATGGAAACATCAAAATATAGGTTTGCTGATCAGCTGAAGCTAAGTACAAGATCACAGGCAAAGAATGAGTTTTAATAATTTTAAAACCTCTTCCCTTCAACCAGAGTATCTGCAATTTTTCAACAAGGATTGTTAAATTGGAAAAACTGCGATAACTTTTCATGGCTTTGCTTTATAAAGTTCTAAGATCAGAAGTTGTCGGGAAATTTGATTTTTCCGTCTTCTCTAAGATGTGTATCGAAATGAGTAACTAATTCCCTGTAAGCTCCCTCTAAAGTAGCCAAGGTGGGAAGCTTGCCTAGCTACACACAGAATGGGATGTATTCCCTGTTATTTTTCTGGAAGTTAGCATGGATCCTTCCTGTCACAGTTCTAATCACAGTGTTCCTAATCACAACACCACATTTTAAACACTGCATGCAATCATCTGTTTGAAATCTCAACCAAGCAAAACTGGTGCTGTATTTTTGACAGAGAAGAACAATCCTCATTCACCTCTACTGTTTTTAAGCCTGGAGCCCCAAAAAGGACAATTTAAATGCCAGTTATTGAATTGTTTCACTGCTAATTATTATTCAAGTATTTTTGCTGAAATTTGTGTCCCACAGCAGGAGTGACCACTATTGTTTCACAGGCTGGTGTGAAAATTCTATGCAAATTTCAAAAAGGAATGGCCCCACCCTATTCATTCTTTCTTTCTTTCCCCTAGATGTAGTCTGTATCAATCCTTCCATCTAAATTAATACAGATCTTCACAAACAGGAGAGCTGGGATAACAAGAAAGGAGGGATCTGTCTATGGCACTGTTGGCTCAAGAGGCTCAAAGAACTCCTGGGAGGGGAGTGTGTGCATACACACACATCCCACACACTGTCTCAGCTGCAGAGTTCCCACAGCTCCAGCTGAAGCTTCTCAACAGGAACTTCTGTTTTCATACTCAGGATGTAGATTTTTGTTATGACAGCAGTAACCAAAAAAGGAAAGCGTGAAGACAGCTCAAGAGAAAGATTATTCAGTATCACAATCAGTAAGAAGGGACAGACTGTATTGCGTATTTTATACATTCCCCCCATAAAATTCTATCATTTCAGTAGAACTGCTACAGAACTCCCCACCTTCCATTCCACGACAGGATTCCCTTTCCCATGGCTTCATCTGCAGGTCAGGAAGGAGAGATGTGAACAGGAGGCATTGAAGAACTCGGCTGCCTGCAACTTGTGCTGGTGCAGGCCAGAACCTGGGTGGAAGGTGCCGGTACCAGTTCCTCAGCCTTCTTCTTCACCAGTATCAGCTCACCTACACAAACTAAACATCAGTGACAGCAAGAAGTCAGAGACACTCCAAGCATCTTGAAATCCCCCTATTCTCTTAATCATCTGAGGAATCCAACTGCCTTTCCCTCTCACACCCATCCTAAACCTTACATACTTGCTTACCTAGTGTATGAGAAAAAGCAAAACCACTGATCACTCTTGCCTGCCATATTTTCCATGGTTTAGGATTCAAGTGGTCAGTGACCCTCAGCTTCAGCTGTGAGTGTCTGACAGGATCCGGGTTGCTTCCAACAACCAGGCACACTGTTTTGTGGAGACTCAACTGAAAACTGCGGCTGATCACCAGAGTGGTTCATGAACATCCTCTTCTACAAGGAAAACAAGCTACAAAAATGAGACCAGATTTTGTTGTTGTTGTTGTTGTTTCTTGGGCTTTAATTTTAAAATTGTAACCTACTCACAGATAAAAGAGGCACCTTTGGTCCCGTGCAAACACAGTATTACAGAACCACTATAATGGAGGAAAAATATCCTCAGGTGGCACAAGGAAAGGAAGAGATTCCTGGAATAAGCCATTTCCACAGCACTGACAATACAGTTAAAAGGCTTGAAGACCTTTGTATTCAGGAATGGGCTGTAGGCAGATGCATACAATGAAACCTAAGAGTTTCTCAGAAATACATCGAGGTGATTAGTTCAGTCAACTCAGTCAGGCTGGAAGACCAAGACCACACAGAGGGATGTTTGTCTGGGACTCAAGCTCCAAAATCCTTGCTTAGAGTAATGACAAAAGACAACATGTTAGTTTAAGGAGGATCCTCACTCTCCCACTGCAATGAAACTCTCCAATCAGCACTGACATCATAGCACAGGTAGCCTTTGCGTCCTGAAGGGAGACAAAAGTTAAGTTTCTCAAACTCTTAAAAGGAGGAAGAAAGGAGAAAATTAAGAAACCTTCCAGAAAGTAGAGAAAACATATCTGAAAGCCACCTTAAGTTAACCTAATTTTACTTTATTTTTTACTGATATTTTACAGGGTGTGCAAACATTAAACGGTGTTTCTTCAACAATAAGAAGCAGCCCATTACAGAGGACTGCCTCGTTTGCTGTACTAGCTCCAACCTATAGCCTGCCTTCAGCAGGGTCAAAGATCTAAGTGAAACAGAGAAAAGCAAAACTAATTAAGTAAAATTACCAGGCTTAAAACAATTCAGAAGTGCAAATGCTCAGGCAGTACTCATCCATTCCTACAATAAAGGTCTCTCTTTTAGTATGGGGATCATCACTACTACTGCACTGAGTGCCCTCAGCTCTGGAGGGACAGGGATGTATCAGCAGTTAAAAGTGCCATTAAATATCCAGTCCTTGTGGAATTAAGACAGGTTGCTCCATTATAAATTTTAGCACATGGTTAAACTCATGATTCTTCCCTTCAGCTTCTGTGTTTTTATCGCACTAGAAAACTTCAACCAATCATTGGCATGCACCACACTTGTCTCAGTTTTCCACTCCTGTTCCCAAGCTCCTCATACATCTCTGACCACTGGCAGATAAAGCTCTGCTAGAGGACAGGGCCGCAGCACAGACACCCAGGCTGTCCTTGCCCCTTGGAACACACTTCCCAAAGAAGCACAGCAAACTCATCTCCCTTTCTGCCAGACAGGTATCCGCACCTGACTCTGACAGAAGCTAAGAACACGGTTGAGAGCAGTGTTAGTGTGTTAGGGTGAGCAGAGATGCACACCCATGGCTGACAGAAATTTGTGAGATAGCATTTTCTGTATTTACTCAGGCATGCCTACATGCACACTATCCTTAGCTTATTCTCTGGAATACACCTCTAAAATCCTATTCATCTACAGCAAAAGCAACACTTCATACACAGAAGATTCTTGCACTCCTATCTTCTCGAGTAGAAAAAAGGAAATTTTCACTAAATTTGTAATCTCATTGCAAAATACTGACTTCTTAAAAATTTTCAGCTGGTGTGAAATAAGGGTTTATTAAGTCACCATCAATGGGGATCACATGAAATGTCAACCTCCCATCCATCCCTCTCCTCTTGCTCTCCCTGCCCCCCTTCTCTTTCACTCCCTTCTTAACCCCTCCCTGGCTCCTCTGAGCTCCCCCTGTCCCAGCCAGAGCAGCTAAAGACATTACTGACAGACACAAAAGGCGGCAGAAATCAAATAAAAGGCAAACGCAGCAGCCACAGGTCAGCCTTGTATAAATATTTATGCTGGAGGAAGGCTCAGTGCCTGAGTAATGACCTTGTGGCTGGTATTAATAGAGATAATGTGAGTCTGTAAAGACATGCTGCCAGAGAGAGGGAGAATTTGGAGGGTTATAAATCTCTGCGTCGGGCTGCAATGCTGGCTGACCTTTACACTGCTCTCTCTCCTGCCTTCCATCTTTCTTCTTCTTTCTTTCAATAAGAGAGAGATTGGTAGAGCACATTAGCAAGGGGAGGAGTCCCCAAATCCAAACCATTTGTACAGGAGGATTTGATGCAAGTCAGAATTCCCACAGCAACAAAAATCAGAGCAAGGAATCCAATACATGCGGAGTTTACCTACATGACAAATGCAGACCTGCACAGACTCCTCTGTGCATACACCTATGTGCTGATCAAAAATCGTGGATAGAAACACGCAAGTATACTTTCCATGACTTGTCTGAATGTAAATACGTATTTACATCTATATGTGTATTTATCTATGTAAATATACATATATACAGAAACTCTGTACCACATATATGGATGTTCCCAAAAGTAATCTGCGCTCTCTCGTACCTATAGAACAATCATGGCAGAGAAGGGGAGCTGCAAAGAGCAGCTTTAATGAAAATTTAAGGCCCCACTGAGAGGTTCTCTTCTGAATTTCTGCCACATACAGACATGCAAGAGGAGGTTTCAGTAGCAGATAAAGGAAAGGTAGGAGCAAGGTTTTGATCCAAGGTACAAGACAGCAACCTCAAGCACTGCTATCTCTTATTAAAAGCTGTTCCTACTGCCACCTAAGTTCCACTGAAAATCTCCAAATTATTATAAAGTGACTAGGACTGAGATCTGAAACAGCCACAACAATTTCCTCTTGGGTGAGCATTACTGGACCATCAGTCTTGAGTCCCTAGAAGATTAACCCTTTGGCTTTCATCATGTATCATGTCATCTGTGCTTCAGGCAGACATTCAGAAACGCATGCTATGGAAAATAGCAGCATTCAATCTATAATTTTGGGGCTAAAAGATGGAAGAGAGAAAATAACAATTTTGTGGGCTTTGCTGGCTTTCCTCTGTAACACTTGAGTAAAAAGAAAGAGAGAAACCACAGCAAATGTGCATAAAGTTCCATTTGGTAGGCACTTAGTCTTTAATATAGATTTATGTCTCTTGGATTTTTCTTCTGAAAGAAACCCCCAACCAGCCAAGCTTATTAATATTTGATAGGAAAGTAATTTGGTAGAAACAGGCTCCACAATCTTTTTAATTCAAACATCTAAATGACAGCTTTGTTATTCTACTGCACAGTGACTCAGAGTTGGAGCTGGGTTTTGCTGGGTAATGTACAAAGTAAGATACAGAAAGTTCAAAGTGGGGACAGACCACGCAACGCTGTTGGCGGGGAGCTGGACAGTAGAAACCTTTGAGTCTCAGAAGCACTACTGGACCTACAGACTGGATTTCATAACATTCTGAGGCCCAGCAGATATCAACTACCTGAGAAAATGTTTCAGAATGGGGGCAGACTGAAGAGGTGCTGCTGAGTTCTTGAGAGAGACAGAAGGCAGACAGAACCAGCCAGGCTCGCCATGGCCAGGCAAACAGCACCTCAATTAGTCTGACTCTCAGTTCACTTAACACTGGAGAATGACTGCTGATGTTACTGAACAACACTTCTGGCATCAGCATCACCTAATCCCGGTTCTGTGGTATTTGCCTTGACCTCTACGTTGGCTACCTCCAGGACTCTTTCCTTGAGTTTCTGCTCATTTCTCCTCTGCACTGATGATTTTCATCATCGTGGCACTAACAGAAATCTTAACCTACCATGGCAGAACAGTGTCAGTTACTCTGGTAACTGACCAGAGTATAAATGAAAGAAGCTGTTACAAAGTCTCTCTGTTCTCATGAAGTCACAGTATGAGAATTCACAAAACAATCTCACAGTACATGGATAGTTTTTTTATTTCCAGTTCATTCTATGTGAGCTTCATTCAAAGTGTTACATGAAAACCAAAAATCAGTTCCAATAATATTGTCCTCTCTGAAAGCATAAGTTGTTACCAAATTCCGTATCCATATTTCACCATTTGAGTCATTTGGGATCCTGACCTTTTTCCCTACAAGGCATCTGTTCCATGTATGACTTGTTTTGATTTTTGAGCTATGCTGCAACTACCCTGTAGGCCAGGATTTGCAAGAACTTCCCTAATACATGCAGACATCCCTACCCCAGGGATATTCCAAGAAGTTACTAAGTACATAGATGTCTGTGAAAGTTCTGATTCTTTGGTTGGTATATAATATATGGTTAATGCCTAATGAGCTCATTCATGGATAATTCATGGTTAGTTATTAACAAATGTAAGAACAAACAAGAGCTATATATTGAAGCTCTTAAATCATGGAACTAAACGTGTCATACAAAAAGGAGAATGCATGATTTATTCAGGAAGACAAACATGGAGCCAGGCAACCACTGGGCAGCACATTGCATCCCTACTCCAAGAAACTAAGCTTGTCAATCACCTGAGAGAAGCAAATGCTTGATTCCCAGGCTAGAGGATACAGCAACGTGAGAAGATAAAGGTTTGTGGCTTAATTCTGTCTCTTCTGAATAGGTTCTTCATAGAAGAGAACAGGACTGTGTAATGGAAAGACAGAATGGCGCCCAAGATATTTTGACTGAGAGTCCAATACACCAGAACATCTTACCGCATAGTGGACTGGACACTCACAAGTACCCCTATACGTCTGTGAGGGAGCTGGATGTCACCAATGAAGCCTGTGACACACTAGTACATGCACAGCAAGATGGAGATGCAAACACACTACACAGGGACAAGGAGCATCTGAGAGCGTACACAGTCATTTCCAAACATTAGACCCCTCTCAGCAACACTGTTCCCCTGTATAAATAATTCCAAGTGAATGATAGCAGAGACAGCAAAGATATCCCACAACAGAGGATCATCCCTTATATTATACAAGTACTTTATGCAAACTGGAAGAGCTCCAAGAGGAATTTTATGAGCTCAACCCCACACCACCTCAAAGCCCAAGATAAGACTGTCACTCAAGGACTGTTTGAATTATTCTGCACTTAAGTCAAGATCTAAGCAGTGGAACGAAGCTTTCCTGAGCCTGTTTCATTATTTCTGAACCACGCTTTCATTTGGACACACAAATTTTATTCATTTTAGGGGATGGATGTTTGAGCTAGTCCTGCCAAGGTTCCTTCCCTACTGCTGAGCTATTTACAGAAGGACTGGTCCTCAAGCAAAAAAACCCGTCCCTGAAGAACAAAAAAGGTTTTTCCTGCAAATTTAGGTAACTGCTACATATCCCAGTACAATTAACATATTTTTCTATAACATTCCAGGAAGCAGAAACACCGTAGTATTTCAGTGACCCACTACAGAGCACAAATACATACACGAAGCCCCCAAGCAAAGAGAAACCAGATGCAAACTGTACAAGGCTACTCATATTGGCAAAAATCTCTCCATATAAAGTGGTTGCTGAGCAATTGAAAACAATGAATACATTCCTAAAATATGCCTACTTGTGCATAATTCATGAACAGAAACAAGCACTAAATCCATTGGATAAATTGTGGACTATGAATCGTTTGCCCTGCTCTAATTATAATTCCATTTCAGTCTACTAATGGCACCATAAACCATTTGAGTTTCACCCTTGTGGTTTATTGCCTCATTAGCTCTCCTTTGAAGTAATTAATGCTTTGTCAATTTACCTGACTAGAGCTCCCATGGTGGCTATGGGTGAGATCCAATGAACTCCATGCACCCAGCAGATCTGGAACTTCTGCTCAAGTGAACTCCATGCTCCCAGCAGATCTGGAACTTCTGCTCAGGCTCTTTGGGACTGGGGTTTTCTGTGCTCTTGTCCATACAACACTTCCCACAACAGCCCACACCTACGTACAAACCTGACTACCATTTTTGAAGGATACAATATAATGGACTTAAATCTAGATATGGATTACTGCATTTCTAGGACAATGACATCAGGTAGAATTATTGAGGGGAGGTGTGTATTATCTGAGCCAGCACTTTGCAGTGATATTGTTTTCTGTCATAAACCCTCTCATATAAACAATCAGCAGATCTTGGGCTGATTTGTCTAAAGTTAATACCTTAAGCTTAGCTTCACTGAAAAAACCTCTTGTTTTCATCCATTCCTCTCCTTTCCTCAGTTAGCCAGAGATCTCTGTAGTCCAACAGAGGGCAATCCCAAGCTTGGGCACAAAATACACTTTCAAAAACATAGCAAGCCCTGTGGTTGGATTCAAACCGGACCACACGTGAGAAATTCAATAAACATCATTTGTCAGAAGCCTTTGTCGGCTCACAGCTGTATTTATTTATAGGCTCCCTTGTTATTTATAGGTCCTTGTGCTCTATATAAAAGCTGTGCAAAGGAACAGTGGTCCTGATGCAGCAGGAAGGGAAGGCCAAGTGTTCTGCTGATTATACCAAACCAAAGTGTCTTTTCTAAAAACAAACGGCTGAGCATCTACTTCATCTCCTATCTCCTTCCCATGGACATTGGAGCCAATAACTGTCAAAGCCTAGTTCAAGCTACTTTCAGTTTAGCTACAAAAACCATTTTGAAGAACTCTACCATGTAGGAGTTCTCCAAACTTGGCATGCTGTTGGCTCCCTCAAGTTAGACAACCTCTGCAGATGTTAACAACTACAGGATCTTCTCATCCAGCATACAGGAACTCCTGTACCACAACCCTCTCCCTTCCATTCAGTTTATCAAACCTTCCATCAGGCAATATCAAGGATGCAAAGCTCAACCATAGTCATCATGTTGTGAAGAATAAAGTAGCACAGTTCTGTGCCCTCTGCTTATTACCTTATTTGTACTAGATCCTTAAATTCAAGTTTTCAAACTGTAGATCTAAACTGCTTTAAATTACTTTGAAGCCCAGGAACATTATGGACAAGGGGACTGAACATCTTTGTTACTGAATTTGCCTGTTCTCTCTGGTGGTTGAAATAAAACCCTGACAATGAGAAACCCAAAGTTTCTATTTTTGAACCATTTAGGGGGGGAAAAATAAGAAAAGGGAAAAAAAAGACAAACCTGGTCAATTGCTTCCCAGCACAACATAATATAAACTTCAGAAAGAACTGCTGAGCATTTAGAGGTAGGGTAAGAAGGGAATTTCCCAGACCTTCTCTTTATAATACACCACAAGAAAGTTAGGGCCCAAAAACATGAATTCTAACATATGTATACACACACACCCCAAGGACAGTATTTAATTCCGCATAACCACAGAAAATACTTAATACTTCATAGTTCTTTACTTCAAAGAGTTGGATCCACAGTACAAATGAACATAGCCTTATTATAGCTCCATTAACAACAAATCATACCTGCTAAGGAGCCAACCCATTAATTAATCAAACAAATTCATTTGGGGTTTCCACTAAGGATTATGTGGTAGTTTGAAAAATGAGGAGGACACAATAAAACAACCACATAGTTATCATTTCCTCACCAAGTGTTTTAAATCCTGGATGTTCTTTTCCTTATGCCCATTTACTGAGTATAGAAGCTGTAACAGAAAGAGTATTCTTAAACAGAAAAAAGCTCAAGCTCAAGAGACACTCCATAATCCATACTTTGAGGGAACAAAGAGAAAGAAACAATTATATCGGATGTTATTTCTACTCAGAAAATCTTGAGCAGTGAAGAAATTTCCAAGTTACAGAACAAGAAAACCTTTCATACTCTTCAACATTTCTAGTAAGATATTGTTGCCTTGCCAGTGGACTGTTCCCATTTGAAGAGTCATTAAATACCCTTAAAGCAGATGCTGATTGCCCTCAAAAAAAGATAATTTGGAAAAGACAATGTTGTGGGAAATATGTCATCTGAAAATCTAGACATGCTCCCAGTGAGGCACAAAGCAACCTCAGCTACTAGTGGATCAGGTCAGATGAGCTGCTCCCATGAGCCAGATACTGGTGTCAGTCTCACGAAAATCCACTGCAACTCCACTGCATGAACGGGCAACATTCCAGAGGTATCCTAATGGAACTAAGATCATAGACCTGCCTTCTACTAAGAAACTGTTTTGGCTTACTTTATACGCATCCCATTGAATATGAATTATATCTCCCTGCCATTCCATTCCCATTAAACTGATTTCCATGAAATGCAATCTTTGTTCCTTAAGGATTACGGATTTCTCTTTGGCCAAAATACGCCAAGCCTTGTTCTTCTGGAGACTTAGTGGCAGTTCCTGCATTCCCCGCTGCTTGTATCCATTAGCAGAAATTGGCAGCAACACACAGGCAATTCTTTGGCTGGGATGTGGGAGGGCAGGAGCACTGTTTGAAGAAACACTGGCTGGTAAAGCTTCATGTTGTCTTTGGCAGGTGTGCATTTTGCTGAAACAAAAGGCTTAGGCAGGCTCTGCCAGAGCAGTGTGGCCTGGGATGTTACTTCGAAAGGGAGGCAGCAGAAGGCCCTGGTGTGTTTGCTCAACAGGATAAAGGACTCATTCTACAAGGGTTGATTCTGGGCTTGTAAACAGCATGGCCTAGAGAGCAAAGACAGGCTTTTCTTCCATGAATTACCAAATCCAAGGCATTCCCAGCGATGCCCAGCAGAAATGGAATACCTGCCGTGATGCAATCCTACAGACATGGGTATCCTGGTTTACACACACTGCCTCAAATGCCAAGTAATGTCTACACTCTCCACAGCACAAATCTGCTCCCGGAATGAACCCTTGAGTCAACGTGGCACTTTCCACCAGGAGCTCCCCAGCATGAGTCCACTCAAATTTAAGCATCCAGAGAATTTAGAACTGCCCCTTCCCGTATTTGCAAAACTTTTGTGTAAATTCACAACTGCAGGAGTTTGAAAGTCAGTCATGGGGTCTTAAAAACAAAGAGACAAATAAACGAAAAGCAAGCAGTACTTCTGGATTCCGAAAGAACAGAGTGGGGACTATTTTTATCTGCCTTCTCTTTTCTCAGCCATTACCACATTTAGGGAACACACTTTCAGGCTATTCTCTACCATGATCAAGACTAGCAATATGACCCTTTAGTTTATCATATGGTTTTAATGAAATTCCAAAGTATGACACACCCAAAGTACTGAAAGATTTAATAACACTAAGGCAGATGCAAAATTAACATCACCTTTTCTTGTCAAGCCAAAAGAGATGACAGTAGCTCACATGGACTTAATTTTATTTGGTTTGCATACCCTGTAGGGCAATTAAATCATTCAGTTCGCAGGCTGAACGCTGCACGAAACTATACACAAGACAGATTCTTGACTGAAATTACATGAAAGTTACACACTGAAAGATCTGAGCTTGGGGCTTCAGCTGCAATCTTGTAACCTAACTTTGTCTTCTAATAGTAGGAAAAGATGACAGAAAACAGGACAACAATGCAAGAGGAGCTGGAAATAAATGCATTAAGGTGGACGATATCACTGTACTACTTTTTCCACCAGAAGCTGTTGTCTGTGCTCTACCCCACCAGGGAATTAAATGTCTTAGCTAAGACAGTGAATAATTCTCCAGTGGAAATTACAAGGGTAAAAGGAGGCAGAATACAAGAGCAAGAGCTCAAGCTGTAAATTTAAGCTGCATGCAGTTGCCCGTAGATTTTAAATGACCTCCCAAGGAAGCGGCCACTGTTTGAGGTCTTCTTTTAATGACAGCAGTTGCCAGTCATGAGTGTGTTTACCTGTCAAATAAACAAGACTATTTGGTTTTGGGGGTTTTTGTACAGATGTAGGGATGAAGACCAGGAGACCACTAACATCCCTGTTATTCAGAACATCAGATGCTGTCACAATTTCTGCAGACATGAATACTGGTTTTCTGGACCTCCCATAGCAAACAGCACAAAGGATTTTAATATATTTTAGTGCCAGCCACTACCAGTAATGATATTAAAAATAAGTGTACTGACATAGCACTTATTTTGCCCTTTTCAGCACCTTCCTTTTAAGCTAGCACTTGCTGCTGGAAGAAAGCAGATGAAAGAGTTCATTTACCACCATGTTAAGCCAGCCTCAAATACGATTTTTGGCAAAGGTTTCTTAACAAGACGTTTAAGGAAGCTGATCCAGCAGCAGAATGAACTTTCAAGCAGTTAGTGTCATAACACCTCAAGTCAGTCAGAGATCTCTTTGTCTGAAAGCTTAAGTTCCCTTTGTCTGAAGGAAAGACTTACGCACACATTTTCAAAAGCAGCAAAGTAATTAAAAGACAAATTCCTTTTGAATTCATCAGCCCACACCACACAAGCCACTTCTTACCTATCTCTTCCCTACAGTTACTGAGTTACTTACATTATTGATTGCCATTACCTAAATGAAGTCCTTTTGGATCTAGGTTTGCAAACAGTCCACCTCTCCCCAGGCTTGTATCCCAAATTTACTACTTACAAGCAGTTGAGAGAGGATAGTTTCATGGGATAAGAACAGAGAGGAGTGGGATGATCCCAAAGTCAGTGCTTTCCCAGGAAAATGTTAACCAAACCCTGTAAACAGAAGTTCCGCAGTGCATTTCAGGCTCCATAAGAGAAGAGCTGGTGGCCAAGCCAAGAGGCATAGAGTGCATATGGCAAGGAAAATTGGATCTGAGGGGATGGTTAAAACCTCTCTAACTATTAATTTGGACATGCCATAGTCCAATATATTAAACATATTTATAAATCCATCTGTACTGAAATCACTAAGAGACAGGTACCTGATTATATTCAAAGAACTGGGCTTCCATCTGCTGACTTTTAATGAGACTCAAACTCATCTGTGTTGCTCATGGGAACAGTACAGAGCCGAGGCAAAATGACCTGGGTGCTCTTGAAAAGGCAGTTCTGCTCAACCTCTAGCAAAAAAAGGGTCAGTTCCCAGATGGGAGGTAGTGAGGAACCATGGTGTTCAACAGGAGTTATGCAGAACAAAGTCCATAGGTGAATGCACTGGAAGCTGGTTTTTACTCGGAGGGCGCAATTTAAGGCATTCTGCTGGTATGAGAATACTGCTGCTGAGAATTCACCTCCTCACTGGGCAGCAAGTGGAGTGAGAACCAGTCCTCGCCTGGAACACCCAGCGTTGCAATGCTTTCCTTCACTCACAGAGATTTGACCCTCAGAAACTGAGGCTGTGTGCTACAACACTCCCAGGTGCCAGGTCAGCTCCTACAGGGATGCTGAGCTCCTGGCAGCCAGTGTGAGGAACAAGTAGGTTCACATGACACAGGTCCCACAAAATCCCCCTTTTCTTTGTCTCAGTCATGGCTTCTGCTGACTCTGCATCCATATACCCCTCCAGCAGCACAGGAGACACTCTGACCTTCCCTATGCCTACTTCCAAATGACTTTATGAGGCATGGAGACCGTTATTAATAGCACTTATTTGAAATTCTACAAAGTACAGGAATTGCCCTTTATATCTAACAAATACCTGAGTAAAACAAACCTTTTGTGGTCAGTTGTGAAATACCTCAATCATCACAAAATATTCATAATAATCATTTACTGTCACAAACAGAACAGCACGTTTTTTGATAAGGATGAGGTGTTTGGAATGGTGCAGAGAAAGCACATCTCTTAGGGCACTAAGAGGTGGTTCTGCAGCTGTGAGGAGAAATGAGAGAGGAACAACACAGCCAGCAGTTCTCTTGGCAAACCTCAACTTTAACTAGAGTGTTTGCTGTGCCAGAGGCAAGGTGGCAATCACACCATTTCCTTACCTTGCAGGGGTGTGAGGTGAGCTAGTTAATGTCTGCAGAGTACAAAGTCAAAGCTGACTATTATTGCTGGGGTATTACGTCCTACCCAGTTCCTCCGTGCTGTAGGACGAGGAACACTGAGCAGAAAATTGCAAATGTAATAGCTGAAGTTATTCACTTTACAAGTTACTTCAATGTTTTTCTTTTCAGCTGTCAAAGTGCTTTATAAAAAGTAGCTCAGCTAAGCAACTCTCACCCTCTACAATTTGGTTTTGTTTGCTTCCTAACCTGGAAATGGGTGTCTCTTGTCTTTATTTCCTTTCCAAGTCAAGCCCAAAAAGAAAAATGCTTGTAGAAAAATCCTGTAATTATTGGATCTGATTTTCATTTGAACTTTTGCTTCATTCATATGGTACCAACAACTTCTGAATTTCAATGAAACTAATGTAATTACAATTTATATGGAAGAATGAGTGGGAAAGTTTTTAAGTGGGCACATATATGATAGACTGTATGTCCATAAGAGAAAAAAATGTACTTACAGGATTAATACAGTCATTGGAACTATAATTTATGAACCAGCTTCCCTGAAGAGCCCAGCCTCCATTTGGGCATTAAAATAAGTGGCTAGATTTTCAAAACTCCCTAGCTTCCACCATGCTGAGCAATTTTGATTATCTGGCCATAAAAATGTCTCAGTGAGAACTGCTGGGTGCCAAGCACTTTTGGAAATCTGGGCTCAATTGTGCACTCTGAGCATTTAAGAAACCACTAGCTCCAAATGTAAATAGTGGTTGTATGAAGCAATAATGGGTGAAAGTCATTTAAGAGGCATATATGTGTCTGAAAGTATGTGTATTTTCTTAGCTTCCCTTAAACATCTAATCTGCATCCTACTCCTGCATGTTACCAAGCAAAAAGACACAACCATGTCACAAATCTTTCTCCTGAAATGAAAACAAGCCTCAAAATTCAACTGTGTCCTAAATAAGTTCTGCTTCAATGCATAATCTCACAGGAAAACTATGAGGATGCTCCTTAATTTTCTGTATTCATCCAAATGATGTAGGATGGTGCCAGCAGAGGATAAACTTAGTTACCATTGCAGGAGGAACCATAAAGTCATTAAGAGCTAGATTACGATGGATAAGTTCATCACACATCTGAAAGTGACACTTTCTTTCCAATCCCACAAGAAAAACACAAAAGGAATAATATTATTGGAAACAACAAACACTGAAGTCTAACTCACACCAGTGAGTGCATGTTTATGGGCCAACCAAGACCTGCACCACTCTCTTTTTAGCCACCATGAGCCTGTGTGGATTCGCTTTGCATTTACCTGATTGCCTCAGACACCAGCTCACCACAGCCCAACTTCTTTGGACAGGTCTGGTAATGCCAACTCTTTCAGCAGTGACATATAAAATTTGTCAGTCACCACTCCTTTGTTCTGAGCTATGTAACCAAAATGGAACAGAAAGAGCATCACGTGATCTAGATGGCCAATGGCATAAAAAAATTTGAATACTTAAAGTAAAAAGTCTCTGAAAACTGTTTGTATACAACTTACAACTTGAAATACATCTCTATGCAATATTTGCTAGTGTTTTCCAGTCACAGGTATAATTATATAAATGTTTATGGAATAGTGATAGATAAGATTTGACAAAATTGTGTCATCCTTTTTCTTAAAAATAGTTTTCCCAGCTCAATTTGCAGCTATACTACAACGTTGTACTTAACTCCATCATCTTTAATAATCTACAAGAAAGTGAATAAATATCAACCGATTCAGAAAGCTGCAAAGCATTTGCAGTCACTTTACGAAGAGATACTTTCTACTAATCCTACGTGCTAGTCACTTTGATTTTGTGAAAAAAAAAAGTGTTGCTCAGTGCCCCAAGGGACTTTGCAGCTTTGTACAGATGCTGCTAATCTCAGTGGTCAGGCCAGAATAACAAAAATAAATCAAACTCCCCACACAGACAGAGTGTCATTAAACATTAAATTAAGCTGGCATTAATTAGCAAAGCATTGGTTAGTAATTTAATGAGAAAGATGGACACAGAGAAAAGGAGGTAAAACAGGAAGACAAAAGACAAGTGGTAAAAGAGCGACATGAAACATTTTCTTCAATTGCTTTTCATGCTTTTAGAAGAGAATACACAATTCAATGAAGTAACATTTGAACAAAGAGTATATTTTTGTTCCAATAAACACTTCATTGCCCTTAAATCTGGATACCAATGCTTCCTCTTTCAAAGGAAGCATTTTTCCTATTGACCGGTAATAGTTAATCCCCTCATTTTTAGGTGACTTTGCTGAAGGGGGGCGGAGGGGAATCAGGAAAAAGGGTCTTGTTACTTATTTTACTTCCCTCACTGTTCTCCAAGCGCTTATGAAAAGTATATTTTTACCAGTACCAAGATTTCCAACAACTGTGATTTAAATGTGCTAATGGAAATGCTGGGAAAAAAGTGGCAACTTTAACATGCGTGACCATTTCTAAATTAAAACAATGACATTTCTGTGATGAAAGCTTTGGCCAGGGTTTGTTTGCTCCCCTCTCCTCCACCTTCCAGCCCGTGCCCTTCCTCTTCTTCAGATGCTTAAGAAATCAAGTGGCTGTTTTGTGCTTCAATGGAGTAGCTCATAAGGCAAATGGATCAGATAGTGCAGATTATGCCCTCTAGGCCTTTACAACCCACAACAATTTTTCCTTTTTAACTGTATAAACCAAACATTTCTTCAAAGCACAACTATTAAGCTACACCAAACCCCTCTCATCTGTATCAGTCATAGAGTAACACTCATATGCCAGAAGAGGACTGGTGCACTCCCACTCACCAGCTTTAATGAGGATGAGGAAACAGTCTGAAGTGAGCAAAGGATTTGGAAATTTTCTCTTATTACTGCTGTAAACCATTCTCAATATGGACTGTTGGACAGAAAGGGCTTCTAGACAGCAACATGACCTCATGTGCGAAGTGACTCAGCAAGGAATCGGAGTGTGCTCCACAATCCAAGACAAGTTGGGCTCACTGTGCCTGCCCAGATCCCTTTACATGGGAGTACGACACAGCAGTTGCTTCTCCCATACCCATGAATATTCCGCAACTGCAGCAAAACTACAATTCCAGCAAGGCTGCTGAATGTCAGGAAATCCTGGGCAAACAGGCAGAGCACAAAGTTCCTTTCCATTTATCAACAACAATTCAGGACAAATCAGATACATGGTAGCCCACACTGACAGTTATAGGGCACAGATTACAAATGATCACCACTTGAAAAAAGGAGCCCTTGGCAGCCCAGCACTGATGGCCCTTGTGTACTTTTTTGGCATGAGTAAACCCACTTGCACTGTGCTCCATTCTGCACAAATGGCCAGATTTTCAGAATGGCTAAGCTGCCTTTTGGGGTGACTAGACAGATATTTGGAATGAGTTAAACCCATCTGATGCGTCCTGGATGGAAAAAATATTTTGAATTCTTATTTATTTGCCTAGGTGAGAAGTGAAACCTTCAGGAAATGTGCGCCCCTAGCATCAGACGGCAGTCAGAAACACACTTTGTTTTGGCATCAGACAAACTAAAACCTTTTGAATCAGACCTCGTTAGTATTAATTTAGTATTAGTTTCCAACTTCTACTGGACCAGAATGTTCAAGGTAAACCATCAGATTATCTTTTCCCACTTCATTGCTACTTTTTGCCTCGCAAGTCCAATAGAAGGGAAAGGGTCAAGAAGAAGGTTATTATGTATTCTTCCAGTTCAGGGCTATTCTGTTTGTTTTATCCTAGAAGCAGCTGTATTCTAGTGGTGACTGATAGAATGTATCATATATAATCCTATCCAGAGTGGCTACAGTACCTTCTCAGGAGGGAACTCTTGAGGAAGCAGCGACTCCCACGATGGCTGAGCAGAAGTTGGGGGCAGAAGCTGCAGAGCTCTATACCCCTTTCATTCGCTGAAGACCTACAGAGACACAAAAATTCACACTGTTGGTCCCAGTATTTCATACCACGGACTTCCAGCAGATTTCTGGGGAGAAAAAGAGAACAGACCTTTTCCTTCTTCCCTATCTGTGCTTTTATCATGAACTTCTCTCACACAGACCTCACCACGCTCCCTCTCCCAGGCCTGGCAGCCCTGGCCGGTTCCCTCTGCACTGCCTAAGAGGAAGGGCCATGAAACAACCAGGACTTAAACTTGCACGTACTTTCCATCCAAAGTGCCTATGAAGATATGCAAATATCTATTTTTTTAAAAAACCTGGTCACACTACCCACAAAAGTGAGTATATTTACAGGCAAATATTTTTTACACTGTCAGCACAATCATGCCTATATCACTAAACAAAAAATCACATGCACAGAAAAGTGACCTGGTTATTACAACAGCTTGGCGACAATTTGTTTCATTTCATTTAGCTTTGTTCCATCTTTATCTCAAGAAAATAAAAAATGCATTTATTATCTCTGTCCATTTTTTCATCCCAGACATGCTAGGTCAGAGCCATAATGCTGAGAATGGCTCTGTTTTTTAAATTGTTGTAATACTTATTAATAATAAATGTTATGGAATTATATGCAGAATTAATTAGAGGCTCATTGTGGGCACAAAAGAGATTTTATGAGATGTGCTATATTTATGTATGGATGCTGCTGACAAGCAAAGATAAAGCTATTTTTAGTGTTTACAGAAGATAGAATTTGTGTTTGTACATAAACATATGTGCCTGTAAACAACATGCAGAGGCAATTGGTGCCTTTGGGTGCTCATCAGCGTGAGCACCAAGAGAATTTTCAAAACATCTTTGCAGTCCTTTAGAGCACCTGAGTTTCACTATCCAAAAATACAAATTATATCAAACCACTAACAGCCTTCCAAAATTTAATCAGCTATGCATTCATGCAATTTCAGTGCGTAAGACTCCATTTCATTCTGAATTTCAGTTCTGTATCTCAGAGTACATTACTCTGCCCATTTTTCATTAAGTACACGATTATTAAAAAGTCTATTTTTGAAAATACTCCACGCAAATGTCTTACAAAAATATGAAAATATAAATAAAACCACCAATATTTCAATCACAGCAGAAAAAAAACATAGGGAAAAAAGACTTCTTAAACTGTCTTCCATCTTTTTGTGTAATTATTCTTCCAAAGTATACTGATTTCTTTGTTGCCAATTATCACACAACGTTCCCAATCAGGGTTTGCAAAGCTATGCACAAGATTTGAAAGGAAAAAGAGAATGTGAAGCATGGATTTGTTATAAGTCAGCCAAAACAGGTATCTAAATAAATGCCCAAGAATTTTGTTCAGAAAATAAAAATTATTTCAAATCTGCTCAAAATATCTATGCATTTTACACAACATTTATGTACATAGGATCCTATTACAATGGTTTTCCGAGGCAGCAACATCATCTGCATTTAGCAGTTAGCTGCCAGCAAAGAGTCGTGATGGATTTGCAGTGTATATTTCTTTCCTATCTATTTTTGAACACTGCAAACATTGACGGTACCTTTGAATTCGATTTCCTCTGTCACTGGCTTTTAACCTGAGAGAAAAAGGAATATGAGCCCTTCCCTCTTGCGTACTTTCATGATTTGAGATATATGGAGGCAGAGGGTCTGTTTAATAGGAAATTATTTCCTAGTATTTTCTGCCTTGCTTGGATTTCCTTTCTTTCTAGTATTTTTAGATCCCAAGATAAAAACCCCCTTGGTTTATTTGTGTTGTAAGACAATCCACCAAATAAAGCACGGATCACTGGGAGACTTTCTTCAATGAAAGGTCCAGTTTAACTGGTTCACTTTTAATTTAATGAATGGCTCTTTCCCTCAGACAAGGAGAAACCGCCACAGACATTTACAAAGACACAAAGCCACCACTGGGCTGTTTTATGTTAGTTTCTTTTCTTAAAACATTTGTTTTTAACTTGAAATGTTCAAGGCAGAACTTGCAGATACAAATCCTTCCCCTTACAGAAACAAAAGTGTTTATATAGCCCACAGTAAATAAACCCTAATTAAATGTATCCATCATATAGTTCTCTAATATCATTTATTATTTGTTTTCAGAACGTAAGATAGTGTTTGATGGAGACTTATAATTAAATCTTTATCATATAGCAAATGCCATTTTTCTTTTGAATATTACATATCCTTTTCTTCTTTAGAAGGCTATCACGTCTGCTAGATGCAGCTTCTTACCGCCAAATCCAGTACAACTTTTTGTCCTGTTTGGATGTATTTTGACATAAAACATAACCATTTCATGCCATCAATTGCTGCCTCTAGTTTAGTCCAACTGGTAATTACTGTGTATTTCTACAAAACATTATTTCCTCTTTTCCTCCTCCTCCAAAGTTAAAATGCAAACAGCTCAGTGAACATAACAGAAAGAGGGGGAAAGAGGGGGGGGAAAAAGAAGAGAAAAATAAAAAAAGAAGAAGAAACAAGAAACAGGCCATCTAATATAGTCCAGAATTTTTTTCATTGTTTTTAGAGAGGTTTACAGTGAAAAAATGAAGGAAAAATTCATATTTTCTTTTCTGCCTTTCTAGTGGTTTGTGCTTGTTGTAGAAATAAAGTATTACAAATAGAAACCAGAGAGAGAGAAAGGGGGGGCGGGGGAAAGCTCGTTTAGTTTCCCTTTTTCATTTCCTTTGCTGGAATCCTGGTTTGGAACATCTGAAGACAAAAAGGATTTCAAAGTTGTATGTTTTGTTGTTGTTTAAAGGAGCCCTTAAAGCAGCCGCGGTTCGGGGTTCGTGGTGTCACAGCGGCCCCTGGAGGCCGCGGGCCGGGGCACGGCGGCGGCTCGGCCCGGAGCTCCCAAATGATCGCAAATTGCTCACAAACGCTCTTCCCCCTTTTCCCTTCAGCCCCCTTTAGTCGAGGTCTGACCTTGGCAGCTTCCAAAAGATTTTAATCTGCTACCTGTGAAACCAGCAAAGGTGGAAGCATGTACAGAGAACTGCTCCGAGTTAGTTAAAGTCTTCATGAACAAACCGCTTCGGTTTTGTCCTCGCAGCTTAACCCCCATAGTCATAGACTTCACATACATTTTTTTAAACTCTTATGTCTAATAGTACCATACTCAAGCAGGGAAAGTGTTCACCACGAAAGCAAAGTCTGTCATATTCGCATATAATTGGGTTTTTTTAATATGTACCGAGTAAAAACCCAGTAGTCATGTACAGATCTAAATACCTGTATTACACAACTGCCGATTCCAGTGTGGGTTCAAAGTTGTGAAATTCAGTTACTTTTCTGAGTAATAAATGTATCTAAAGTGAGGTAGACTATCAGGATCCAGTTTATTGTTTCATTAAGACACAATACACTACGTAAAATGCCTTGGAGGGTACAAACATGAAAATTAACCATTCTGGTTTTGAGACAAGAGTATCTGTAGAGCCTGAGTCTTTTGTTTATCTGATAAAAATTGCTATAAAGGCAGGGACACTTCATTATAATGTTTTAACATTTAAACATATATAAACAATCACAAATTTGGGCCAATATAACCACTGTTTCTGTTGTTATAAAAATTTCTGTTATTGCCTTCACTGTTCTTCTTAATATTGTGTAAACACTTCCTTCCCAAACCAATCTTTTGGGAAAAACTGGATAGAAGCTCACTGCAGCATGAAATCTGACTGTTTAAGTTTTAGATTACTAGCACACTTTTATTTATTTTCAATGGCAAAGAGAATATTCGGCTCAAGAATTCTTAATCGGATATTTAATGTTCATATCCATAACTTAGATATTTCATGTGATTTTGATACTTCTGATAACTTTTTCCTCCTCTGTATATACTTAAAGAAAATTTAAGTACACATGAAATAAATCTAATACTTTTAATTTTGATATTTCAAAATACTTACTTAAAGCGTACCAAGATGATGATGATAATAATAATAATAATAATGTCTCCCAGTGGAAACCTGTACAAATATTGTACATCCTTGATATGATCCTGTTGTATAGGACAACTAAGGGCAAAAACATTTGTGCTTACAAGTGAAGCTTTTAAAGAATCTGTAGCACTTCAAACAAGGTTTAATATAGAATCAGTGGAGCTCTCTGCCTCCTTACTATCCAAGGAGCTACAAACGTAGCAAGATGTGCACATGGAAAGTATTTCAAATTCTGCTGACAATATCCTGAAGCAGAAAAAAATCCACCTATGTCAGATAAAAACCACAATAATTTATCACTTATGTAGTTATGAATATACACAATCTCCATTTTCCTTTCCCACCAAGCATGGAACAAGCATCTCATCCTTCCATTCTGATGCAACCAAGACCTGCATTTCTTACTGCAACGGCCCCTGGATCCAACCTAAGCACTGTTCTGGGAAGGACACAACAGATCTCACTCCTTCCATCTGACCTCCCAGCTTTCAAGCAAGTTCTGTACTTCCTAAACCTGCCAGGAGAAAAGAAACTGACTCAGTGGCTCTAAATCAAAGAAAAGCAGACCACCACAGAACCCTAGAAATCATTTGTAAAAACAACTTTAGCGGGTGTTTAATGAAAGGTACTGCTCCACTGGGAGGAGAAATCTTTGGTCTCCAACAGCCATTTAAATATCAGTTGGAAATTACAAACTGAAGTAATTGTACTTAAACACACCTAGAAAATACAGGAGAGATTTTTCTAAGAAATTCACGTCAAATTCGGATTCTACTCCCCCAATAGCTGATGTTCTGCCTGGACAGATAAATTATGTTTGTATGTATTACACCACTCTAGAAAACGTATTTGCCCCGTTTCTGAGGAAATTAAAGACAATTTTTTAGGGCTGTGACACAAACCAACAAAAGCCAGGAAATGCAGTGTGAGGACTGACGTTGTGTTCTTACCTCTCTCATCATTGTTTTTTTTCCCCACAAAATGTACTCACAATAGCGTGAGGCAAGTGGGGAATATTAGAATTAACTTACATTTCCTGGCTTCTTCCAGCTGGTGTCCAAAACCTTACAGTTGTTTAGGCAGAACTGAGTTCTTTTGTATTTCAAGTTTCTGTTCTGCATGCAGAAACACAAAATGCATCTAATTATGAAGTCAACTAAAAGACTGAATAAGCAACTTTTTGCTGCGCTAAGAAAAAAAGATAAATCATGGTTTTATTTCTATGTTAGGAATGTGGAAATAACTAACAGGAATAGCTACCAATGAGAAACAAACCCTTTTCTGTCATTAATGCCACAATGCCTTATACTATTTAACATCACAGAGCATTTTGGATTACATTATTTAACAAGGACAATGAGATGTAAAAAGAAGGCCTCAACCTCTAAAGCTTTTTATGTTAAGAGTACAGTTGGTGAAACACCCAGGTACATTTGAAGCAAGTTGACCAAAAGAAGGCAAGCTACAAAGGGGAAAAAAGCAAGAAAAGCGAAAAAATGGACAGTTTGAATGCTACTACTATTGGTTCAGTGCTTAATACTTCAGTAATACTGAGTGATGAAAGACTGAACATACAGGTTTTCTCCATGTTGATTCTCTGCAAGTTCTTTTGCGTATTTTCTTCTGCAAAATGTTTAAACTTTAACTATATTTTAGCATTTGAATCATGATATGTGTGCATGTAAAACTTCCTGGTGTGTACATAGTTATTCATTAAAACAAGTTTTATGACACTCTCAGTTAATTTCTGCATTTTTAAGATGCATGCAGAAAGTTGTAGGCTTTTTTTTTTAATGCATTTTGGTTGGATTTCATTGAATGTGTTGTACACCTTGACATTTTAGGTACTTTAATAGGGGTTTTCTTAGTTACAAAAACGAAGTTCTTAAAAGAGAGGGTGGGGGGGGCAAATACTTTTAGGAAAAAAGAGGGGGGAGGTATGGGTAAAAGGACTTTATTTTCTAAAGCTCAAATTCCAAAGGAAGAAGACGGGGAGAAATAGGAACTGAAACTAATTTACCTGCATTCCTTTGTCACTGCTTGGCCCTTGACTAGTAAATGATTCCTTTCACTAGCCAATAAAACCAAATCAAAAGCAGGCTTAGGGAGCAGAGGGGGAAGGGGGGCAATAGAGTAGAGGAGAGAATCAACTTAAACTTTGACAAAAAAGAGAAAAAGGGAAGAAAGCAAACTCACTCCTCTTGCTTTCCAGAAGCTCTCAGGAGCTGTATGCCTGACTCCTTGTGCTATCTTCCCAACATCAGCACAGCACAAAGACATTCCCTACCTGCTTTCTTGCAGCACTAGCTAAGGCTGTTCCATTGTTCCCCAGGACAGATAGAGCTGCTGTTGTCTCCATCCCATGCTGGTCCCAGCCCTGCCAATTTCAGTACAGTGGGAGGCCTGTACACCACTTCGGAGGTGAATGGTATCCTAGAACGGGTTTGCTCGGCACAAACCCGATGCCTAAGCAGCGGATCTGCGAGACCTGGGAAATGTTCACTTCAAAGGAGGGACGTTCAGTAACAGGACAGCAGCATTAAGAGCTCTGAGGATGAGAGCCTGGGATCATGGACATTGTGCAAACATGTACCCTGGTATCTTCTCCCCTAGAGCACTTCACATTCTAGAGAAACAAGACAGGGGTTAAGAGAAGGACACAATGTACTGACAGGGTGAAATTTTCAAAAGTGCCCACATGCTTAAAGTATACTGAAGTCCAGTGAAAGATAGTTTGAATTCTGATTTTAGTTTTTACCCTATTAATTATTTTTAATAAATGGTTGGTGGGAAAAGAGGCAAGATAAGCTCCTCAAAACCAGACACCAGAAATTACGATATGGAGATTCTTTGTTTTTGAAATCACTACATCATATTTTTAGCATCAAAGGGGCTTCCTCAGGGCTCAGTATATAGCATTTTTCAGAACTGGATTTTGTTTTCTTCTTTCATGCCACTCTTGACTAAAAGGAAGAGTTGATTAGAATGACAAGGAGGCAGTGAAGAGCATAATGAACAGAAAAGTCAAATAGATCTTTCAGTAACACACATGTCTTCAAGGGGTTGTAGTGCTGCCAAATATGAATCAGGAGGTACAATCACAAGTGGAAATAGTAGCTCTAAGTCCTGTCATTGTGAGGATCATTTAAAACTTTGTATTTTAATTTTAAGGCATTACATCTAAATTTTAAGGTATTACAAGTTTGTGGAGAGAGGGCCCAGGGACTGTGTCAGACAGAAGCAGAGCTACCAGCTGCTCCAGCATCCTACACACGCTGCTTCACCAACACTCACAAGTCCTGAGGACTGCAAACCATACAAAGACGTGGATCGGCAGCAGAGTGGAAATTAGACCAGATTTTACCAAGATATCAGCCCTAAACACTCTCCATAAGCCTGTGGTGTGTCTACAATAGAGGTTAAGATACAATCACAGACAAATACTCACCTATTTTCTTCCTGCCTGAATTAGTGGGTTGTGCCCAAATGACCTATATTCATCTCCATGGCAGAGGAGTACATCATCAGTGTAAGCACAGTCATGTATTGTTGTCTATATCTGTTCTGTAAAAGACATAGGCCCATCTTGGGGAACTTGGATGAACTTCCTTCCCAGGGGAGAGGGAGAGCTGCCTCAAGAGACAATGACAGTTCTACCCATGGTCAATCAGCAAAATCTTTTTAAACTTTCCACCTTAGGGAAAAGCTGCCTCAATAAATTAGTTCAGCATCCAAATAGCAGGTGAAGCAAGCATTTTTTCCCTTTCAACTTTCAAGAGTAGGGAACAGTCAAGATTCCCATTGAGCAGTGTTTGGAATTTCATGCAGAGTACAGGGTATTTATTCCTAACTAGCAGCAAATATAACACACAAGAAAGAATTCTAAGAATTCAAAATTTCCCTTTCTATAGTATGCATACATATATACACACACACGCACACCAGGTTTTACAGTCCTTGTTTCCCAGATATTCAAGCAACACAATCACAAATAGAGGTGCAGTCTCAAACATCTTGTTATGATGTTTATTATGGGAAAAAGAGTACAGTAAGTATCAGCATGACAGAAGATTTCAGGAGCTCTGGGTAAGATAAAATGAGAGCACTGTACCTCCAGAGGACCAATGGTCTGTAATAAAGGGTTCCATTTAATGTGATGAAGAAATAGAAAACTAAAATTCCTTGGTGTAGCTTGATGCTGCTCCAAGGCAGGTGTACCCATTTCACGGTGTGAACAAAGAACAAGCTATGGTACTTGAGCACAAAGCACTCAAATATCAGACAGGATAAATGTTAGTGATATCAGTCATAATTACCAGAGTGTGTAAGATCTAACAGTGGCATAAAGCCCCAGAACCCGTACAGTGACACCTATATGCAGATTTATTCTGAAAATGACAGTGACATCTGCCAGCTCATACATCTGCATTCACTGGGGTTCCAAATGTGGACAGCAGAAGCTCTGGGTTGGTGACTACCTCAGTCAAATCTCAGGGAAGGAAGGCTGCAAAAGAAAGTTATTACAGAAGAAAACACATGGAACATGAGGTCACACTTCTTCCTGGTATCTCAGAAAAATACATCACAGGAATTTCAGCTTTCCAGTGCAGATGTTTATAAATAAAGTGTATTTTTTCCTTCTGTCAGAAGATCTTGACCAGATTTATGCATATGTCAGATATTCAGACTCATATGAAGGAATGGTAATGGGCAGTTAAAATAACTTTTAAAAGCAAATTAAATCAGTAGGAATCTATAATATCTGTAGCCTACCTGAGAGGAGGCGTTAGGAGCTTGGTTCAAATGAAAGTCACTAAGCCCATAGCAGAGCTGTGTAATGTGAATATGAACAGCTGAAGTCGAGAAAATCCAATGGGAATGCTGGGAAAATCTTAGACATTTATTCCAACAAAAGAAATCGTGAAAAGATGGAGTACATAAGAAACAGGTAAAAAAAAAAACCAAAAAAAAAAACCAAAAAAAACCAAAAACCCTTCTGAAAATAAATTACTATACACAGGAAAAGCATTGCCCAGACAACCAAATTCAGTCCAGACAGAGACACTGCTCTATTAAGCATGGTAGGAATATATAAGAAATCCTGGCCCCGTCTTGGAAGTATTTGCATTTAAAACGATGAAAGGAATTCATAAATGCTGAACAGTTGGGATGTTCTATGGTCTGTTTGCAGACAAACCATGAACAAAAACAGGGATGGAAAAAATTAAATTAATCAGGAGAAAATGTGCACTATTACTTATCCTAGCAGACCTCAACAAAGCCAAGGATTGGGGTTTTTTCAAAATACGCCGCTGATCAGTGACAAATATTTTTAACAATATCAGTGTACAAACTTGTATTGCTTTGCGCATTCTTGGACACTAACTGATAAGGTGGAGTGAGTCAGCCATCAAGTCTAGCTGTAGGAACTTCAGCATATTTAAGGCCTCTAATTTTTCCCACTGAATTCTGCAAAGTTTTTAAGACTAGCAAATTACAATAATATTTTGCTTTGTGAAATAATCTTCCTTGCTCTCCCTAAGCTCTTTGTCTCCACAAAGTCTATAATTTAATGGCACAGGATGCTTCGAAATATTGCCAAGGCCATTATCTCTAGTGGTATTAATAAACTTGCCTCCAAGACACGCCCATACTCACATTCCCACATGCACCCATTTCACATGGAAGGCACACAGAATGCCTTAGCCCCTGCGGGCAATGTTTCTGAGTGCTACGAAAGAAATAGTGCAGAAGAAGCAACAGGTAGGGCATGGCAAACACATGAAAAACCACTCTCATAACCACGAGTAAGCAGGCTGAGCAGCCCATTTGCCAAGCTCTAAGTTTCCTGGAGCAAACAAGTCGCAGGAACTCCTCAAACAAGCCAGAGCTGGCCACACAAAAAGCGTAACCCCTCCCTTCGGTTGTTACGTTGATAATGGGGCAATCCCTGGCCAGAGGGCTTGAGGACTAGGAAGGTAGGAACAGGAAATTTCAAGATCCAGCTCATGGAATACCTTAGTGAAAGACTGCCTACCAGAACACTGAAAAATACGTACCCCCATCAACTTCCCCCGATCTAAAAGCATAAAATAGATGGTTCTGGGAGATAAAGTCTTTCAAAAATGCATGTAACTGCTTTGTCAGTCATCCATAATTTGTCTAATAAATACACAAATGCACAGCAGGTTAATACGGGCACAGACACACTCAAGAAGGCAAGCAGTGAGCACCTCCATGTACACAGGTAGCCAGTTAGCTTGCCCCAGTTTCCTTTCTTGGTACCACAAAAACAGATGAGGTTGGTCAGCTACAATGATACCTGCAGGAGGAAAACACCAGATTTCTGCCATACAGTTCTGCTCCCAGCTTATTCACTGAAAACAACACAAACACAACACATCTCTTAGACCAACTCAGTACCTGCCATACCCTACTCTCTTCTAGATGCTTTAGGCCAGCCTTGGCTTTAGCTAAGAGCAGGATGATTTGCAAACACTCAAGATCTTGTAGCTTCTTTCCTCCTCTTTCTGCTGATCAGATTTGTTTCCTTTGCTGGCTCTTAACACATCTGCTAACTCACATCAGGACACTTCACCTCCTCTTAATGCTTTCTACAGTGTCTGGTCTATTAGATCAATGCAAGAGCTGTTAATCTTTATCTTCAACTTCTCCATGCTCCCCTCATAGACCCTCTTTACCACTGGGTAGAGCCCTGGGATATGGTGCAACAGCAGCAAAAGCAGTAGGTGTGTAGTTTTACACACACACAGCACTGAGTTTAGTGGTGACAATGACCTCTCTGCCATTTCACACCTGAGTGCTTCCTACCTTTTTCCCCTGCATCCTTTAGCACCCCTATACTCATTCCACCTTTGGCTTCCCCGGAAATGCTATCTAAGATCACACAATCAGTCCTTAAACCACCTGCCTTCTAACAACTACAGAAGAATTGCAGATACTTTATTTTCTCTCAGGAGTGCTCAAAAAATCTCTCTTTCCCGGCACTAGAGAGCTAGGCCAAGGCACCACGTTAAAATAAGCAAGCTTTGGGTTTTAGTTTTCACCCAGAGAAGGAAGTACGTTCCATGCATTGCCGTTTCCAGGCCTTTCTCTGAAAATCCTTTCTTTTCTTTCAATAACAAGGGGTAGCAGTCAAGTGAAAGCAAGGGCTACTTGATCCATTGTTTGGCCCCCAGCCAGGTTCTGCTGGTCCCGCTTTCCCTCTCAACCACCCGTTTTTCTATCGGTCCTGTAATTTGGGGAGATTAAGATGTATAGCCTGTAAATTGGCTAAACTTTTCCAGGCTGCTTTAATGAGACTTCATATAATAGGGTTGGCTTTTTTTTTTTTTTTAATATTTTCCTTAACGTGACCCATATGGAAATAAAAAGATATATTTTTTAATGTATGCTAGATTACGGCCGACATTTTCCTCAAATTAAAATCCATGCTTCAGCAGCAGCATACATTTTCAATGATGTCAAATATATTTTTTCAGCCAACTGGCTGGGGTCACCCTTATAACTCAAAGTTTAAGTGTGCTGGATAATCAGTAGAACATGTGAGACTCTGTAGGGCACTGTGGCTGCCTCAGTGCCTGCTCAGGAGCACACAGGGCTTATTCCACTCCGAGGCACTAGGGGCAAGAGATATGGAATAGGACAGGGATAAAGCTCTGCCTCGGAAGGAGCTGACAGCACATGGCTCACAGCAGGAACCACGTGGCACCAGCCCATATCGGCATCAAGCTCTTACAGCAGAGATCACTAGGACACAATAACCACACTCAGCTATAGGCTAAGACTGAATTTGCAGGCTAAGCTAAAACCACCAGCACTTCTCCATTGGCAGATGGGGTGTCCTTTGTTCAGAGATGCCATACAAGCCTTGTCAAACATTCCTGTTATCATTTTGTTGGGAATGATTCCCAGTGGGAGCAGCCACAACCTAAACAAGGGCTGTTCTTAGCTCTGTTCATAGCATATACATTACTGAAGTACTTATTTACCTGATTTTCCCACCCTAAGAATAAAGCTGGAATATTACTTATAGAATAGCAAATGTTTGGGCCCATTTACGTTATCTTTTTAAACCTCATTTTAAAGCAGCTTACACAGATTGCAACTAAGGCTGAATAAGAATTTAAACAAATTTCAACTGACGTATCTGGAGAGGCTAAATCCAAACAACTTGGAGAAACATTTTCCAAATGTTAAAGCAAAAGAGAGAACTGTAACAATTTCCACGTAGAAGTTCTGTTTTCTAACAACTCTTTCAACTCACAAGAATTCACAATTGCTTGGGGAACCACGAGACACACTGAGCTTTTGACTTCAAATGGGTTGTTTTGGGGGTTTTTTTTAAATTTCACATTACAGTTTGTGATTAGAAATTGCGTTATCATACAATTCAGTCCAAAATTCCCATTTCCATCAAAAGGACATCCATTCAGCTTCACAGGAAAATGTATTTTGAGTAATTTCATAGCTGGCACAGCTGGCACATAGCTTAGGATGGAAAACTAAAACTTGGCCTATACTTAAAAAGTTGTGTAAGAATACTGGTATTGACGGGTTGTAGAGACTGACCGCTGTAACCCTAATATGGATGCATTCAAAATAGGCAAAAAAACCAAAAGCAAACAACCAAAGTCAATTTGCTTCCAGGGCTTGTCTCAGGGGTGAGGAAATCCTTATGAACTATTGTAGACAAATGGTTCTTTTAAAGCTGTGGCTCCACTCAGCAGATTCAGTGATATAATTGTATCAGGGTATTTACAGCAGCAAATCCTTTGCAGTTAATGCATAAACACCCACCAAAACTTAATTTACAGTTGAAATGATAGGTAATTAATATACAAGGAATTATGTTACTTCAAATAAGATTCAAAAAGGTTCTGGGATACAAGTATCAGGTTTCTCCTATAAACAAATTTGTTCAGTCACACCTGGCTTGCCCAACTCCTCCATCTTCCCATCACTACTCCACTCCTCTTCTGTTTAATGATTCATCCCGTGAAATATTCATTTTTAGCCCAGGTCTCACAGACATTGAGGCCCCTGGGGCCTTGCACTATCCTTGTACAACTCTAATGGGGTTTTTACTAAACAACAACGAAGTTATTACTAAATAACTGTACTAAGAACATATTTATGACAGTGAATATTCAGATATCCTGAAGAAGCCAGTCCTGCCTTACTTAGTGAAGCACAGATGAGCCACCAAAGGCTCTGGAGCAATTTTATCCCAGGGTGCAGAGGACACAGTGGGAATTAGGGAGAAAATCATGTGACCCTAAAGGTATGGATCCGCTGAACAAGAACAGCAGTGTTTTGATGAAAGCTGTCTGATGTCTGGTAAGCAGAAATAAGCATAGCATTGGAAATCCAGACTAGGACACAACCAAACCCTCAGGCTTGTCATTGAAATGAACATGAAGTTGATTGCGGATACTGAAACAGACAACCAAGAGCTTCAAAGTCATTTATAGCATTTCACAAACAATATGCACAGGAAAGGCCATCAACTATAACACAAGAAGTTCCACCTCAGCATGAGGAAGAACTTCTTTCCAAGGAGGGTGGCAGAGCACTAGAACACCTGGAGTCTCCCTCTCTGGAGACATTCCAAACCCGCCTGGACGTGTTCCTTTGTCACCTGCTCCAGGTGACCCTGCCTTACAAGGAGGTGTGACTGGGTGATCTCTAGAGGTCCCTTCCAACCCTGACTATCCTGCGAACCTGTGAAAGCCGCGTTTACCGCGCCTGAGGTCACTTCGTTGCCCGCAGCTTCCTCCCGCCGCGAGCGCCCCCTCAGGGGCCTCGTCACCGCGCCTCGTGTCCCTCCGCGCCTCACGGCGCTGTGCGTCTGCTCTCACTGTCCAGCCGCCACCGCAGCAGGGAACGGGTCACCTCTGTCCTTCCAGGAGCCCGGTCTAGCGCCAAGGACATCCCAGGTAAGTTTAAGGTGAAGATCCTCTTGTGTATTAGGGAGTCGCAGAATGGTTTGGGTCGGAAGGGACCTTAAGGCTCATCTCGTCCCACCCCCTGCCACGGGCAGGGACGCCTTCCGCTCTCCCACAGTGCTCCAAGCCCCATCCAACCTGCCTTTGGACACTTCCAGGGATGGCGCAGCCACAGCTTCTCTGGACAACCTGTGCCAGGTTACAGCAACCTTACAGCACTGGGACCCTGTAAAAGGAGAATCTGGGACTACCCTCAGGTAGGAGATGAGGGTGGCAATCATTTTCCGAACTCAGCTTTAGGGCATTCTATTAAACTCACTCATGGCTTATTGAGTCAAATAAAATAAATTTGATTAATTTTATGAATTTGTCACCGTGAAGCAGACAGAAAACACCTTGGTTTCTCCTCCCATTGTGAGGTCTTGAGTGGTCTTTCCCCATCTCCTGGTCCACACTGGCACAAGCAAGACTGAAACATTCAGATAATACTAAAGGCTGAAATTGAGGCAAGTAACAAGAATCAAGATGATAAAACAGTTTAACAGTTGGTTAGAGCAGGGTGCTAATAACACTAAGGTTGTAGGTTCAATCCTTGTGCGGGCCATATATATTTAAGAGTTGGACTCGATGATCCTTGTGGGTACCTTCCAACTCAGAATATTCTGTGAATCCAAATCAGTATTTACTCTATACTGTCATGTTTGTTGAAATGAAGCAAAAATACAGAAGGTAATTGAGGCAGTTTCCTGAAAATAAAAAAATTCTCTCTGGGGTTCTCATCGTTTATCCTCCTGTGTCTGGCTCTAAACTCTATATTTATAATCAACTTATTGTCATTGATCAGCCATACTAAAGCAAGGCTGCAGTTCTGATGGGATATTACTGCATTTTAGCTGAGCACCAGAAACATTTCTTAATTATGAGACCTGTTTGATAGTTAGACTCGCTTCCAGTGGAACAGAGGCCCTGTTATTACAGCTAGTTGTAATTCCATTGTACAAAATACTTTGCAGGCAGCAGTTTCAGGACAGAACCAAGCTGATGATCTCTCTCCAGGATTTTGGGGAATTGCTCTATGAACCATGGGTGTTAGGAGCTGTGGAAAAGCTGGGATTTCCCAGCCGTCTTGCCTAGATTGCTTACACCTGTGTAAAATTAAGAGTTCAGTTTATAAGCTCTTCAGAACTTTTTTAGAAGGTAATAAGTAACCTTGACTCACACCAAATTCATTGAAATTGATCAATTTTCGGTGATAGAGAAGGGTTATATCTGCAGAATCAGGTTCTTTACAAAATGTGGGAATGGGCAAGAGCAGCCTTCCTTCAAAATTTGAATATAGTATTGATATATTTATTCCTTTTCGTCACCAACATTTTCACAATCTACAGGAGTAACAAAAGCATTAAATTTGCATTTAATTCTCCTTATTCCATAGCTAAAACACTGAACTGTGAAAAAGATTCCAGACTATTTTTCTCAGATCATCTGTAGGTGTCCTGTTTCATGTGGGAACTGAAGGATGAAATGGAACTAAAAACCAGAGAGTGGTATCTCGAAATTGCCTGATCAGATATACCAGAAATGTCCTAAAAATATTATGTATTAGAGTTCCATAAAATGTTCTCAATCAAACAGGTCTATGGAAATATCCCAAACTATCAGAGTACGGAAAAGGGTGAAGAGAAGGAAGGATGCGGATTTTTAAAGAAGTTTGGCAATGTTGAACAGAACAAATCTTTAGTAGGAAATAGGGAAAAAAATCAAGAGTTGTTTTTGCCTCAGCACTAAGTATTACAGAAATACCCTGCTTTGGCTGATGAGAGGAAAAGACAGGGAAACAGAAGATGTTTTGAATGTTCACTGCCCAGGCAGTGGAGGGGTTTGAAATGCGCTCTGGTACAGCTGTGTTCTGTCACACAGCCACATGTAGGCAACCCTTGGTCTGCCTGCCAGGACATGTAGGTAAGAGTGAGTAGTGTCAGCTCGTGCCACCTCCCAGCCCTGTCTGTGCACAGCAGGTGCTGCAGGCTCACTGCCAGCTGAAAGCCACCTTGTTTTCCCAGTTAGGCATTCCGCAGGGTTACTGTAAAAACTGCTTCAAGTGGCCATCTGATACTAGGGAGTGTTTTTCACAACATGGGCTGATTCTAATGGACCCTAGAGGGCAACTGGTATTTTCTAGTATTTGCTATGGCACTTCAGGAATGAAAATAACTCTTGCCAGACTAAACAGGGCTAAATTAAATGAACAAATATCCCTTCTCTAGGACAAGTGCAATAACTTCTAGTTATAGGGCAGTGGAGGAACTGACAGCATCGTTTCTTTTGGATACGATGATGTCACAGTGCACAGCTTTGGTCTGTTGACTGAGACAGATTTTGTATTCCCATGTATCTTATCATCAGCACTTTCAAATCAATTTTACCCTTTTGAGGAAGGGAAGTGAGAGCTGGAGGTTGGATTTTTATTAGGCACAGCTGGTCTGAGGGACGTCATTTGTTCCTAAAGCCAGGGCTGTCTTTCATATGAAACCATGGGGTGGATGGTGGGCAGGGGGAATCACTCGAAGTAGTTTCAACAGCTGGGGGTCAAATTATAGGGAAAAGTGGAGAGAAATAAAATTTATAATCTACAATTTGAAACCAAAATAAGAATGAGACAAGCTTATTTGAAGGACTGGAAGGAAAAGGATGTGATATATGGCCTGGTACAGCCAAGCAAAATGAACACTGCCATTGCACTATTACTTTGCAGACAATCCAAAAAAAACAAAAGGGCTTATTAAGACTGTCTCTGTGGAAATCTAATTAGGTCATACAAACAATCTCCGTTGTTAATAGGACCCTTTAACCATACACGGACACCTTAAGAAGTCTGTAGCAGATATAGGAAAGATTCTGATCTATGATGGGAATAAGAAGTGAACAAGAGCAAAGAAATAATAGATGAGAAATTGGCATAGGAAAGAAAAGGTCTATAAATAGAAGTATTGAAGTAAGAGAGGAACGTGGGAGCCTAATTCTTCCCTAGAGGTGACGCTGTCCTATTATGTGAGACATGATCTGCTTTGTTTGCTTGAAGTTAAGGGAATGGAGAAGAGGAATTGGTAGGAAACAATGCATTTTGAGGGGAAAAAAAAAGCTTCCAAGGGAAAGTGTGGGAAAAACCATGTTAAAAGAATGTGTTTGCTTAGAGTGACTGGTAGCAGTGACTACCTGTATCATCCACTAGGAAAGAGATATAGAGGAAAGTTGGGTGTAAATTAAAATAGAATTACAACAAGTCCAGTGGGACCACTTCAGGACATCATGCAAAAAAGGTGTCAAAGGTATGCGGGTCCTTGCTCAGTGCAGACTGGACTTGTTGAGACAACAACAGCACCAAGTGAACCACTCACTCCTACACTGCAAATGCGGTCCTTCTTTACACTTAACCTTCTCTCCCTCCCAAGTTTCTAGGTAGCAAATAACACCTATTACTCCCATTATGTCCCAGCAATATTCTGACCACTTCTCTAGCACAGACCCCCACTCCTGTACTTGTTACAGCTAAGGGTTGAGTAATATTTTTATGAACATATCCTAGAATCTTGAAAGAGTTGTGGGCTTAGTCACAGCAGGATACTCTGTGGGCTAGCAAATGTTCACGTTCTCTAGCAGTGTACCTGGAGAGGGAGAATTTAGTATCTAAGTGTCTGCAGAAAGCACACACTGAATGAACAGTTGTTCATGACATCCTCTGAATGTGCTGTTCAGTCACCAGTAGGTGTACAGTATTCCCATCACCTGAGTCCTGTAACTAGCTCACTTAGGGTGAATTTGCAGGTGGGATATTCACAGTGGCCTGGTTCTGAGCTGCTTGAAACAAGCAATATTGCACACCAACACTTACAAGTAGTAAAGCATAATTTGAAATTTCAGAATGTCGCAATCCACTTTTACTATAAAGAGCCTAACTCAGTATTATAAAGTACTATAAAGAGCCTAATTCAGTACTCAGACAGAATCTTCCCTTGGATATTTAAGTCCCACTGAATCAGATGCTAAGAGAGTCAAGCCATGAGAAAAAAAATACTTATGACACCTTCATATGCATTTCAATCCAGCAATACATGGCCCTACAGCATTTTATCAGCAGTATTTAAGCTCCTCAATACCCATATGAAAAACAAAGGGGTTATACTGCTTTGCTTATACTGTCCCGATTCATTTCCTAAAGATTGTATAGGAGATCTGCAGTTCAGCCTGTAAAAAGCATCCCATCCCAATCCTTAGCTCCTCATTAAGGAACACTGCAAGTATAGCTGCCCCAGGGAAGGAGATGGCTTGGGAGATCTGTTGGGCTTCCTTTCTGCCCTGTTTTCTATGACTCTGTGCTGTGTTCCGTAAAGCAAGTCTGACACTCGCCACTGCTCGGATATTTAGCCTTGCCAGCAGCAAGTTATAACTAGACAAACCCCAGTGAAGGGACTGTGTCTACTCATAAACTGGATAGTTTTTACCAGTATATGTTGCCTAGAACCGAGAGCAAAGTTGGCATACTGCTACTCTCAGGAGGAAACCAGGAATTTTAGAAGCAGCTCTGAAAATAATATGAGCTACCTGTAGCAGAATTCCTTCAAACTCAACTACATCTGCGTAGGAATCTACAGAAAAATATCCTCATAGATCACTTTATTCACAAATCTGTCATCTGTTGTTGCATATGCGAGGGAAACGGTCAAAGAGCTGCCCAGCAGTTCACCCTGCCATGACTGAGCTGCATTTCACTTTAGATTGGGATGGAACTTGTTTACAATAGATCTTTGCCTATTGGAAGAGAAACTGCAAAAGTTGATGACCAGGGGTTTCAAGAAGGCCAAAAATAAGAGTACAAAAGCTTATTTTAAGTATTTATAACAAAATAAGCAATCTATATGCCATTTATATACAGGCACCCTGTATATCAGCAAGTGCCACCACATAACAGGAAACTCGAGGCAGTGCTTTGGTAGCAAACCAACAGAGCCAATATGGTGTTTTGCTGGTGACATCACCACTGCTGGATGGCTCTCTTTCCACATGTCCCTAAGCACATAGCTCCCAAAATAAATTTCAGTTGCTGTAAGGCTCAAGGATGTCCTAAATCACCTCCGGTTAATAAGCAGGAGAAATAGAGGAGGAAGGAGTCCAGGGTTTGTTTTTATTTCACTAGAAATACTTCAGATGAAGCAATTGTTAAATGCATTAGATACAACGCAGGGCAAGCAGGAAATAAAAGCATGAAGGTGGGAGAGATGTTTATATCAGATTAACATACTGAAAACCTGGCAGGACATACTGCTCTAACTCGTGTATTGCCAGACTGGAAACCATGGCAGCATTCAAGATTGGTTGAGATCCTGTAACTGTTTAAATGAGCAGTGTTTTTGTCAGGAGTCTTTGCAGAGGGTTGTGTTAAATATTTCAGAATACAGAGGAATTTTAATGTGAAACTTTCCTGAGGAAAAAAAAACCCACAAGAACACTTGCATTCTCACTCACAAACAGCAAAATTAATTCCCAAGTAAAGGATCAGTGAAGGACAAGCAAATATAACTTCCACTTAGACCTAATCTGTAATTCTGGAGTGTAAATGGTGCCTTTATCTCTTGCTCTGATAAGGGAAAATTCAAAAAGATATGAATAGATGTGTTATGGATGAGTAATGCCAGTTTATTTAGAAGTGTCCAGAGCAGTTGATCATCCAGGAACTAAGAGGTGAAAATGAGTCCTTAACCAGTTTATGCTGGTTGTCTTTTTAAAGAAGTTGGATTTAATTATTCTGATGTGGTCTTTGCTTATCAGTCTGTAATACGGGGGGAAATTGTCTCTAGAGACACTTTTGCATTTACCATGCCCTGTAATTGCAGCAAAAGGTAAACCCTATTCTAATATGCAGCTTGTGTTTCACTGAATTTTTGAGAATTTTGGCTGTAGCTTCAAGCCTTGCACATCTCTATGATGCACCACAGAGAATAGCAGGGTTGCATTCCCTGAGACTTTGTGAAGCTGGAATTTTATTATTTAAATAATAATTGGAATATTATTATTATTATTAATAGTGATGAAGTTCCAGTTTCTAAAGACACACAGCATAAGTAGTAGAGGTGTAAATAAATTCTGAATGCACAATATACAAAGGATCTTGTCCCTACAGCTACAGAAGAGATGAGGGATTTCTCTGCATGTGGTGGATGCCTTCTAAACATCAGGTTTGCCTTCTCCCTCTGCCCCATTATGGTTTTTTTCTCTTTACAATGGATAATAACAAGGTATAAAAACACAAGAACCTGCCCTGGGTAGTGTTTTACTCTCAAGACCTATAGGGAAACCATTTACAAAAGCTGCTACCTCTGTACAAAACAAAGAAGAAAATGAAAAGGTCCTGAAGTTGGAGCAATCTTTCTGCTTTTTGTGAGAAATAACAGGGTTATCTTACAAGTGCAATGGGAGAAGTGACCAGTGTCCAACACAAATTCCCTTTTTTGATTTTACATGTTGCGCTAAAGAACACAACACCGTTTTGGTTCATGAGAGAAAATTAAAAAGGAAAGACCAAAACACTTGCTAACCTAAATGGTGGGTGGGTTTTGATTGGTATCATTTGGCGTGTCCTGTGGTGTGCAGCTGAACTGGACTGAGAAGCTGTGATGTGGGCTCTCAGTTAGAGAAATGGTACATTCAGAAGTCCCATTACACCACTCATCTCTGCCATTGCTGTTTTTTTCCTCACAGTGCAGTATTTTCTCTTGTCCTTTGTTCAGTGCTGTCTTAAAACAATTTGAACATCATGGTTTCACAAGTCTCTTGCAGAATGCACTTACCATTCAGCATTTTATCCCATCCTACTCATTCTACTCCCCAGAGAAGCTGAGGCAATCCCTTCCGCTGCGTGGTGTGTTCACCTTGCCCACCATGGCCGGGGCAGCCAAAGGTGGAGGTGAGCAGGAAGCAGTGAAGGAGAGAGCAGAGGGGAGCACCTGGCCCTGTGACATCCCATTAGTAAGAACTGGTTTAAAATTTCTGTCAATGACTGGCAGTTCAGAGACACTTGACAGTTTTATCACAGCAGAGCACACTGTAATTTCACTTCTTACATGGTGCACATGCTTGCATTTTACTGGTGTTCGTCCATCTCCCCACCCATCTGCCACAGTTACCTGAATGCAGTGACTTGACTCCCAAAGTTATTTTGCTCTCATTCTCTCTCTGTCCAATACCACGTCACACTGAAAATCCAGTAGGGAAGAATGCCATCTATTTATCCCATTTCCCAGGAAATACTGGCAAAGACTGGATGTTTTAAAAACTCTGAATAGCACAGGAGTTTAAATGTTCCACTGAGTGGAATTTTCATCTCAGATGCTTTTTTTTTAGAGACTTATGCCTTTTATGAGCATTTCACCATGTATTTGCTGTGTAGAAATGGTTCTTCCTGTCCCAAATCCAACCCCGTATCCTCTGTCCCACCTCCCATGTTTATAGAGAATGTCATAATCATATGGTGCTGTTGTTGTGCCTGTCACAAAGCAGATATGTCTAAATGACAGCCTTTCAGGATTCTAGCTCCCTCTTGCAGAGAACTGCAGTTGCAATTGTTTTCAGCTGCATATCCTCACCTCAGACACCTTAAGAACTATGGAGTGGCATAGTGCTATTTTGGAGGTCCTCATCGTCACATTCTAAAAGCTCTCAGCTTAGTTAAGTGTGTATTATAAAGATCCCAAACCACATCAAACTATCATACAACACTTGAAATTGTGCATGTAGCAAGCCAAACCTTTACATTAAATCAGCTGAGACAGAGACCTTGACAATCATTTCTCAGAAGCGGAAGTACTAAAGATGCCTGCATTAAGGCAGATTTTTGTAAGCCTTTAGCTGTTCCACAATCCTTCCGCAAACAGTGAGAGACTTCTATGGCAAACTCTTAAGTGTGCGAATCAAGATTGTTCTCAGGACTATTAGCATGTGACAGCACCACCATGCTTTTCCATGGCAGCAGGGCACAGTCCCTGGGAGACTGAGGGAATGGAGCTGGTGGGTGACCACAGTGTGCTCCCTGACCTCCCAAGAAGAGCACCCAAGTAGTCTCTGACAAGCCTCGTCCTTCACACCCTGAGACCTTGCTATAAGCACTGTTCCTCCAGGCCAGTTAGGGCAAGACTGGAGGCAAGAGGAGGGCTGGGACAGAGGACAGCAAGCCCAGGAAAGTTTAGTTTAGCAGGCTATAAATCCCCCTTCCCCTCCTCCCCTCTTTATTGCCTGTCTTTGGAAAACACAATCCGATATAAACCAGAGAGAGTGGGAGCAGGGCAATAAAACTGTACGGCAGGAGCACGAGTGTCGCAGGGGTGTTATATTACTGGCATTCCAAGTGGCTGATGTCAGGCAGTGAGCAGCAGGGCCCACAGACCCACCAGGGCAAAGAAATGTCCCAACTGTCCTTTGTGGCCCTATGACATCCCTTCTGTTCAGATCCGTTCTCAACTCTTACTCTATTCATCTCTTCTGCCCTTTGCTGCTCCCAAGTCCTTGCATTATGATTTCAGGGGCTCTGGTTTCCAAGCTGTTCAAGTTGAGCACTCAGGCCTTTTGACCACAAGTCAAGATATTCTTGAAACTCACGATGTGTTGTCTGATCCATGTGTATACAGGATCAGCAGTGCCACACTTACAAAAATTATTTCTTGATGTGCACATGGCTAGATTAAAATATATGTGTATTGATTTATTTTAAAAGTTAATTTACATGAACTCAGTTCTTTTTAGATAGGGCCATGAGTCTCAAAACTGGTTAGCAGTTCTGAGTGCCCTACGTGAGTGATGGTTTTCACAGGACTGGCTCCCAGCATTTTCTGAAAACCAGGCACCTTTAAGGTACTATTAATTGTCCACTTAAAAGAGTTTCCAACTGTCTTTGCCAATGCTTGCTGTGAAAAATTGAAGGAAAGACACTTAACCACAAGTTCCGAGGTATAAACATTGCTCAGAAACTCAGATGTACTTCCATTCATAGGACCTGGCACAAGTACGATTTCTTGGGGCTAAGGTTCTTTCTCCTCAGTTGTCTTCAGTTAGGTGTTTGCTATAAATTAACTTGCAAAGCTCATATAATTGGTAGACTGAAAGAAGTATCTCTGGAAAAGAATTAATCCTGCTTTTTTTCAGATATGGTCACACAATCAAAATTAAGCCAGCTTAAGTCAAGATGCATAACTCATGTTTTTCTCTCTCTTCTCATTGTTGGTATTGTTCAGAGTTGGTTTGGGTTGGATCAGTTTCCCAACTCGATTTGTTCCACAGCTGTATGAATGCTTGCTGGCACACGAGGCATGGGGAAACATGCAGCTAAGGACAGGGGAATACGAGGTGAACTTTTGAGGACAGCCTCCCCTTATGTGGACTTACAGCAACCCTTTAACAGCAGTCTCAGAGATGCCTACCACAATGGCTTTGTCATCCTCCAGGTTTGCGCATCTTTCTGTGGAGTTGGGAGATGTAACAAACTTAGAGACCTCACTTTGGGCAACCAAAGTTTGGTGAGGTGAATCTCACCATTATTTATCATTTAAGTATAGTCCAGTTCTGAGGAGTACTCAGCAGTGCCAATATGCTCATTGAAATGGTAAATTCTGAATGTATACTCACTGAGCCCTGGGTTTGAATTTCTCTGCCATTTTATAAATATGACGCATGTACTCTGGGGTAGTTTCAGAGCATGTCGGAAAAAATATCCAAATTAACTTTTGAAGTGGACCAATTAAAGCATAGTAAATCCCTGTGTAGACACTTCCTGAGTATCAAAGAGGCCTTAATTCAGGTCAACCTAATTTATTTTGTATTGAAGTAAAACAAATCAAATAAAGGTCTCTTTAATCCTAAATGAGAGTGCCCGTGCAGGCGGGTGGAGGGGGCTTAACACTATTCAAAATTTAATGGCATTTGATAGCAATTACTTAGAATAATCTCCTTTATGAGGTTTTTGGACACTCCTCTCAAATTCAGTAGCACTGTTTGCTTAATTATATGGAATAATGATGACATTGAAGAGTTAACGTTGGAAATGCAATTCCAAATAGTTTTCTGTACATGAAATATTAAGATTTTGAATGACCGAGGAGGCAGGAAAAGGACATGTGATTATCTCACCATTATAGATACACATTGCTCTCCATATCATTTATTTGTACACATTTCTCCAAGTCTGCATAGCACTTATTTTTATATCTGAGTTAACTTTTTGGTTCAATGCAGCACTCTGAAGAGAAAGCTGTTAGATTAATGACTGAGTTTCCTGGTCTACATAGGAAGGGAGGTTCTCTTCACTCTCTTCTCCATCTAGATGGATATTTAATATACAGGGTATCATACTATTTTGCATGAACATATAAGACCTTTAATCCTGTGATTCTCAAGTGCCTTCCAAATATCAGTGAACAAAGCCTCCATGCTGCCCCTGAGAAAATCAGAAAAATGCCATTATCCCAAATTTACAGATAGGACAGACATGATCCTAAGAAGTGAATTGTCTTGCCTAAGGTCACACACAAGGAGAGAATGACTGCATGGAATAAAACAAATTCTTCTAAATCCCTGTCTTGTGACTCAGCCACGAGACTGCCCTTCTCTATTGTTTTATAACAAGCCTTATTTCCACTATCTCCCCTTCCAGAAATTCTGCTGTCAATACAGTCCATTCTGTGGTAGCCACATTGTCTGGCAGTATCTATTAGGAAAGATGGAGAAGTTACTGGTGGTATGGCTTAGGGCTGCCGTGGCACTTGAGTGTGGTGGGGTCTTTCTGCTCCTAATCCATTGTATCAGCTCCTGGCAATTCAAGCCCTGTCTACTGAATTGCTGAGGGTGAAAGGTCAATGCATTAAGCATAGCAGATTAATACACTGCAGTAAATCCCAGAACCAGCACTTTAAGGAGCCAGTAATATTTCACACGTGATTGTTCTTCCAATTGATTGCACCATCTTGTGAGTGCGTTGTGTGTGTGTGTGTATTTCTTTGACTCCATTTACGAGCTTTCCCAAGCTCCCCTGTTTAGTGGAGATTGCTGTGTCCCACACTGGTTGCACTTTGATCAGGGAAATTCAATACCTGAGGTCTGGGCTTTATAGAAAAGCAAGGTCCAGATTAAGGGAATTAGCCACAGTATATCACAACTAATAAAAGAGTGATTGAGCCCCACCACAGTGCTGCCCCAGGGGACGGGAGGCAAAAAGGAGGGGGGCAGTTAGAGGAGGGGGAGGAAGACTTGCAGATAAAGCCACGTCTGTAATTAGAAATGAATAAACCTGCTATCACATCGTGCCTCTTATGGTTCTAGCAACCAAAGCAACATCTTTTCACAAAATGTTGCAAGTATAGCCTTTTCTTTCCTTTTTTTCCTTTCCCGTTTCTTCCTGTTAACTTTGTCTATTCCCACATTTTCAGTGCAAGTAAATTACAAGTCTTTTAAGGAATTTTGTGGAGAAATAAATCACATATTTGACTGATTCTTATGTCCAATTTCATGACAGTGATTAAATAACTCAGGTCAGTAGGAGCTGCAATTTCAGACACTTGACAAAAGCAGGAGTAGGAGCACCAACCATTGTGTGGATGCTGGGACTTCTCTCAAGCCTTGAGAGTTTTGTAAAGAGCTGCCCATTGTTATTATGAACCCAGTCAGAATCATCTATCTTTCTTTATGCATACCGCTTTAAAGAAAAAAAAAAAAAAAATCAAACCAGATCTGAGCATGTAGTTTGCTCTTGGACTAAGAAAATTGCTGCAATGATTTTCCTGCAAGGTTGTCACAGGAATATGCCAAGACGCAGTGTAATATCTACATATCTAAATCAGGAGATTGTAGGTTTTATTATTTTACAGACAGTGACTGAGGAAAGGTTATTGATCAGTCTATCGGAGAGAATCAGACTGCTGCAAAATCCAAATTATTCAGTTACAAAAAGACTTTGTGTAAACTGTCTCCACTAAGGCTGTGAGCTTCACTTTGTTCTAATTTCCTTGCCCATTTTTTTCCCCAAGTTCTTAATCCAGACCAAACCTCCTGTGAGTTTTTCTTACTCTTTTTAGAGATATTTGCTTGAACTAGGAGTGGCAAAAAGAGTAGACAAAGGCCCAGCACATAATGCCTGTGTCTGGCATCTCCTTTGTCATACACACAGCTGGGGCCGGGTACACTGATAGAGGTGCAGTTATACATGAACAACCTTGATTTGTTTCCCAAACTGAGTACTTGATTTTTCAGTTTTGATGTTCTTTGTCCATGATATTTGTTTGGAAAACAAATACAGAAAAATACCTAATTTTATAGTATCTCTTTGCATTTAGATGTCTGTTAATGTAATGATTTTGGTGCTTACTAATTTGAATCTGAAAAAGCATTTTAGCATACACCTAATCTGACTTGTAGTGTGTTTTAGGATTTTTCTAGGAGTCAAACACGGTTAAGTGCTTCAGTGAGTCAGAGTTACAGCAATTTAAACTAGACACATAATGAAAGGAGGAGTGTATTAACCATATTTAGTGCCTTGCAGAGTTTTAGGATTTCTGGGTGTTGGATAAACATCAACATCCTCTCCGATGACAAATTCCTGTCTTTTTTACTAAATCTTTTCATTTCAATACTCTTCAGCATTCCAGCATGAACAATGGTGAACACTGAAGCCAATGGAAAGAGTGTGTTGAACTAAATGCATATTTGCTCAGGTTCCTAGAATCCATTTTCACATATTATTTATTATTGCTGTTTATTATTATGGTATAAAGTAGATGCCTACATAAATAGATATTCTGTCTAATTAGGCTGGTCTGCCTGAAATCCTCATTCATTTGCCAGATAATGCATTTTCAGTCAAATGGCACAACAGTATTGATTAATCACAGTAACTCTTGACAGTGTTTTTTAGAACAACTGACCATGCACAGTATTTTGAAAGCATAGGCAATTTTTTTTTTTTTTGGTCCTCTTGTGCCAGCTCATTAAATTTTCTACAAGTTTTCAGAAAGACATCATTTTCTTCCAGGATCAGGATTTCCTGCTTTCTAACACTTTTGTTTTCATTAAGACCAGGAATCTTCGTGCCAAAGCACACATTTGTGCTTGTCTCATTCTCTCTAAGCAAACCAGGTTCCCAGCCTCCTCAGCTTTGATATCATTACAAGAAGAGATACAAAAAATGAACAGAAAAGAATGTTCAAGTTAGTTATGTTGCGAAAAGCTATCAATAATTCAAGACAAATAGTTGGTTGACTTGAGCAGGAAATTTTGGTTAAATATCAGTTCCTAGAAAGATTTTTTTTCCTGACACAATTGAGCCAAAAGTGGGCTAAACTCAACAGCAAAATTATAAATATTAGTTGAGACAGTGACAGCACTGAAATGTATTAAACTTGCCCAAGTACGAGCAAACCCACTTCACAGAAGTTAAGCACTCAGGAACATACTATTTTATTTGAAATTAAAATGTAAATACGGTGGAGAATTTCAGTTTTGTAATCACCTGCTTTTAAAAATTTAAACCTAAACTTTGTGTCCCATAAAATCTTATTAGATGATGCGCTCTTATGTAGTCTGTTACCTCACAGTAATTAAAGCCCAGCTCAAGCAACTTTGTGTGTGACAACACAGCAACTCTGCCTTCTCTTACTGAATATGGTCAATGCTGAGCAGTTCTTTCCTCTCTAATCCCCCAGTATCACCTGTGATTCTGCATTACTCATCGTTTGTGCTGCTTTCATTATTTCATTATTCATCTGCCAAATAACAGGCAAAAAAATACAAACCCCACTTTCTCTAAAAAAAACTCTCTCACTGTCACATCAGATGATGCCTTTAACCCAATGTCCTGTGCATGAATGGACCATGGATCTGGGAATCAGTGAGACATAGTTGTCAGGGGAAATCATGTCAATAAACAAACAGGGAAACTTGTTTGAGAAACCCATTTTAAATCAAAAAACCCCAGAACAATCAAGGTACCTAATGCAGTTCAGCTTTTCTTAGCATCCCCAGTCCAGTCCCTGATACCCCTCCATGCTGCAACTAGTATGAGTTTACTTCACAGTCCTGAAACTTTAACATTTTAATGAGGCAAAGTTTTGGCCCATAGAAGCTAAACTCTACCAGAAATGCCTAGGTAAGAGCCAAATACAGAAAATCTTTATGTACGCAGTAATCCCTTTTCGTACAATACTGCCATACAGCTAAGAAATTGATTTCTTTCAGAAGAAAACAATAGAGCAGCACCCATTAGGTCTTAGTTAAATATTAGATGAAATTACTTAAATGCAAAATTTATGGCATTCATTCAGTACAGGATTCAGACTAGTTTTTTAACTGCTTTGTTACTTTTTCCAGTCCTCAGTGAAGGATTAACTACCACTTCTTTAGGCATTTATTCCTGCTTCTATTCAAGTGAATGGTAAAATTTTGATAGGTTTGAACAATGAAGAATCAAGGCTGATAAAAAGTCTACTGAAGATTACCATCAATCCCCATAGTCTTTGCAGCAGGATCCCACATGAGTGTAAACTTGAACCAGCTCAGTGGAGTTATTTAGAATAACCCAAAACAAGTCTGTAACTGTAACTTGAGCCTGTTTTATAAAGTGGCAGGAAACGAAGACACTGTTGATGGGCAGAACTCAGGAAATTGATTAAACCCCTCAAAATCTCTCTTTTGAGATCCATCTCCACAAGCAGCAGATGAATGCTACAAGTGATGATGAAATGCCAGTGAGCAGGGCCAGCCCACATCAACTGTTTCATGAGTGCTTGCCAGACAAACAGATTGGTTGTCAGAGCAGCAGGAAAGAAATACTCGGACTGCCAATAACCAGAAGTTGAAAATCTGGCAAGGTCCATCCCTCCCTCAGATCCCAAGGCTCAGGTATTGATTTCTGATTGCTCCTGAGAATGTGATAAAATTCATATAAATTAAAACTGCCTCTAAAGTAGTTAGATAGGTAACAGCTAGGCATTAAAATATCTGTATGAAGATATCCTAAGCTCTGCCAAACAGGATGCACGTTGCTGTGTGAAAGCCATCCAGACAGGACATGAAAGTTATGATGCCGTCATCTCCACATAGTCACGAAAAATACTCTCGTGAGATTTTGACATCCAGCTCAGTTAGCATAGTCTCACTTCTAACTTGACTGTACCTTCTTTGCTTTAAGCCCAGTCTCAGCTCTCCAATAACATTTATCTTTCATTCTAACACTTTTTATCCATTCATGTCAATATATGTCTTATAAAGAAAACCTATTTGTCCTTGTCATTTCACAGATAGGGACAAAATTATTTACTCAAAACACTCCAGTGGCAGAGCCAGCAGTAAATGCAGTCTCCTGACTCAGTGCCCTTTTGCTGACCACACTATGCTAAGTCTAACATTCCCTAATATCTGCAATCACATACAATAGTCTAGTTATCAACCCCCCATTATCTGTAACAACACGTACGGTAGTGTTTGGCTCCTCTAAGAAATGAGAGACTAGCAAATATTAGATATAATTTTCTGATTTTGATTACTGTTGCCCTAAATGGATAATAACGTAGTTACCTCCTCCCCATCCCTCTGTTCCTATTCAATCACGTATTTTGAAACCATTTACTAAATAAAACTTCACTCTATCAAGAGGTCTGGAGAGATTTTAACCTATTCAGTGCTAATATTCCTCTTCTTTTTTTGTTTAAAACAGTCCCTTATTAAAATGGGAACATCTACTCCAGTCCAGATTATCAGTATGGGTTCTATGTTCCTTTTACCTGCACTCCAGGTATCTTTTTTCTGTATTTACAGAACACTGTAAACAACTGTCACTGGGACAGCTCAATGCAGACCTTTTGTCCATACAACAAGTGGGCTCGTTCGTCCTGTGCTTGGGCTGATACCACTCATCCTCCCACGGTCACCATCTACCGCAGCACAGGGGGTACTAATGTGCTATAGGAACAGGCCTCAGGCCTCCAGTTTTTCCTAAGGGATAAAGAATAGAACACTAGGGGCTGTAGTTAATAGAAGGTGAGCAAAAGGCTTCCCAGGTCAGCTTGAAATCAAATGTATTGAGGAGTATTTTCTTTGAATGTGTTCTCACAAGATATTCTGAATGTTTTCAGTGCTTCCTTATATAATGATGACAGCATGCAAGGAGCTTCCTTGGCAATCACAGAGTGGAAATCTTTGGTTTGGGAAGCTGACAGATCTTACACCTTAGAGATGACTATCATTTTACCCTGGCAGCTTCTAGTTCTAGGCTGCCACATTTGGCATGGCTTCTCATCACCATTATGCACTGGTAGACACAATACATAACATTTTTTAGTCAGGCTGCTATGATGAAAAGCCTTTTCTACACCGTGATTCTGGCTGATCTCCTCTCGCCTGGGGTAATCCTAACAAATGAAGTGCTGCAGTCAGGAGTGAATGTCAGTATACACATGTTCAGAAAGGGCAAGTTTATTGCTAAAGATAACATGGAAATAATACAGTGAACTCAGTATCTCAGTGTGGTGATGCCCCCAGCATGGACTCCTGTAACTGCAGACCCAAGTACAAAAAGTCTGCTATAGCCTTCTATGAATTTGTTTTCATCTCATTTTGTAACCAGTTGCCCCACGAGAACATGTGATGAGCCACAGAGAGATTTAAGATCTGTTTTTCCTATGATTCTGATGACATGGAGGGTTGTGGGGTTCAGGAGATCCCAGAAGAATCATCACAAAGGGATGAAGGTTGTTTGACCTGAGCATCTTTGATCTTCTGTACACAAGGCTAGTTTGAACTGGAAACTGAGGTATAGGCAACTATAAAAGGCAGGAGTAGAGAGGGAGAAAAATCTGCTGCTTGGGATCCATGTACCTGGATTGGCCATGGTACTGTGTAAACAACTGGAGAAATCCAGACTTCCACTGTATAAATGAAGACAGCTTTTCCTGGGGAAATCTGGCCTGGCCTTCCATAGGCATGGAATACCTTGAAGCAGCAATAGGAAGATGATAGAAAAGTCCAGTGAATAAAAAATTTAGATACCTAGCACCCCAAGAATTTCTGTGATTGCACATGGGACATCAGAGGATTTGGGCAAGCTTCAAAACTGGGAAAGCTTGGGACAACTTGTAAATTGCCCTTCTGTCCTCAAAAGTGGCACCATGTCCTCTGTCCCTACTCTGCTGTTGAGTGATGGCACTTCCACACAGTTTCCACACAAGCTGGTTGCCTGAGGAAGACTCCCGCAGAAGTGAGTCCTCAAGGCCATACTGAGATAAACTGAATGCTTACCCCTTCACTATGATTCTGTCAAATTTTCCAGCAGGTACTCAGAAAAATACTTCACTGCCCTAAAGGCAGGTTCTTAATTTACTTCCTGCCCTGCACGGTGTCTCACTCTTGCTTGTGTTTTTCTCTTCATTTTGAAGGCAGGGGACTGGGTTTTTATGGTGGCCATGTTAATCGTATCCCTGGTGGTCACAAAGGAGTTTAATAAAAGGGGTGGGTGGCTGGGTTAATTATTTTTTCCATCTGTCTTAGGAGAAGAGTGTTTTAAATAAATACAGCTCCGTTGGAGCAGAGGGGTTGCAAGGGTAACGTTTTTTGTTTCTCTTCCTTTGTCACCTACCACCCTCCTTCCCACCCGCCAGTTTATTTCCTGCTGTGGAGACAAGTGAGTTAATAAACTATTATTTATTTGTTAAAGATGTCTCTTTCCAGCACGAGCTTTCCTGCTGGGGAGATGAGTGTCTATAAAATATTTCCAAAGGTACCTCCTTTAAAGATTAGTGGGTTTCTCAATAGCACACTCCAAGTCCTGCTGCTGTGAAAGTTGCTGGCTGTTTATTTTTCAACATGTCTAAGAGCCTGAGTGATGGAACAAGAGGAAAGTTTTGTTCTTCCACAATTTTTTTAATCAGCTTCTACTTTGAGTCTCAGTTCTGTACAGCAGGAGCAAACTGCCAAGCCAGCACTGAGCCCCATTTTGTTTAACAAGGCTCTGGTTTAGCTCAACTTTATACCATGCAGATTTGCTAAGCAGGATTGAGACCTTCATTTTAAACAACTTTGCGAACAGTTGCTGAGCAGGGAGGCTTGAAGTTAAATTCTGGGCCACAGATCTCAGCATCTCAATGGCCAACTCAGTTTTTTTAATGTTTCAAGACAAGTTACTTTTTTACCACACCAGCATCTATGGAGGAGACTGTAAATACAATAGGTTCCTGCTGCTCAGCATGGACTTTTTTTCACTACTGACACATCAATTCATTTTTTTAAGAGCAGACTTTCATTTCTGGTTTTTTTACTCAAAATTCAGTCTTCCATGCTAAGTGCTGTGTCTGACACCTTTCTGCTTTTCTCATAGAAATCAGTAGAATATACTACATAAATACTGCACACTAAGGGTATATATCCTCACAGCTTATATACAGTTTCTTCTTCAATACTAGAGAATTAGGAATTACTGCTGTATTAATCATGCAACGTGTGTAACAACATACACATACAGCCTTACAGCCTGGTGGCCCAGACAAGCTTAACCTGCCAACTTCAGGAGCAATGATTTTATACAGTATCATGTCACTTGCTTTTTATAACCTCCCTGTATTGCTTCAGTCCCAAAGCTACAGGTGAAACCCCAACTTTGGGTCCAGGTCTTCCTTGGGAGAAACCCTCTAAATTGATAGATGGGAGGTATGAGGACACTAACCAACCCAATGCCTCTTTTAGGTGAAAACTTCCTCCCGTGTGGAGTTTTGATCCAAGTTCTGGTTGTTCGGTGCTGGTGTTGGACCTGGCACAACTTTTAAGCCTGGAGTTTGGCATATTTAGGAGCTGCTTGAAGCAGGAGAGTGCTTGGAAGCCTTCCAAAAGCAAGGAGCTCAGTGTGGTTCTCTGCTTCCCCCAGGTGGAGGCATCTGTGCTGGCATGGCTCTGAGTTGGGCACGGCTTCTGCTGAGAGCTTTCCTCAGCAGAGGGGAGAATAAATCACTAGGGAGTCCCTGAGACAAACTCGGTGGGAAGAGGAGGCAACTGAACAGAAGTCTACTGGAGACATAAGGAAGGAGGAATTCCCAGCTTGGGAAGTAGATAGAATAAGACCGAGATGACCAAGGTATGCGACTGGTCACACTCTGTCCACTCTTCTGGGTGAGTTGTATGTGAGACTGCCTGAAATCTTCATTGAGCAAAAATGCCATCTGGCCATCATAGGATGGGCTCAGGATTCTCTCAGTGTTTGTGCATTACTGCCAAAAGTGTTCCGGGAATATTTGTGTTCACCACCTAGCTGAACTAAGAGGGGGAGCACTAAGAAGATTTGAGAGAAGAGTTGAAACATCACTAGAAAGAGGCAGACACTGACTTTAGTTCTTTTGAGCCTGGCCTTACAGTGTTTGAGCCAACAGGTACGACTTCTGCATCATCTCGTATTGTAAGACAAGCCAACTGGATTGCCTTGAGCCACCGGTCCACAGCAGGCAGGTCGCTCTGAATGTAGCTGCTTGGGACATGAATTCTTTCCAGTATGTGAAAAGTTGCAGAGAGATTGCTTCTGCACTAGGTACAAGGGGAAGGAAAGAGCCTGGAGAGGGAGCAGAAAATACTTCTGAAGTGTAACTACTGAAAAGATGCAGTGGAATCTTCTGGGAAGTGCAGGGCTCAGTCCCCTGTAACGATGACCTTGTGTTGAACAGAAAGAATGCAGAAAAAGTAGAGAAGGCTTGGAAAATGGTTCTTTTTTGACAACTCGATTGTCTAATCTCAGGAGGGCCCTAAAGAGAGATGAACCAGTGCACAATAAGAAACCAAGAGAGTGGATGTCGGAAGCAGACTGTTAGCCAGCAACAACTGGCAGCTGTATAAAATTCTGGAGACCCATAATGGTAATCAAGATTCAGTCCCACTGAGACAATTAGTTAAGTGGATACAAACCAGAGCACAGCCAACTGAATGGAAAAGAAATATTTCATTCCTATATAAGACTGAAAAAAGCTAGGAAAAATACGTGAAGAGACATCCTATGTACCATGAATGAAATGATGATATTATTTGAAACTTTTAAATTACAGGCATTATTCAACATCCTAACTATGTATACATCTACTCAGAGTGGCCTTATCTACAAGGGCCACTTAGAGTTTGTGGTTTTACCCTTGTTTCAGATTTGGGGGTTTTTTGCTTACACAGAACACTGGTGTGAAATTGGAGCATTCTGAATTTAAATCCCTGGATTTAAAACAGTGGAATCTGAAATCAGGACCCTTCCCTTAGCTTTGGCATTACCTTTCTCATTTTGTCCTCACTGATTTCAAGTCTTGCATGTGTAATAAAGTAAACACTTCAAGATTTGGCCCATAGCAGGAATCATAAATTCTTTGGTTTTGAAGACCAGATCCTTCATCCACTGGTGTTATTAGAGGAATTCTTACTTGATGTCATTTGGGAGGAACAGATCCCAAGGCTTTTGTTCTCAGGCATATCAAAGCAACTATTTTGTATTGAAAGTAAATTAAAATGCAATATTCCTACATTTGCTAGGACTGTAAATCTCAGCACCACAAATCAAATTAATTGTATATCTATGTCCAATATTTCAAATGAAACCTGTGACAGTCAAACAAGTTGTTCGATAACTGATCTTTTAAAAACATCAGAGCAAGATTATTCAAAGGATTACTTCAAACTACTTTTAAGTGGCTGAAGCACAAAATGGTCTAGATTTAAAGCTTAAGCATAGCAACTTAATTTGAAGTTTCTCTGTATTTTCTCAAGGATGCTTGAGGACAGAATGTCACCTGAATGAGCTACTCCCTACACTAACCAGAAGGTGACTGGACAATTTACATCTGTTTACTAATTGAAAGGAAGGCTGAAGAATCATTTTTGTCTGTGAGTCTTGCAACAATATTATTTGGAAAAACAAGTGTTAAGAGAGAAACAGGAAAAAAAAATTCTAAATTGTCTCTGCTCGTATCCAGCTTTGGAATAATGTGAGGATATTGAGGATAATTCTTACTGCATCATTTTTAGATCATTCCCCATTTAGTTTAGCAACACACCCCCCACCTCACTTTTGTTCAGTTTCGTACAGAACATTTCTGACACTATAAATTCACTATGTAGGGTTACATCCTTATTTTAGGACAGAATACTTCCTCTGCTTGTCATGCCAATACTTGGCTGTTTTAAGTGATTTATGTATTTTACTTGTTGTGGAAGTCTTAATGTATTTTTGTGTATACACATACTACAGATAGATATATATATATATATATACACACACACACACACACATATATGTGTAGATATATATAGATATATATATATATGTAAGTAAATGAGTTTCTTTTCTGTTTTTCTGTAAAGTTTCTTTCTAGGGAAGGGAACTATTTCTAGGTTTTTATAAGCTGATGGAACAGGCTTGTCAAATAGTCTTTATGAGAGAAGAAACAGGAAGATGGTTTGGTTTGCAGACAGAGGGTTATTGGGCAATTATGTTTTTTATAGAGCTGTTGTAGGACAAATCACGGGCCTGCTTTTGCCTTTGATGCTACGAGGCAGACGGCCCAATAAAGATCAGAACAAGGGAGGGCAAAGGGGGTCAGGGACAGAGCCTTCCCTTGGGGTCCCGCTTCTGCCACTCGCCTCAGAAACCAGACACCCCTTCCAGATGCACCATAGCTCCACTGTGACCCTCCTGATAGGCTGTGCTGGGAAACTGGGAGTGCTCCAGGAGGTGTTCACCCTGCACAGCCAGCTCCAGGGTAACATGGATGCTGGGGAGAAAGCTGCCCTCTGTGGTGTCCTGGCACAGCCAAGGAGATTGTTTGCTCCCGTGTCTATAAAAAGCCAATGTACAAGAAACTTTGTGTGGAAAAAAAACCAACTTAGCTTATGCAAAGTTTTATAACTGGCAAAACTCTCCCTGCATGTGTCCCTTTCTGCATATTTGTTTCCTTTTGTACTGTCTAAACTCATCTTTCAGCCACTCTCTAACTTTTTGCAATTAGGAAGAATTCTCCTTGGGGCAAGCTGTCCTACCCATTTTTATTTTGTTTCACTTTCATCTGTAGCAGTTGGTACTGGGCCTGTAAGAGAACCTTGGCTTACATAAACTACAAGTTATTTGTCTATGCCAATTCTTTTATATATAAACAGTGTTTAGTAGAAAAGTGTGTTTATTTTGATGATGGGGATTCATCATATGCCCATGCGGGGAACACTGGGGAAGTCTCATCTCTGGAGTGTTCCTAATCTCCAAACATTTTTGCTGCCATTTAGCAATATTTCAGTTGGGCAGTTCGTTCCAAATACAGAATAGATAAATGCATCTGGAAAAAAAATTGTGGTAGCACATTTTACATCATTGTACATTTTATATTTTCCTCATTATTCAGAGCAGCGCATGATGTGAACCTGAGCTACTTCTGTTCTGCTTTATTTTCCTTTGAGACACTTTGATTAGGTAGCGATGCTGTGAATAGTGTACTGGAGTTATCTTCGGGAATATCCTGCTCTGCTCTCAGGGAGTTGGTGACTGGCATAAGTGTCAGAGCCCAGTACTGCATGGAAAGGAGCCCTGTACCTTCAGTGCTTGACTGGCCAAAGCTTTAAAATAAATACATACACAACAACACAGGTCTGCCTAGGAAAGCTTGGGGAAGTAGATCTGTTAGAAGCAAGTTGTTTCATAGAGTTATAATTGTGGCTCAATTACTTGAGGCAGTTCCTGCACTGACACCTGGCACAGGCTTCCAAATTATCTATTTTGATCACTTTCACCACTTTTTTCGTCACAGGGAAACTGTGTTGTGTCATGGACATTGGGGAGACCAGAAAGAGGGGACTAAGGCTGCTAGCATCATACAAGTAGATGCAGTGTACATTATGCCAGGGAAGATGGAAATACTCAGTGTGCAAGTAGCAGATTTTGACCCCTGACTTTCCCTGCAGATTACTGGCCTCCTTGCATCCTCAGGTCATCACAAAATTAGCTGTTCAGAATGGACCGAACTTAGGAAAAGAAAGGACTTACGAAACACAAAATTGACTGACGGTGAAAACTCTCTCCCCTTCCAGCATGCTACTGATCTACTTTGAATACCAACAGGAAAAGGAAGAAAATGTATTGTTTAATGAAACTCACCAGTCTTTGCTGTTTATTTGCTAAATTCTTGACCAGTTACAGAGAAAGTAGAGCACTGTCAAATTCTTATTGGAACACCAGTGAGATTAGCTAGGGAATACCTAAGAGACCAAGATGGATCAGTTCTGCCTACTACACTTCCTTTTATTGCGACTAGTTTTCCTGCTTGATAAACCTGTAAACTTTCCCTTTCCTTCACTATCAGTCACAGTTAGGCTTTTCCAAAGATGTCTGCTGCTTGTTTTTTGAGAAGTTCTTCAAATGATTGTTGGTCTGTGGCTGTTTCCAGGTGTCTGCTATAATTGTTGTTATTGACAACTCAACATCAAAAACTAAGTCTCATGACAGAAAGAGAGCTTTGAACCACAGCATTGGAATTGCCACCAGATTCAGAGCCCTGTATCTCTGCAGGATATACAGGATTCTAATTTCCATGCTCATCCTCACTACTTCAAAATGTAAGACTTTATGGACAACTAACTAACATTTAGTGTGTAAGAAAATAAAAGTTTAGGGCTCAAAAGGGCCTCCTTAACATGAACATTAGAAATCTGAAAGTCTAGAAGATGGCTCAGTACAGGGCTTAAATCTTTCCCTCCTAGAGCTGAGGAATCCATCCGTAGCCCATTGGCTGAGCAACAGGTCCCTGACAATCTGGAGAATTCCAAGAACAGTCCCTTAGACCTCTTCCAGTAGAGTCACGGGCAAGAGCCACACAGAGGCACCAAGCACTGTGCCCAAGACATCTTGAAGACTTAAATAACTGCACATTCTGTGCCCTCCTCTCTGCATCTGCTCTCCAGTCATATTTGACGCTCTAATTCACCTACCTTGGGAAATCTGCAAAATTTCACCTGTGACAGCTCTGCTGACAAACATGGGAGATCAGAGCTTTCATCTGGGTGATAAACTGCCAGGCTGTCAGAACAGCAGAGTATCTGTGCCGTGGTGAGACAGGTCAGGGCTGCCACAGGGGCTCTGCATCCTGACCTTGGGAAGACTCGGGGAGGACTGGGCTGTACCTGCTCCTGCCTCTCAGGGTCTGCAGGACAGTTGGGGCATGTGTTCCCTCACAAGGACACAGAGACAAACCAGAGACATCCCTGAGCAGACACATGGCTAGGGGAATTGTCTAGGATCACACTCCATTTCTCAAATGAGGGCCTCCCACACTAGGGGATTAATTGGCAGGTAGGTTCTAGAAACTGATAGTGAGGTAACTACATGTAAAATTAGGTCTTTTCATTTGAATACCTGACTGTGAAGCCTTATATTCCCCCAGCTGTTATACAGCACAATTAGATCCACCTGAATTTTGGTACATTTTAAAAAGCACCAAGAGTAGCAACTTGTTTTTCTGCATGACACCATATACAGAAGAGCACTATGTGAGTATTTAAGGAATTTCTCAACATGTCCTCTTCCAGCTTCACTGGATCTTGTCTTTGAAAAGAGAAGGATCTTGTCTGGACATTTTGCTATCTACGCACAAACATGTGATCTGGGTTAGGGAAACCCTGCATGCTTGTGACCTCCTGGATCAGCCCAGCAAATTGGAACAGAAAAAGAATTTAGAAGCCCCAGTTTCATTCCCCCTTTCTGTCTGAAGTAAGCTGAACCCACATCTAGTTCTCTGAGTGTCCTGAACAGTGTACTACAGTCTTTCTTGTGCCTAGGCTAAATATTTTATTTTAAAAAACAGAATACAACTACACCTGTGCATCAAGAACATCTCTCTGTCCTCAAGTATCCAACAGCCTCGTGTCAGTGCTTTAAGGAAGATGCAAGATCCAGGGTTCAGTCAAGAAGCAAATGAGAGCTTTTAAGCCAGGTTATGAGTTCCAAGGAAGAAAACTTTGTCAAGCCTTCAACTTTGTTTTAACCCCTCCCTACAGCTGAAGTCTTCTGTCATCTCAACATTAATTTCTGTCAACATGTGGGGAATTTTGCTGAGAAATTTTCCTATCTTAACCCATTACAGATGCATTTTTCTGCAAATACCTTGACTGCAGGGTGGCAGTTTCAAAGCAGAGACAGAGGTAGGGAAGGTGGGTCTCAGTGCAGTGAAAGCCTGTTATGAGAACATTAGTCATCTAATTCCTAATTCCTGGGGGGACTGGGTTGGTACAAGATCACTTTAGACTTGCCTTGTATCTTACAAGCTTTCCCTTTGCATCCACTAATGACTATTGTAACAGACAGGATGCTGGGATAGATTTAGCTGTGATCTAATCTAATCTGACTCCTGTTGCGTGATTTGATAGTGGCTCCAAGACACTGTCTCTCCAGTGAGAAGATTTACAAGGTTTACCCAATTTGAGTAGTCCCCATTAATGGAGCTTGGGAACTGTGGTCCCTGTAAGTGCTTGACAGAAGGACAGTGACTTTGTTCATCTGAAGTGGGACTGAGAGACCTCTCGAGGCAAGTGCCTCAGTGAAGAGCAAGCGCTATCATCGTTCCCTTCTTGCTCCCTAAATTTAAGACACTGAACTATTAAGATCAGTTGCCTGAGGTCAGAATGTTTCTTGGTGCTCTAACAGGATTCTCTTCTCCTGGGGAAAGTACCGTGTCAGACTAGTTAGTACCTCCTTGCTGCTGGCAATTTATTTCTAATGGCAGGAGCTGGAATTCCCCTTTTTCCATAGGAGACAAGGAAGACAGCAGGCTCTGGCTTTTGTTGGGTTTTCTTGCCTTTTTAAAACACTGTTTAATGCTTTCTAAATGTAGATTTGCTCATTCATAGCACAAGGTAGTGCTTCTACACCGACCTATGTTTTCTCCCTCCCCATTCCCTCAACTGCACCAAAGAAGTTTGCGAGTGAACTGTAGCTTAGAATGTGAATGCCAGGTTAGCTGGACCAGTAGTAACATACAAAAAAACCAGGATGCAGCAAGGTGTTGATTGCAGAGAGAATCTATGACCAATAGAAGGTAAATAGAGAGGGGAAGAAACCTCAGTATTGCTGGTTTGTGTCTTTAGATCTCACCGAATAGTCTCAATGAACTCAATGAAAAGTTTAGAAATAGACTCTTCAATGTGTTTTGAGCCTCTCTGCTGTTGTGTTGGCACTGATGCCTCCTCCAGCCACCTAGAAACAGAGACTAGACAAGAGTAAGGGAATAAAGACCGGTATTTATTTGAAGGGCCTTCAGGGTACACCCTGGGGGAGCCAGAGGCTGCTTCCAAAAAATGGACCCCAAGATGGACCCCAGGTCACGAGTTCTTCACACTTTTATAGGTTTGGATCATTTGCATATCAGGGTTAATTCTCCAATTAAAGCCTCAGTTTAACGATGTAACGCCCCTCAGCTTGCCCCCCCTTAGAATCTTTGGTTTACACATTTTGGGCCTAAAAACAGCCTGGCTGTCCTTGAAGGCAAAGCCTGGAGAGGCTTTGTTATGTCTGCCCAGTACGAGAGAGCAGGAATTACAGGCTACAAGGAACTTCAGAGTTACACTCTAAGCAGTACAGAATTTGAAAATAGAAAAGTTAAAACCTAAGGCATCAGCACAATAATACCCCTTGCAGGACTGGCAGTAAGGGCTCAGGGGCAGATTACTGCATGGGGGGCTCTCTCATCACCCAGTCTTGTATGGAGCTCTCTGAAACCTAAGAGCAATGGGAACACAAGAGGAACACTGGAAAGTAGGAGGAATATGAGTGTTTGGATGGTTCTACACTAATGCCGTGGAGCAGTCCCTGGAAAGATGGTATAGTTAAAATGGAATAATGTGAAGGTCAGTATCAAGGGCAAAGTGTAGTCTTCCATATTTCTCCTTGCATTGGTAAAGGAACAATAAAATCTGCCTGAACATTTATTAAATCTTTTCTTGTTATTTTATTTTCTAGTCACCTCTTGAATTTAGATCGTTCAGATTTCAGATATGTCCCAGAAATTCTGCAGAATATTGAAATATCATACCTACAGTGTTGGAGGAATCAAGAGAAAAGTGCTTAAACTCTTCAGTTATATGCTTTTCCTGCAACCTCCCTCCTCCTTGCCAATGTAAATTACACCATATTAAACTCCCTTTTGCTGTGGGGACAAAACTAAGTGCACAAGAGGAAGAATGGGAAGGGAAAGAACACGATATTCATGCACTACAAAGTAAGCAGGTCCAAAAAAGTCTAAAGTTTTACATTAAATGCACAACATGCCAAGTCACTTGTCCCTGCCACCTGCCTGCCCAGAGCACAAAATGCAATCTGTGGACACACTCAATGTCATTTCAGGTTGTGTCACTAGACCCAGGAAATGATGGAAAGAAGACACAGGTAGAAGAATCTTAATCTTAAGGCAGCCTTCTTTATTCCCAACTAAAAGCATCAAAGAGGGGCTTTCCTCTCCTCTTTGTAGAAAGAGCAGAAATCCCATTTCACCCTCTTGTTCAGAACTGCTTGCCTGTACCTGCTCCTCCTGCCTCTGCTGGTCTGTTCTGTGTGTTTGGAATGAAAGATTTTCCCTGCAAGCCCTGAACCTCTTCCCTGGCATGTCAGGCCAGGTCAGCACAGGTTCCTCAGTGGGCCGCAGTGATTTACGGTCCAAAGAGTGCTGTTCTTTGTCAGAGATTGTGATCGAAAAGCTTTACTTTGCAGCTAATAAACTCTTCCCTTTCCTTCATGTTTTTTACCTTTCTTCAAATATTGTTTTACCAGCCCTTTGCTTGCTATCTGCCTGACACAGAAGCTGTGCCTCAGGGCACCATTCTCTCACCTTTAAGCCAGAGGGTTGTTGCTTTGATGCTGGGTTTGAAGAGCTTGGAACAACTGCACACAGGGTGTCTACCCTGTCTCCCCAGGGCAATCTGCTCAGGTGAGGATAGTTGCCTTCATGGTTCACACTGGCATTCTGGGCATTGCTGTTTTGTTTTGTTTTTCCCTGATACAAAAGGAAAAACGTTTTATAAAAGGAGAGGGCTTGATATTTATCAGATGTTTGAAAATGGCAACATGAACAGGAACGGGAAAATGCGTCTTACTCACTGCATGTTTCTAAGGTTAAAGTTCAAATGCTTGGGCACTTTGTTCTTAAGAGGTCAAAGTAGCAATCAGGGAAGGGGATTCTGGGCTGCAGTATACTTCCAAAAAAATAGGAAAAGACAACTATCCTTTCACTAGTACACAACTTCAATTGCTACTTGTCAAGTTTCTTTGCAAATAAGAAAGGTGATGTTTTCTTGTTGATCTCAAGCAAACCAGACATTCTACTGCTTCATTTTCGTTAGAAGGTTCCCATTAATTGTGCTGTTTTCTAGAAAGATCCTATTTCTATTTCTGCCTAGAAATTCACATACTGAAAGTATGGCCATAACCTTTAAAGAAAGTCCTGTCCTGAGATGCCTTCAACCTTGTGGGAAGATTTGATAGCATGGATACTGCAAATGCTTTATATCTTTAATTCAAGCACAAATACAAGAAGACACACTCAGGTGAGATGATATTTCAAGCACAAGGCAATGGAGGTGTCCAGACTACTCACAATTCCCCTCTAAATGGATTTTTTATTTTTTCTCCTTACTTTACATAGAGGCATGCAAGTGTATTTATCTTCATACTGTAGAAATGTGCATTTTACCTTACCATTTTTCTCAAATGCATGTTATTATCTCAGTGTACACCTGAATGGTGACTTGACAGCCTATCATTTTCACATGTTAGAACACATTTTAAAGTGTCTATCAAAGGAGCCTGTTCTTAGCATCAGCTCCGTCACCCTTCAGCAGGGCTGCTTATTAATCATCATTCACATAAAAAGCTGTTTCCTTTGACTGTGCAACAAACATGAGAAAAAGAAAAGGGCAAAAAGGTAAAGATGCATAGATTCTTTGAGATTTAGTGAAGTGCAGTTGAAGCTTGCATGCCACCTCAAGATGTTATCTTGTCAGATTGCATACATTGCATACAGAGCAATAAACAATAAGAGCTCCCAAGTCGATGCAGCACTGCAGGTAATGACGTAGATCAGCAGGGTTTCTAAACATCCTGCAGCACTCTTTGCAAGTACAGAGGTGCTAAACCTGACATCCCCTCCAAATTCCAGCTGTAATTATTTTCTCTCCACTAATGTCTCATTTGATTTTCAATGGAGACATCATTCCTTGCTTTGACCTGAGCTCATGTGTATCATTCCTCCATCACATTAAACGGCTGCCAATTTCTACCCTGAAGGGGGCTGCAATTAAGGGGAGGATTAACGCTACTCCTTGTTTGACCCAAAACAAGCTTGGGTCCTGCTGAAGCAGAAACCTGCTCCATCTAGTCTGTTGGATTTCTTGGTTCTTGAAAGAAAAGCAAACGTGGACTTCACACCTGGCTCAGAGTGTGCTGGTACAGGAAAGGCAAGGGTACCTGTATGTCCTGTTCGCTGCTTTACCCGAGGCCCAGAGATTTCCCATGATCCAGAATGGGCAAATTACTGATGCAGTGTCAAACTTATCAGATTAATACCTTGCCATTTATTTTCCTCTTCAAAAGGGTACTAAAACAGTATCTAGTGCAAGAAGAACTCCTTCTTATACTCTTCATGTAGCTTCTAAATTGAATTTAGAGCTTTTCGTGGTGGTGGAGGTTTGTTCCTTCAAGTCAAATTTGAATTCGTTCTGTGTATGCCAGGCATCTGTGTGATCTGCCTGGAAGTGCTCGACATCAGTGATTTTGGTTGAGAGATAGTTCTGTTTTCATGGCTCTCAGATGTGGCATTTCTCACCCTTTCCTGAATCTCAGCAGCACTTGAGAACCAAGACTTTAATTAACAATGGCATGTCAGGCAGCTGCTGGTGGCTGCCCTCTTAGAGCAGAGTACATCTCTGGTCACACAGACAGCAGAGGGGGCAGGGGAAGGGAAAAAGAAAAGACCCGTGTGCACAGAATTGGAAACCTATCTTCTGCTTGACTGTATTTTAGCAGTTAGAACTGAACTGTTTAGGACTGCTTAATTTTTTTTAGGTTCCTAATTGTTGAACCAGCAGTTCAGCATTTCAGTCTCCTCTGCAGTTTTCACGTTGCTCGTGTCAGAAGAGATGTCTCTCATCAGCCAAGTGCTCACTGGCACAGGCACTGACAGTGTCCAAAATGCCAGCTGCAATTAAGCATTTCTGTTGTGAAGCCCCACAGTTTGTGCATGGTGAGAACAACTTCCCTACCTGAGCATGAGCTGGAGCCTACGAACCTCAGCAGCAAGAAAACCACATGTCCTTCCTCAGGTACTCACAGGATCAGGCACAGGCACACAATACAGAGGCTCACAGGTACGTTAAGCAATATACGACCACTCTGTGCACCCATCCACTGCTTACGGACAGCAGAGGTCGAACTAACCTCAGTGCTGTCCTCAGATTTCTCCCTAAACAAATGGTCTACTGCGTGACTGCTTACTTGGCAGCCCTGCTCCCTCCCTGTTACTAGTCATACTCAAATTCAGGGACAGATTTTTTTTTTTAAATTTTAAACCCCCATTACCCCAGCAGAACAAGTACAGTCAAGAAAATAGTGCATTTTTATCACTGAATCCTTTTCTAATGTCACAGAGCTGACACGGGTTTTACTTTTGTCCATCACTATGTACACAGACAATATGTGATGTTGTGGTTTAGCACCAGGCTTGGCCTATAATCTGAGCTAAGGGAGGCTGAGGCAGCTGCCCCTCCCATTTCAGTGTGAAGTCCTGCTCATCTGCATTTAGCCTGAGTTTGCAGAGCCAGCAGTTCAATTTGCCATCATTTTACTTGCAAAGACAGCACATTTGAGCTGAAGTCTATGGAGTGCAATTCAGAACAATGCTGCCTTCTCACTGGGGAGTGGCCCAAAAGGCTATGCTCGAATCCTCAGGGTTTATGTGGGACTCAGAGTTATCCCCTTAGGTGGCTGGACCCACCTGGTTGTGACCTCCAGCTAACACAGTCCTTCGTACTGCACAGAGGGTTTTTCTCCTTGCTGCAGAGCAAACTGGTTTAGATAGTGCAGATTTGCTTCCTTCAGGGCTGAAGGAGACAGAAGGCTGGAGCAATGAAATCCATTATATATATCATTTTGTATCTCCTTATCATGAACTCCTAAGGAAAGGGAACTAGGAGGATCACTACTGAGAAAAGCACTATAATTGTAGCTCCTGAGCACCACATGGAGAAGATTGCCAAGGCAACCAATCATTCCACAGCAAGGGCAGAGGCAGTTGAGTTAAGATGAGGTTGTTACAAACCCCTGCTGTGCATAATCTCATAGTAAGCAACATTTTTAAAAGGCTCTTGTAAAAAATAGGACAGAGGGAAAAGGAACGAGAGAAATTAATTTCCTCCTATTTTTCTGCTTGTTCACTGATTGAGGTATAAGAGCAAATTATATGTGTGTCCTGCACCTGAGGACACTGGGGGCTGGCAGGGAACAGCTGCTTCCTTCAAAACAATGCAGAGCTTCTGACACATAGTGCACTGGGCTAGTTTTACCTGAAAAAAATATACTTTTGTTTCTAATGTATTTTTAAATACGAAGTCTGAGCAAAAGTGCTCTTCTAATGCAGAAGCCTAAGTCTTGGCTGTTTGTTACAAATTGCATTCTTGGGGGATTGTTTGAAGTCAACAAGATCTTTGTGAATAGGATTTACTCCTGAAGTATGAGATTTGCAGATCAAATCTCTAAAAAATAAAAGGATATGTCCACAGAATCCTTCCACCATCAGCAAACTCCTCTGTAGCAGATCTTCCCCTGGATTCCTCCATCTCATTACTCCAAGCTACTTATCTGAGCTGCTAGAAATTGGCTGTATAGCAGTACAGTGATTCACGTGGCTGGATCATCAGCTGAAGCACATAATTTTACTTTTGGTTCAAATTAATCTTTCCAGGTGGCTGTTTCAGTGGTTCAGCCTGTACTGCTGCCCCACAAACAGTTAACCAGCACAACAAAGTCATGGCCAAGTCTAGGTACCCCTAGTACAAACAACTGCCGAAAATTCTGCCACAATACTTCAGTGAACAGCACTTGTCACTTTTCCAATTCTAGACACTGCTTTCCTCCAGTGACCTTCCACTAAAACAAGGAGTAATTACTGCTTCACAAATGGCTGTTTCCACTGGGTTTGCTCCTTTTTTGTTTTGAGCCACGTTCAGTTGCAAACCAGACTGGAAACATTCTAGACCCACTTGTGCAGATTCCAATTTCCACAAGTTGAACTGACCCCTACTTTCTGTAGCTAGAACTGTGTCCATCATACATGTGAGCATCAGAAGTGGAATTCACCCAGGATTGTCCTACAGTGGTGTTCCTGTTGCATAGCTCAGCAGTAGCCATAAACCAGGGAACAAAACAAAAACATAACCCACAAAACAAAAACCCCACTATGTCTTTATTTGTATGACCTGAAACCAGACAGTTAATTGGTACACTCTGAAAAGTCGAACATAAAATCTTGTGGAAGAACAGATGCCAGCTGAAAAGCTGAAGCACCACAGTAGCCCATGCTGTTGTGTGAAATTTTGCCTCAGAATAGTCACATGTAATAAATACGATACTGATCTTTGCTTTATTGACAATTAGCAGAGGTGATTTGTATTCAGACAGGTATCTAGTGGCAGACTAACCACAGAGCTTTCCTGCAGCGTGGTCTGATTTAGTGATGTTACAGCTAAACACCAAATAACACTTGCCTGGCCTTTCTTTTACTAAAATTAGACTTCAGCTCATTCCTAAACTTGGAAGATTGAATTCTCTACGTGTTTGCCCTTCGGTACCCCCCAGATGAAAACTGACATTCAAGGTAAAGAAAAATTCTTTAGTTAGCACAGGGCCCTTGAAGAAAGTGGTTTTTTCCATACACATGACATAGAGATACATCTGAACCTATAAAAGGATGGTTGCTTGTCCTGCCATTCAAGTTCCACTTTAATATTGATGTTTTAAGCCCCCACCCCTTTAAGTGTCCTCAAAGTAACCTGCATATCTTTTCATGGACAGATTCAGCCCTTCTCCCAACATTTACTTTAGTAGAAAATTGAGTCCCACTTCCACTGTTATCCCACTCTTGCTTTTAAAAAGTCTTTCCCGTTTTATACATCGCCTTCAGCCTGCAATACCACATCTTTCCATAAAGAATTTAGGTGTGGGGTTTGTTTGGTTTGCTGAGGAAGGATGCTTTTATGTTGAGGCAGACAACTGCAGTTGAGGGTATTTAGGCTGTGCCCACAGGGCTTCTCACAGAGTGAGCAGTGTGTGTAGCAAGTTATTACTTGACTTCTGTGGCATTGCTAAAGAAGATAGGGATAATACTTCACTATTTCAAGGTGATACAAAACTAGAGTAGTGCTTGAAATCATGCTGAAACAGCCTCTTTTCCCTCAAATAGAAGGTGTAATGGAGGTGGCGGTTTGTTATTATGTATTTACCCAATCTCATCTAGATTTTACATGTTTTTGCCCTGTGGTTATGTCAAATAGGGAAGAATATGGGAAATATGATTATATGCTGTGAAGTAAATTGCTCTTATTTGCTGTTTTGTCCATAAAAGCTTCCTGGAGGAGCTCAAAGGTAATTTTAGCTATGTCAAAGAGGGGTTTATGCACCAATGAAAGTGTTACTCTCTTCCCTGTCCTCTTAGCCACCCTGAAGTGATTTGGGTTCCCCCTCTCCTTCTCCATCAGGTTAGGAAGGAACCCATCTGGGGTGGCAGGGTTAAGTGAGCTACTCAGAGCTACTTTGTTTATGAGCTGCACTTGCAAATTCATCTGTGCAAGCACAAACTCAGAGGTTGGCATGACCCATCTTTAAGACACAATGGCTCTCCCTTCACTCAAAGCTGACCACAGCCAAGTGCCCTTCTGGTATCACTTTGAATTACTGTCTTTGTCAGAAATAATATAAAGAGTATTTGTACAACAGCTCTGTGCCCACCTTGTCTTTTCTGCAGCCTTAGGAAAAGAATTGGAGAGCACTAAGTTCATCCAGCTGGTGCAGCTTGGGGACTTCTGGAACTGAGCCGTGGGTCAGTGGGCTCCTTTCTGGCAGCCTTTTGCCACGTCTGCTTTAGTCACTACGCTTTGCTTTACTCAAATTTCCACACAAATTGTGCCTAAGTGTGGAGAAGTCTTGAACAAAGCTGGAGAAGTCCTGCCTGGTTTTCTGGCTTTACGATCCCAGTCCTGCACGTGTGCTCCTAGAAGATTGATGTACATCCCAGTGGCTTGGGCTGAGAGGACAAGACTCTCCTGAAGACCTGGAGTTACAGCTTTGATTTGGCTCAGAGAAGTCATGAGCTTATCAGTGCTCCTCTTGAGGCTGAACTCAGCATTCCCAGTCCAGGGAGCAAAGAGTAGGAGACAAACCAAGGTGTTCTACACATAAACACGAGGCACTTTATCCCGCTTATTCCAGACAAAGAGTCTTATGTTTACGCCAGTGAAGTTTTGCCATGAAACGAGAACCTATTTCCCTTCCCTTAGATTTGAAACAATGCAGATGCAGCTCCAGGTTATCAGGCCTGAGATGTGCAAACCTGTCTTTTTTCTCACTTCAAAGCTGTACATTCTGATGTCTCTCAGGTCAACCTTTATCTCCCAAAATATATTGTAGGAGCAAAAAAAGTTATTAAACTCTGGGGAGAAACTGGTTCCTTTCCTGCGAGACTTTGTTCACTCTCTCATTCCCTATGAATGTCATTGTATCTGCTGTTTGCTGAGCAGGAAATGCATTATTAAAGCAGTTTCTCCTCCATAAACTGCTTTGCATCTGACTATTCCGTTGTAAATCCGTAGCCACAAAGTCAGGCCACCTTGGGATAACCCAACGTGAAATCTGACCTGATGAAAATGGTTCATGCCTCCCAGCCTGCATTGCAACCTGTGAGAAGGGCTTTTATTATTTATTCAAAACCTGTTTAAATCCCTCTTTTTCTGAAACAACCATTTTAAAAATATTAAAACACCACAGCTAAGCTGGGAGATTAAACAAGTTTAAACCTTATCATCGCAGGTGGGATATTAGTTCCAATAAAATGAGGAGGGATGGCAGGCTGCATGGTAACTGGAGCCCCTTCTACTCAGTAACTAATCACCGAGAAAGCATTTGGGGAAGGAGGGGGAGAGGGGATGAGGGACTGACACAAACAATGCATCCAGGCTCCTGGCAACCCTCTCTGTTTACCATGGTGATGCACAAAAGGAAGAATGGCACACAGAGTAGCAGACCTGGATCTGTCCCCATAACACTTGCCCTAGATTCAAGTACTCTGGGAGGCTGAAAATGTGACCTTCAGATATTTTTTCTGATGGGTGATGCTGCAGCTGGACAACACGGTTCCAAAGCTGTCAAAAGGCTGCAGAGTATTTGCCTACATTTCTTCTATTACACATTTTTCTTTTACATCTTTAGCTATCAGTGCCTCTCTTCCACATCTCCACTCATGTACTTAGGATTTTTAAAGAGAGCCACAGTCTTTTTGTGGGTCTTATTCATCCAGAAGTGTAACTTCATTAAAAGTATTTGAATTAAAACCCATCAAACTCTGACGTTTTCAGGTGAGGGATGACTATTTAAAATCATATTCTCCTCTCTTGAAAGCAGTATTTTCTAATAGACCATTCCTGTTCTAAGGTACCATAACTTCGGTTAGGTTAGGAGTAGCTTATGGGAACAACTTCAATGTCCTACAGTTGGATCAGCCTGGGGAGCCCCAGCAAGAGATTGGGCACTTCTAACCCTGAGACACGGATGTGCCAAACAGGAGAATCCTGCACTGCCCAACAACACGGTAAGAAGGGTGTTTATCAGTACAGATACTTGACCATCTGAGTGGTGAGAGAATCATTTAATGCCAAGAGAAATTACTTTGGTTGCTTAAAAGTTTAACCTCTTTTTGTCACCAGCAGTAAAACCTATGAAGTTGGTCCATTTCTAGGGCATCTTTACACACACAGAGACTTACAGTGGAGAGGATGCACTGTAAAAAAAACCAAGCCAAAACAAACAGTGCAAGAAAGGTTTTAAGGGCTACATAATTGCCCTGAGTGAGGGGCAGTAATCACTCAGTGATATTTCAGTAATTCAAGTACTCCAGCCTTGAGAAGTTTTAGGAGGAAAATTCTAACATGTAAAAAAAATCCACTGTTATCTAAAGTAGATGAAGACAAAAGTGCTGGAAACCACAACACTACTCCTGTCCCTCACTGTTGATTCTGAAAAAAGGTTTAACCAGAAACTAACACTTCACACTCTCTCCAAAGGAGAAGGAAAGTTTTGAGAGCTGGAAGCTGGCTTATTTGGGCCGGACAGCTTTCATCTGGCTATCGCTGAGGAAAACTCTGAGTGTACGTTAGCTTGTTCGAAACACAAACCTGTTTCTAACAGAAGAATTTGTGCTTTTACCACGTATCACAGGTACTTAGGCAGGCAGTGTGAGCTGTATAAACCCAAATCATTTAATAGCCCTTGGCCACTGCTTAAAGTGAGACAAGTACATGCCTGAGCTACGTACTTAAATGCTTAAGGGAGGAAAAAAAAGGGGAGCAAAGTTAATAGAAATCTCAGAGCACTAAAAATGTAAGTGTAACTTCTGGAAGGAGAACTCCTGAGGGGTGCATCCAGAAATACTTAGGGGGAATCTGAAAATAGTGAACAGGGTGCTTTGATGGGGTCACCAGTGGGCATGAAGGACAGAAACACAGTGTTAGAGACTGATGGAGAAAACCTTCTAACCTTGCTGGGTTGCCTGAGAGCAGAGCAAGGGGGAGAACAGATCCAGAGCAGGTGTGGAATGGCCCGCCTCTCAGGTATGTTTGAGCACACCTGCCTGTAAGGCTGCTGTCCATGTTCACAGCCCTTGATGATTGCATCTGCTTCTCCTTGTCATTAACATAATTTTTTTGGTGAGAATTGTTAAAGAAACATTTTGCTGTGAGTGAAAGAATACTCTGCCAGGGAGTGAGAGAAGGCTGATTTAATGGAATTAGAGATTTCTATGAGATTCTAAGGAGTAGCACAGAAGTGAATACGCAGGCAGGATGCACATGGGCCACAGAGTATCTCATTCCTTTTGGAGAATGGGCTTTCTACTCATGATGTAGTTCAGGTACATTTCCAGCTCTCAACTCCAAACGATTAGAGTGGCTGCCCAGTGGTTTGGGGTTGTGTGAGCATTCTTGGATTGTCTGGGGTTTTTTTTAACCTCCTTCCCTCTAAGTGTGGTCTCTGCAGACTGGGATGTTTCCTTTTTCTGAGAGTGACACAGGCAGTTCATCTACATTCAATATTCCTGTATACAGTTAAAGTGTATGTGAGGGATAATCATCAATTCTATCTCAGCTACCTTAGTCTCTTCCTGTATACCAGCTTATAATCACAGTTTGGGATATAATACAAGTTTAAAGCCTGCTGTCAAAATATTCCTGTATCAGATGTGTACGGAAAACCTCTCAATATGATGTGTGTGGCTACATGTCCCCACGCTACATTGTCCAGTGGTGCCCAGTTTGTACTTTGCAAACACCGCAAGACCAGCCAGTGCTGAGCCTCTGTTGCCAGTACTGGCTGCTGTATTTTCAAGCACAACAAAGTGATACCTTTGACTACAAACAACAAGTGCTGCATAAATGTCTCATTCAAGTCTAATGGCACTCAAGGAGCCCAAAAATCAAGTTAATTATATGGTGCACGAGATGCCCAATACTGCTTTCCACTCTCATGACACAGTCCCAGCATTCCACAGCAGCCGCGGCCTCAGTGAAAGCCTCTTTAAATGTCTGCTTTAGCACAAATAAAGCAGCTCTTTATCAGATCTCTCCGTATACATAATCTCAGGGTTTTTGTTTGCCAGACCAAATCCAAAATCCCTCTAGTTTTGAACATTTATTAGGCTTTAGCACAAAGGTCACCCACGGAAGACACCCCAGGCAGGCAGCAGGTTCAGCGGTCGGCAGGGAGAGCCCCTCACCCTCAGCCCTGCTGCAGGTGAAGCGCTGACAACGGGCACGTGGGAATGAGATCGGCACGGGGAGCCTCAGCCTGCTGCTGCCAGAGCATCACACAGGAGGTGGCACTGGAGTCTGGTTCTGCCACCTGAGGTTGAGGTGTCCCCCCGACCCCTTGCCCGCAGTCCATGTGTCCCAGCGCCGTGGGGACACGGCCCATGTGTCCCGGCGCCTCGAGCCTTGGGCTGCGGCGACATCTGCCGGGGGAGCTGCCGGCACAGGAGCAGCACCCGCTCCTCTCCTCCACTGCCCCGGCTCATGTCCGATTCACCATTTAGAAATATCCTTTTCATTTTTGATAACATAGGGTCCAGAAACTTTCTCTACTTGATACTTGTTTTGTTCATTCCTCAGAGAAGCAGCCCTTTGTTTTACTGTGAGGAAAACTTCTGATCTTACACACAACACCAATAATAAGCTTGTAGGAGACAAGATTCTAAGCTCTTTTCTATACAAGGCACCTGGAATTTAGCTGCTAAGTGGATGAAAAAATGCTTGAACGGTGGTAGTTAAGAGTCCTGTTTGCTTCTTAACCCAGTCAAAGGCCCAGAACATTTGCCTGTATGGACAAACACTGGCAGGTCCTGGGCTTGGATCATAAGGATAAATAAGTACCTGCATGGACTAGGAAAGTTGTTAAGCCCCAGTTCAGCACAAAGACTCCCAAATTATACAAAGCCTTTGTTGTGGTTATGACCTTAGAAAGGTGATGTGTGAGAATGGAGGACACTCTTGGGGGATCCTTTGATAATTCAGTTGTGGTGTGACTGGGTAAGCTATTCCCACATCAGCTTCTGTGCGCGTTCCTCTCAGTGGTGTCAGACACCACTGAGAATTTAAAACCTCTGTCAAAGGCAGAAGCTTCCAAAATCTGAGTAGCAAGGAAGAACACGAAGTGTCCTTATCTTCCTGCTGATGACTTGGGCTCATTTAGTAAAACCAAATGCCCTCCATAGGTCCTCACACCCCAATGGGATGCCAGTCCTTTACCAGGGGAACAGCCTGGTGACTCCAGGACAGAAGCCTCACAGTCCTAGCTGGCCCTTTGGGGGAATTCCAGTATTTGTACACCAGCATAAATCTAAGGATGCACAAGTATGTGGCTAAGCTCCCTTTGTAAGCAAAACCTGGGATTTCACACAGGCTCAAGTCATGGGGAAACTGACTACTGAGAATAAGAAACAGAACTGACTCCTTTGTGTCACTGCAGAGACCCCTCCTGTCAGCTCAGTGACATTCTGTCTCCTGAGCACGTTTCATTCAGAAATAAACGGTTCCTGCTATGCTTCAGAAACAAATATGTAGCAGTATCGTTACATTCAGACATAAGAAAGAAAACTAAAGCATTTGAGTTCAAGCTGAAGTGGGGCTCTAAAGTGTTCTGCCAACTTGGACCCTTGCTGTCAGTTGCTGTGCAGTGGGCACTGGGACAGGACCAAATCCAACCACTCTCACTACCTTTTCCCCAGAAGTGAGTCCTAGAGTTGTAACAGCAAGAGTGTTCCTGGATGCTTGTTTTTCAGTCTCGGCTCTTGTCCATAAGGGGTTTTTTTCCCCTCCTTAACAGAATGGCAGAGTCTTCAGCCTCCTCCCCTGGTTCCCATCTTCTTTGGAAAATAAACAGCTCTGATTGTTGTGCACTTGAGATTATGAAAACATCAAGTCCATTAGTATTTGGCAAAGTGCTCTCTCATTTCCTTCTGATGTAATAATTGAGAGAGAGGGAGCGGAGACGGCAAAGATAGCACAAGGCACGAGTTAATGACCTTCTCGCATGTATGTGTGGGCTCTTTGAGAGGGAGCCTTTTCCAAGCCCCATCTCGCCTCCACTCATACTGTTTCAGCTGAAACACTGCTTCAGTGTGGCTTTTATTATTTGATCTGATGTCCCTTGGCCAGCCTTCAGAGGCAGCTAAATGGCAGGCAGGTGTGGGGGGCTAAGAGACAAAAAGCAAATGGAGCTAATGCTTCAGCAGGCCTGCTGCACACAGGCCCTCGGCTCCAGCCCCACAGGCAAATGCCACTGGTGCCCAGTTCCTCTTGCCTACTTTGGTTTCACTTCCACATTTAAGTCGAGGGGGGGAATGTGCCCTACTTCACTCTCTGAGGGAGATTCTTTGGAAGACTGAAGGGCTGATAAAAATCAGGACATGGGTGAGTGTAGAAAGGGATCAACTGTAGAAAGAAAATGAACTGAGGTCAATGGTTGCTACACTAAGTGTTGGACTGGCCACCCACTTACTTGATTGCCAAATTTGTGGCTTTACTTTAGGTGCCTAGAGCCAAATTAAACTGGGATAAATTCCACAGAAGGGTATAGTGTTCCCTGCTGGCTTTCTCAAGACTTTACTTCAGTCTTTTGAAGCGCTTCTAGAAGCCTCCAGAGATGTGTTGCTTTCCACATTAGCTTAACTAGAACCTAAGCCAAAAATCTCATCTCATTAAAAAAAAAAATCTGAATTTGACAGCTGAAGTTTTGGGAACATAAAGATTACCCTTTGCCAAGTGGTCCCATTTGAGGGCCCCACCTTGAAGTGACAAGTCCCTGGGCTGCCTGAGCCAAAAGGTGATAGTATGGATACTGCTCTTCCTCCATGACTTTGAAGCCCAATCCTTCCCTATACCAGGTGTCCCTGCTCCAACTGGATTCATGTAGTCAGCACCCTGGAAGGAGGAAGCATGTGAAGGATCACAAGTGGATTTCCGTGTGGTACTCAGTTCTGCAGGCAAGGGCTTCTGTCAAGGAATGGATGGAGTTCTGAACAATCTGGGCTAGTGGAAGGTTCCCTGGGGGATGGAACTGGAAGATCTTTAAGGTCCCTTCCAACCCAGGCCATTCTGTGGTAAAGGATTACTGATTACTCTGAAGTATTGACAGCAGTGCTAGAAGGCAATTCCACACTTCCTGGTGCCTAGAGGAAGAGTCCTTCTTACCCCCCAAGTAAGGGTATCCACCTCTTCCCTCTGTACCTGAAAGTGTTGCAGTAGGAGAGTTGAGCAAGTTAGTTTGATGTATTTCAAGCCTCAGCAGGTTTGGGCTGGCCCTGTTTTGCCACCACAGCACCCTGGGCTTACATGTTCCAAAGCAAACCACGTGCTCTTTGCGCAGCATTAGAAGACTGGGGGGGGGGGGGATTGGTTTTACCATCTTTTCATGTCCCATTCAAAAAGGACCTGACAAATGGATTATAGGATTGATCTGTACCACAGGACACATGATTTTTGAAAGGACCTTTAGAAGGGCCCCCAGCTGATTCCAGGGCTGTGTAACAGTCCTTCCCTGCCTTGTATTTAATAATGAAAAATTTCATATTAGAAAAATGCTGTTTTCCAGACCTAGCTGAAAGGATAGTTGTTTCCTTCCTCCCTGTACATTTCCTCCCCTCATGTTTTATACATGCAAAGGCATATACATTCTTACTCCTTTCTGCCATCCTTACATGGCTGCAGTTTTGATTTCATTGATTGCACACACCAGTGTCTGCAGAGCTGCCTTAAGTAAGTCGAAGCCGTTGGGAATTCAAGGTGAATACATTTTTCTCCTTCAGATACGTTGTTTTAGTTAAAAGCCACTCCGGCTGCTCCATAACAAAACCAGACACAGTGGGCCCCATTGTCCGGCTCTTGGCCAAGGTAGCATGTATGGATTAAGTGATGAATTGCAAAAAGGGCCTAAAAGCCAAGCTGTAACTTCACAAAAAGGCCATTAAAGGTGAGGCTGTCAGTAAAGTGCCCATTCAGAAGGGCTTTTATGACCCTGGGTGTTCCAGAGACGCTCACGAGCTACAAATGGTTCAGGCTCCCAGACTCACTGCCCAAAGTGATACATCCTCAGCTGAACCTGGCTGGGAGAGCTGCTCCCTGCGGGGATGGCAGTGGGACACCGGCACTGTCTACACCCAGCAGATGAGGGAAAGCAACGCCTTGGGCTTGCTCAGAGGTAAGAAGTCATGAGTTTAACCTCAAGGTGGAAAAACTGGGGAGGAAAAAAATGAACAGAAAACAAAAGCACGCACTTTTGGGGCTATTTTTACCTCCTAAACTTCACTCTCATCAATTCTGCATAAAATCTAGTTTTGTCTCTTCTTATACATTCCTTCATATGGTTTTCAGTGCATCTATAAAGCATTTCAGGGTGCCAAGTGCTTCACAGATTTCTGGTTATTAGAGAGGAGGCACTTGAAAGCATATTAGGGCTACAGAACAGATGTCATGTAGGACAGGAGACATCTCTCACAGAACTCATGGTTGGTCTCTCTCTCCTGTCTCCCTGCCCTCCAGGCAGCACTGCTGCTGTTAAGTGCATCACCAGCTCTGAGCAAGTACTTCTTAGCTACAAGCTTTTTTACTGGTCTGAGATTTCAGTCTATTAGAGATTAAGAACAAATTCTTATCCCCAGAGCTGATTTCTTTACACTGAAGGTAAGAAGCAGAAGAGGGCAGAGAAGGGTACCCAGAAGCACAGGCCTGTGAATCAAAGTTTAGGTCTCCACTGCTGATCAGCCTTTCCAGACTGCCTGAGCAATGGAAATTAAAGCAATATCTGTTGTTGATTTTAAGAACAGAGTAGAGACAACATAAACTATTCAAGTTCCTTCCAACAATCCAACACGGCTTGAAACCTGACAACATTTGCAGCCGAATTCAAACCTAACCTCCATAGTGAGAACTGCAACCCAACCAGAATGAGCACGTGTCCTCAAAACAGGCAACACCAGGCAAAAAAGCATCATCGTGCCAGGAAACATCTTGGTCTAGCATGTGTCCTTCTAAATAAAAAAGGAAATAAACCCAAACCAAACCACCAGGTAGCACAGCAGAAAAAATGCCAACATAGCAACACACACATGAAAAGTTAATCAGCACAGGAGAATTATTCTTACCTTACAGGCTTCTGTAGGTAGAAACTAACTCTAGAGACTAGGATTAGCTCCTTAAACATAAATGGCTCAGAAACCTCTAAATACCTTTTTTTAAAAACCGAAAAGAAAAGCCAAAAGACACCACAGCCTGCCCATGAAAGCCTAATATAAGGCTTTCTTTAACAAGGGAGGAGGGCAGGTGTGTGCATCTCCATGTCCTTGGGCTTCCTGAAAGGCTGATGGGATTGGTCAGCAGGAGGGACAGGTGGGATTTTAGGGCTGGCTGAGAGCAGAGCCTGCTGAAAGTTCTGAGTGAATCAAGTTCTCTAACAAGGTAATTGCAGTGGGCTGAGCCTTGCCCAAGTGGAGCCGGTTTGCTATGGCAGCGGACTGGTTTGGTACAGCACACGTGCCACACATGCTGCACATTCCCAGATTTGTCACTGGGACAGAGGCCATTCCACGAAGTCCAACACTTAATTCAAAGGCATTTCAGCTCCACCTGCTGCTTCTGCCCATTTGAGAGTAATGGATCTTTCTCCAGTTGTCTGTTAGAGATGATAAAGGCTCAGGACACACTGGTTTTATTCTTCTATATCAGTTAATTTTCTAATTGCTAGAAGAAAAACTCAGTTGATGCTGCAGTCTTTGTACTTGAATCATTCCTGGCTGTCTGGAATTCCTCTGTGATTGGGTAATTACATTTTCACAGCACGATAGATACTTCCCTAAAATTCCATGGCTCTCTCAGTTTAGGATGTTTCATTAGAACTTTATTCTGTAATAAAATTGGAGTTATGGTAAGACTTCTAAGAGTACGAGAAATACCTTTTTGCTTTCCTGTAAAGTGCAAAATTCTTAAAAGTAGACCCTAAGTTTGAATCACAGACTGATTTGGGTTGGAAGGGACCTTAAAGCCCATCCAGTGCCACCTCCTGCCATGTCAGGGACACCTTCCACTATCCCAGGCTGCGCCAAGCCCCAATGTCCAGCCTGGCCTTGGACACTGCCAGGGATCCAGGGGCAGCCACAGCTTCTCTGGGCCCCCTGTGCCAGGGCCTCCCCCCCCTCCCAGGGAACAATTCCTTCCCAATATCCCATCTATCCCTGCCCTCTGGCAGTGGGAAGCCATTCCCTGTGTCCTGTCCCTCCATTCCTTGTCCCCAGTCCCTCTCCAGCTCTCCTGGAGCCCTTTCAGGCCCTGGAAGGGGCTCTGAGGTCTCCCTGGAGCCTTCTCTTCTCCAGGTGAACACCCCCAGCTCTCTCAGTCTTCATAAGACAAGTTCTCCAGCTCTCTGATAATCTTCATGGCCTTCCTCTGGAATATCCAGAACAATAAGGACTTCTCATTTTCCTCTCTTGAAGTCAAAAGTTTCCACATAGATCAAAGGAGTACCTTTGTCCCATGCAGAACAACCCTGGACATTAAAAGACTCTTGTATAATGGGACTTCTACCTCTGGTATGACCTGTTGTGTAGCCCAATATAATTTCAATTACTGACACTTTCTTAAGCATGTCTTAGAAATTTGTACAGAGTGGACAGGTCTGCATAGCTTAGGTGACAGAAAATAGCTCACCTGTGGACTGTGGTGTGCACACCCTTTAGTGGCATAAAGCTGCTAGAGGTAAATTGGACCTGAGTTCCCTTACACACCACATTACAGTCTCTGAAAGATGAAGGAGAATGAACTAAACCTGAGCCTGATTGTTTCTATCAAGCTTTAAAAACACAGTTCATAGAGCAGCAGATTCATTGCAAATATTTTGATTTCTCCCTGAAAGAAAAACATGCAACTTTCTTCTTCATAGGGGAACTGACAGGAGTGGTTTGTTGACTTCTTTGTGATGCTTTGAAATCTGTAATTCAGTGCACTTGCAAAATGTTGGATGATGGTGGTTAGAAATTTTTGCAACCCAAAGCAAGTAAATCTACCCAGGCTGGAGCACTGGCTACCTCATGCAGCCAAAGTGAGCAGTCATTTCTCAGCTGGGATCCACAGCTGAGAGGTGGTTTGGGGCAACTGCAATTTGGCTTGAACTATATTCAGCTCTCAGCTGAATTTAGTGTTTCAGACAAGACATTTTGAGGGCATTTCTTTCTCCACAGCAGCAGATCCTTTTCTAGCACTGCTTTTCTGCCCTAGCTGGTGTCACTGAGATCCCCTTACTTGGACTTGCACTGGCCCTTAAACCCCAAGTTCCTGCTTTGGTCCAGTTGTAATGCTGAGCTGAGATCAACCCTCTCTCTCCTTTGGCTGAGAACAGCTGTAGCTGGAACCAGCTGGGTGAACTTTTGGATCAGTTATTTGCTGTGATGCCGCTGTTCCTCCATCCGCAGCTCCCTCCCCAGCACCCAGCCGGACGCAGGCTGAGCCCTGAGGTAACAGCTCCCCTGGCAGCGTGCCTGTGTTTGGGGCTTCACTCTGACATGTCATAGCCTCACACATTGCTGGGGAGGTGTTGGAAAGGCACCACAGCCTCTCTCTGAGCGGTGCTCTTTAAACTTTCTACTGATTAGGGGCCTTTTAGCACTCAGCTGGCTTTTCCTAATGGATTTTGCCTTTTCATTGAGACTATTTTTTTTTGCAGGCATTGCCAAAGTAAACAGTCACGGATGGCTATTTGGAAAGCAGGGGAGAGAAGAAAGGGACGGAGAATCAGGACGTGTCCAAATGTGTCCAGAGAAGCACTATACATCAGCTGATATGTGCTGAGGGACAAGTGCTGCCAGAGTTAAAATCTCTGGGAAAAGGAGTCCATTTGTTAAGAGACAGTGACAACAGATACAACCGCAAGCTCTTCTCTTGGATCAAAGATGCCATGCCTGAATTCTTGAGCCTTTAGGGGGAGCAGGGTGTGAGCTTGGCATTAATCAGCCCCTTTCTGATTTATTCCCGAAGTCTTGAAGTCAGACGAGGTGTTTGAGTAATTCCAACCTTATAGAGTTCAAGCATATCAATCCTTCACTGCTCTAAAGCAGATAATTTAGCCTTCAACCAGCTCGCTGTGTGGGAACCTATCAGGCACTGTCCTAAATGAAACTCCCTTCCTCTACGCTGTTCTGGTCAGTGGAAATCACACATCTCTGCAGAAGTTCAGATTTTGGTCCAGGCCAACAAAGAAAACTGGGTACAGTGGCTCTGTCCCCAGCTGGATCAGTGTGCCTAGTCACTTTTGTGTAGGCCCTAGGTGCACTGTGGAAGCGTTTTAGGGATGTGATACATTTATGGCCTGCCTTTTTTATCAGGCTCTGAAAAAAGTTGTTCTAGATTTTACAGTTCCTTCTCTGCTGCGTTGGCACAAAGTACGAGGGGAACAAAGCAGATCTTTTGTGTAGGAATATCTTCTTTCCCTGTCCCATCTCCCCACTGATTTGCTCCTTAGTTCAGCCAGCTGCTGAATGTCTGCTCTTCTTCCTCCTCAGATTAACTGCAAGAGTTCAGACTTTTCCCCTTCAGCTGGGACTAGCTCCTTGCTGGAAGCTTCAGCTTTGTTTCCTCTTGGAAAGCAGTGAGGGTTCACCTGGCTCCTTCTGATCAGAGATGAGCATAGTTCATGGACTGAGCTTGGGCTACTGACAGCTAGGCCTGCTCAGATGTCTCAAGTGCGTAGGACTCCTGCAGCCTCCTTTCCCCGCAGCAGAGTCACCAGAATGTCCAGGGGAAGGCTCTCATGTGACTTTGATCCATGCCAGGGATGGATTCCAGATGGATACTTCCCCAGCATTGGCCTACAGGCATGTTTCACACAGAATTGATGGGGTGTTAACGATGCTAAAATTTCAGCCAAGCTCCTCAGACATGCTGGGTTGGGAATGAGGAGAGGAGTTCTTTAATAAAAACCTGATGTAGACCCAGCACTTTTACCTGTAGTGCAGCCAGAGGAGCCATCAGAGCACCTGGAACAGGGAAGTGAAGGTGCAGCCCCTGCCTGTTACCAACCGACTGAAGCACCGGTGGATCTCGGCATTTCCCCAGCCTCTGGCTGGAATCGGGGCCTGGGATGAAGCCATTTTTTGGAAGGTGCCAGGTGGTGTGTAAGCGGTGACTTGGTCCTGTGGGATCTGGAGGGGATTTGCCACCAGGAGCTGCAAGGTGGCCCAGGGCAGGGGGAAGCTGAGGGAAGGATCAGGCACATCCCCACGGAGCTGAGGCTGCAGCCCTGCCTTCAGCTCCCCACAGGGTCTGCGGTGCCCTGGGACACACACAGCTCAGGCAGTCCTGGGAAGGGGCTCAGGGGCTGCTCTCCCCAGCCCTCAAGTCCTGCCTGATTCCTGGGGTGGGCACATGCCACAAGCAGAACGGAGCTGAGCCATTGGGCTGGGCTTGGGCTGCCTGAGTGGCCTTACCACACTCCTGCTGGGGTCATTTTTGGCTCAGATATCCCACTTCTTTTTACCTGAAGTGAATGATCCTGATCTGTATCCTAGTTTAGAGGCCATTCCACATCTATGTGTTAGGCATAATTTTTAAATTTTGTGTGTGTGTGTCTTACTATGAATTCCTTCTGATATTTTATTGGCCAGTTCAACAACATTCTGGGATCTTTCTGTAAGTCTGTGCAGAAGATTTTAGTTTTCATTGTCCTGAATAATTTTGTATCATTTTGACTAAAGTTTGCAAACTAATGTTCTGCCTTCTGCTACCTGAGAGCCTTAAAATGAACCAGAGCCCAGACAGCGAGCCGGTGGCATTGATTGTTACAGACAAGGAGTAGCAAAGCCAACAGTTTGCCCAAAGTCCCACATCAGTTTGGGCAGCTTTGGAGTTTTGATCTGTCGACTCCCCTCAATCCCTTTAGCATGCTTTCCTTACGTGCTTATTAGATCTGGAGCTGTTCTTCTGATTAACTGCACTGTAAATAACTGCAAAGCCATTGCTCAGGAGGCTGAAGGGGTGGGCAGTAGTTGCACAGAAACTTGGAACAGCAGCTCCATTCCATGAGTGCTGGCCTCAGGCACACTGGGGTTATGCATTAACACTTGGTGCCAGTGCCCCTCACCTGCACAGGCACCCTGGGCTGCCATCAACAACTGTCCAAAGGAACAGGGAACTGGGGTGGAAGAGCCCAGATCTGAGTGTTGCACATGGAACAGAGGTCACCCCAAGTCCCTCTGCCTGGTCAGGAATCTGTAGACCACAGCAAAGTGTTTGTGCTTCCTGGATGAACAGGGGACTCATCTAAGTCACCTAAATAACTTCAGAAAATCAGAGAGATTCTGGGAAAATTAGTATCTACATCCTCTTCGCTTCTGGCTGAAATTGTTCAGGGAGGGAAGGTTATGTATTGCGGATAGGGATGTTCACTTGTGTGGGATATTTCTTTTAAATAAAAGCAGCATTTCACTAGTGAAAAGGCCCAACGTCAAAAAGTCAGCAACACAAAGTGCAAAGAGAAGGGCAAACAAGTGATGATCAGGGGAATCTCCACAGCAAAGGAGGGGTGTCCTCTGTCCCTCTATTGCAGTAGAAGCCACAGGGCCCTTGGTGGTACGAGTTGTTTTCCACTTGGGCTCCCTGTTGTTTATGGCCAAAGTCACCCTGAGACCAGGCTTGGGCCCGTGCAGGTCCCTTTGCTGTCCCCTGCTTGTCGCTTGGGCAGTGCAGCAGAATGTGCCATTGCAGCAGAACCCTTCCCCACCTCCAGCCTAACAGGGGAAAGAAATCCAAGGGCAATTACTTAAAACTGAAATGTTGCTGAAGCCAGGAGCCCGGAGAGCTGCTCACAGCACCGTTCTTTTAGCACTTCCATGGGCCATTACCCTGCTGGGATTAAGAGCCCCCTGCCCTGCCGTGTGCACCCTGCCCCATCACCTGCCTCTCCTGGCCTGGCTTTTCCCCAGGCACTAATGAAATTACCACCGAGACTGATTACAAGTGGGGTGGAGCACTTTGACCAATGAACCCACACCTGCTCGCGTGGTTGACCTTTAATGATCCAGCTCTGTAACTGTGCAGTTTAATTTGGTTTTTTAAAGCCCGGTCTAGGCAGAAGCTGGAGTTTCATTTGCCATCAAAACATGACCCCTGCTGGAGGACCAAGGATGTGACTTCCAGTTATTCATGTGGACAACCCTGCACAGAGAATGGCACAGATGTGATTAATATGACATGTTACAGCTGTCACTGGCTGCAGGAAATCACAGACAACTAAAAAAAGGTTGTCTTAGAAAGACTTCTTAAAGTATTCACTCAGCTGGAAAGGTAAAAAAGTTATTCTGGTTGTTGTTTTTTGGTTGGTTGGTTGTAGTTTTGTTTTCATTTTTGGGTTTTTTGCATCTGTGGGATCATGTTTTACGGATTTGCAGGAACCAGTGAGCTTTTTCTGCAGGGCTCTGCGTGTGTGTAATCCTTTTTTTAATGGGGGTTCCGGATATCAAATCTGTTGGCAGAAAGTTTTCCAAACACTCGCGGTAGCAGCAGTGCATTTGAGGATGTAGTTTGTTCCTAGATTTATACCAGCCTGACATTTTCCCAATGGCAAAATATTTAAATAAAAACAAAGAGAGTGTCAGGCTGGTAGGAGTTTTTTAAACATATGTCTAATTTAGTGTTTAAGGAAAATAAATTCCACTTCTGAAGGCCCTAGGCCTGCCCTGGTTGCCACGTGGGCTGCAGCAGTTCTCTGCTGGCCTGGCTGTGTCTTTTAAAAGGGCCCATCTGGAGTGAGCATCAGTGCTGGGGAGCAGCTGATGTTGCTGGGTAGATGACCAAGGTCCTGCAGGAGCAGGTATTGCTGAAATGAAACATCTGTCCAACAGCAAAAGGTGTGTATGTGATGGGAGAGAACCCACATTCCTGGGATGTGAAGGTAGAGGAGGTGGCTGGGTACCAGGGGTTGGCTAAGACCTGAAAAAAGAGCTTTGGGGATGGAGGAGGTGTCAACAGCAGAGGTTGCTGTAGTGTCCTCAGAGCCAGGTGAGAGCGGCAGTGGAATTGGACCAGACCCTGTGGAGCAACCAGAGGGAACCAGTGAGTTCCAGCAGGTGTTGCAGGACCACAAAAGATGTCCCTGTAGAAAGAGTCCTCAGCAGTGCCATGTCCTGCTGGTTTGCTGCAAAGGGGCCCTTGTGCTAAGCTGGTTTCTAACCATGATTCTGAAAGGTTTCAATAAGTAGCCTTAGAGGGAAAAGCTGATGTTTATCAGATAAAGGAGCATGTGCTGTATGGTTTTGGCTTATGTCAGCTGTACTGGATATGCCTGTCCATGGCTGCAGTGGCTGACAGGGCCTGGTGTGGCAGCACAGCAGGAGCTGCTCATACAGAATGGCTCAGGCTGGAGCCTGCCCTGCCTGGAGCAGAGCTCCCGTGGGATCCCAGCACTGACAGCTCAGGGCAGCCTGAATTCCCAGCTGGCCTCGCACAAAACTGGGGCCATCTTCTTCCTCGCCTCTGCAGAGTATTCCAGGTTTCAAACAGCCCTGAGGTTTCTGTATCCCGTGGGATGCACTGTGGCATCGCTCCTTTGATACCTGGTAGGGCAACAGCCAGTGAAGCACAAACCAGGGGCTGCCCACAGAAACGTTTGTCCAAGGGTTAAGGTTCAGTGTCAAAATAGGGAAGTAGAAGCTGCGTAATTTTATAAATCCTGCTTTGTTGTCAAAGAACAAAGACTTCCTGTTTGGGGATCCAGGGCTGTTTCCATTAACACTGTAAATGGTGAGAGACTGCCCATAAACCTCATGTTTACTTCACAATTTCTGATGCTTTCTGCATGTGCTGAAACAGCTTTCAGGTGGCCATGACATTTTGTCAAAAATAGAGATGGCAGTTGGGAAAGGAAAAGTAGTTTAATGTCAGCCTAATCTTTAAAAGCATTTTCTTTATTGGAGTTAAAGAGCTGAGTCCATCACCACAGTGCTGTATACATTTATTGTAGATATTCCATTATTGTTACAAATCAACTGAGATTTCAGTGTTTTCATTCAGCTCTTCCTTACAGTCCTCATGGAACGGAATATTTAATTGGTAGGTTTTGTCTGTGAAGCCAATGAATTAGCCACGAAGTAATCTCCATGTAACAAATATTGCTCTGCAGTAATTCCAGGTACTTCCAGCTCTCACAGGGGAAGATTACACCCAAATGTAACTGTTCTGTACAAACATGGACAGTGTCATTTAGTACCATAATTTTCAGTAGTACAGTGAACTACAATATACAAGCTTGAAAGTTTTAAAAAAAGGTAAAATCTTAGGGACTATTTTTGTAACTATCTAAATTCAGAAATAGGATGCACCAAAATTCAAGTGGACCAGAATTAACAACTACTGAGGAAATCCCAAATAGTCATTAAAGAGCCATGGAAAGGAGTGGCAGTTCCTCCACCCAGTCACTGGAGCTGTCACTGGATGCTCATGTGGGCTCCAGCTGTCATGGAAAAGGAGTTCTTTCGGGATACTTTGTAAGGGAATGAGCCCTTTCAGAAGTGAAACATTTGGGGTCTGCAGAAACTCCCCCATCCCCTTTTGGCAGCCAGCACTGCTGTAAGAGGGGCTGTTCCTGCATCCCAGCATGGCACAGCTGGTTCTAACCACCTCACACATCCCGGGATGGCACAGCTGGCTCCAACCCACATATCCTGGGATGGCACAGCTGGATCTCTCCCCACATCCCAGCATGGCACAGCTGGCTCAAACACCCACATCCCAGGATGGCATAGCTGGATCCCTCCCCACATCCTGGGATGGCAGAGCTGGCTCCAAGCTCCACATCCCAGCATGGCACAACTGGATCTCTCCCCACATCCCAGCATGGCACAGCTGGCTCCAACCCACATATCCTGGGATGGCACAGCTGGATCCCTCCCCACATCCCGGCATAGCAGAGCTGGCTGCAATCCGCACATCCTGGGATGGCACAGCTGGCTCCAACACCCACATCCTGGCATGGCACAGCTGGTTCCCTCCCCACATCCTGGCAGGGCACAGCTGGGTCCAACAC